>OY728138.1:110654665-111047165 GCA_963277665.1 Viscum album | reverse complement strand
TTTTCATGTTAATCACTTATTGTCTTTCCCAACATCTAGTTTCAAATTAGAGGTATTTATTCAAATAAATAATGAATATTAATTACATTCATATGGTTTTATTGAACAACACCAATTATCATATATGGGGATTAAAAATGATGGATATTCTCTTTGTCAAGAAAATGCATATACCAGTGTTTGGTACCCACAATCCCAAAAGAATGTCTGATGAAGAATGTGATTTTGTGCATGAGATGATTTTTTTAGATGCACACTAAAAATGTAATGCATGAAATGCATGTACACATGCATATGATTCGTGGAGTTTATATATGATATATGACATTATATATATAGTGTATATTTAATATATACATATGATGATGTATTTTCCATGCTTACGATTCATGAATAATATATACTTATATATATATATATATTATTTCTCCTGAATGGTTTATTCATCAGTTATAATCCACTATGAATGGAAAAAAGGATTTGAATTAAATTCATTAATAACCAATAAATGAATTATACCCAAAAAGTCAAAAACATATATGATGCATTATGAATTCAAGGATCCTCCAGCTTTGGATATATAAGATGATGATATCATCTTCTATTGGGTGTGTAGTGTTTATTGTGTATGAGACTCTTTTGAATCTATTTTCCTCTCAAAACTCTATTTATCTCATTTGAGAGGGCATTAACACCCCTTCATATTTTTGGTATCCTCATGATATGATCATGGATCCACTGGTCAATGTATCACCTCAGAGGTAGGGTGTTTTCATTCACTTATCATTTTGATCTTCTTCAAGCATACTTCTTTATTGATAAAGAAGATAAATTTTGCTAGACACAGTATACAGGTAAATTATTTTACGTTATCACTTTCGTATTAATTCTTGAAGATAGACCTGCCTATGATTTGGGTTGTATTCTACTGTAAATGATCATTATATGAACATATTAAACCTATAAGTGGTATCATAGAGAGTTTATTCGATAATTAAACATGTTTTGATCAATGGTTTTTAAAGAAAATGGTATATAACGTTTTCATAAAATTGAATTTTGATTATAGACCCTTACATAAGCTGTGTAAGGGTAAATATGATTTAAACTTATAAAGTTATGCTTCATAAATTCTATATGCTTATGTGAAATATTTCATAAAGGTAGATGTACCTTTATCCTTACATGGCACCCTTATCCATAAGGTCTACATAAGGGTAACCTTATTTTTACCTTTACACAAATGTGTTGCGTAGAGGTAGTACCCTTATGCAAGGGGTTTACATAAGGGTCCTTAACACTTTACCCTTTTTTGTAAAGGTATTAGAGACACTACATAAATTTCACTAATTTTTACCTTTTTATAGTGTATGAAATATTCAAAGTACCCTTACACAAAAAATTTGTGTAAAGGTAATTCCTTGACATGAGGGATCCGTCTAAAGGTAATCTGTGTATTACCTTTACACAATGGTTTTCAAATTAACTTGGGTAAAGGTGACCATTATATTACCTCTACGTAGGCTTCAGAAAACATAAGTTTCCCTTATAAGTGCATCCTCATAAGGGTAATATAGAGGATACCCTTATTCATAATAGGGATTCTACATAAGGGTCCAAAAAAACTATATTTAATTTTTTTTAAATATTAAATGATTTTTATGGTTTATAAAATGTTTATAAATCCTAATAAGAGATATTTTTGAATATTTTAATTTATAAATATTTAGTTAACTAATTAATTATTTATATATTGTTTATAATTAATTAAATAATTTTTTATGAAATATTTTTCTCAAATATTAAAGGTTAATATTATAAAATGCATTTTGAAAATTTTAATGGCATTCCTTATGACCTAAAAATATAAAGTTTATTTATAAACAATAAGTGGTGCTTTATAAAGTGTTTATAAATTACAATATATATAATATTTAGATTATATAAAAATTTAATTATAAAATGTTTATAATTCATTAAATATATATAAATTCCGTTTAATATAAAATATTAAGTGTTTCATATTCAAATTACAATAAAATTTTTATATTCTTACTAAATTATAAAAATTTTATAATTAGAATTTATTTATGAATAGTTGATAAATTTATCAAGTTTTGAAAGATAAATAAATCATTTATTTATTTTTTAAATTTTCTTGATATTCTTGTCTATAAATTATTTATGAAATATGAATATTGTGTTCACCTATTTATATGATAAAATAGTTTTTGTATAGATCCTTTTATATCATGATAGGTTTGATATCATAAGATTTAGTTTTCACATACCTTGACCTAACTTTGTAATTTTAGTTATGATCTTGAGAATATTTGATGGGAATAGTTTTTATATATTTGGTGTTAGAGTTTTCTGGAATTTAATTCTCTCCTGAGTAAAGTATCCCTAGGTAGAGGGACTTGGGGTCAGACCACCTACTTTCCTAAAGGATTATTCCTTAGCTAGGAAAGTGAATAAGGTTAACTATCTGTCACTCTAGGATTAATCATGTGGAGATTATCAATCTCATATAACTTTATTCCTTTACATGAAGCATTCATGTACATTATCCACATGATGTATTTGGATTTGTATGAATAAAATTGAGTTCTATATTTTTGTGATTAACACAGACTTGTGAGTTATGTAAAGAATTAAAAATTAATGTTTTTTGAACACATTAATTTGGTGGTTGGAATAAGGATTCCAAAACTAAATCATTAGAAGAATGAATATTCAAAAAAAGGAATAAGTCGTTATTACATAGGATATAATAGATATGAATTTAATATGCATATGATCTATATTAAATGTGCGATACTTTAAAAATGGAAACCCATAAAATAGAAAGTGTTAGATTCCTTCCAATAAAGCACTTGTAAAAAGCTCGATCATCCTACCGGGTAGGTCATTCCAAACATGAAGACACATGGATTGTCTTGTGTAAGGAAAGCAATTTATGAGTAACTATGGATTATCTTGTTAGGTAGGTCATGACAAAGTTGGTTTCCATTAATTTTCCTTTATTAGCATATTATTATAATTTTCTTTGGGATTCACTTTCTAAGAAACCATAATAATATTAGGTTAGTAGAGGAATATAATTGAGTATATTCATGTGATCGATTTGGATAAAGGGTTATACACTTAACTATCCAAAATTCACAAATTTTGTGATTATGATGATTCCATACCTAAATAACTAATTTATGAGATAAATTCTAAAGAAGACTCATTTCTTAGTGAAATATGGATCTCATCTCACTAAATGTATATGATGTATGAGGTCATCAATTTTAGTGGGTGCACTTTTATTAAAATTCCTTGTTGAAAATATATAAGAAATGATATTCATCTGATTAAAAGTCATATTATAGATAAATTTATTATCATCATAAAACTAAAAATTATATTAATTCTTGAAATGATAAGATTATATTAAGTATTTTTAATACTGGTAGCTTAAAAAAAGTTCTTGAGTAAGAGAAATATTCTATATGTTAGAATAGTTCCTTCCTGAGTAACCAAGTGCTGATGTTTTTCAATAAGAAAATAAAGATGCTTATAGAATCGTGGAATGATTCATTTAAGGTATCAATGGAAATATAATATAATTAAAATAATAAATTATAGTCTCATACACTCAATATTATTGGGTATGAAATGATATTCAATACAATTAAATATGTTTAGAGAGACTGGAGAATTACCAAAAGGCCTATTCTGGTTAAAGAATTCATTCTATTGTCATCTATGGAAATGTTCTACCAAGTTGGATAAATTCAATAAAAGTTTACTCAATATTCTCAAAGTATTGATAATATATAAACTGGTAATATGATTTCTATGTTCTAGTACTATATATACATTACAAGGAGGTTAAATTTCAAAGCTAGAAGACATAAAGTTGGAATGTCCAATAATATTTCTTCAAGAATCCGATGAAGGATATTTGAAACTTTTGTATATTATCAGGAAGGGGTAATGATTACATATGATTGGATTATCTAGAAAAAATATAAGGAGTTTGTAACTTCATGTAATCTCCATGTTATGTATTAATCCTCTAGAAATTTATTCTTCGATTTTGAAGGGAATGTGAAACCGAGTGTGTGTTTTACAAGTAATGTAAATATATAGGGGTTCAAAATCACAGGAATAATTGAAAAGATCATATAGTTTTCATTCAAATGATGAATTAAATAATTTATACATCTTAAATTTTGATTTAAATGAATGTGTTAAGACTAGATGAATCCAAGTAAAGGATATGTACCTTTATCCCATTTCTCTTATATGATAAGAGGTTTTAACAATGAGTTTTTATAAATAAAATGTGATGGATAATTAAATACAAAAAATTTATGATTCATTGGATTCTATAACATGTTTTTAGATGAATATATAGATAAAAGTTTTTATTCTACTATTTATTAAAATATGGTGGAATTTGATTACCACCTACAAGTTGTGTATTTTAATGAATAAAATATTATTTTTCAAAAAAAAGTAAACGCAAAGAATTTTATATGAGATATGGAAAAAATAGTTTATTTTTCATCTATTACAACTAAGTGTAAATAAATTTTATTGTATAAAATGAAAATTAGTTTGTGTTGTGTCTAGGAAAGATATTCATAAGATAATGTAGCGTCTAAGATTCTAGTGGGGTTAAGTTTGAACATAGAGAAGTTTAAAGTTAATTAATAAAATATTGTTCTAGATTTATTTTAAGTGATTATTTAATTATTATCCTGAAGAGTTAATATATTTGGAAGTAAAGGAAAATTTAAATGGCTACATTTAGTTACTATGATAAAGTGAATATAACTATTAATTAAAGGATTATACCAATTTAAGATTATATTTATTGTTTATTTAATATCCTAAATATGTTTAGGTTATGTGATGGTAAATAAAAATGTAAATAGTTACATTTAGTTACCATAAAAAGTGATAATTTCTATTCCATAAAGGTTTATTCCATCCATTAGACAAAGTGTATCACTTGGTATCCAAAATGATTTAAGGTCGTGAAAGTAAAGAGAAATATAAAAAGTTGCATTCATTACTGTAAAAAGTATATTTCAATTTATCCTATAAGTGTCTAGGATATGCTAATAAAGTGATAATTTAAATATCTCCATTATTTACAAAATATTTCAAGGAAAAAAATTTGATGGAAGTGTTTCAAGGATAATGATGGTGTAATTGGAAAGAGTTATAAGTAGATAGTGGAACATAACATTATAACATTTGATGTTATGAAGTTAAGTAGTTTGAATATAGGTTCAAAGAGTTAAAATTTATGAATATTATTCCCATGTCTCACCATTATTTTGAATTTCATTATTCATAAATGTTACTCACTAAGATGTTAGTGGGAGCATTTCATCAGATGGTCACATAGGGATGTGATCGAAATTACATATGGATGTAATGTTCAAAAACCATTACAACAGACACAACATGAGAGTCATGTATAATATATAGATATTAAGAGATTTGTTATAACTTTTTTAAAAATATAATATAACTATAATAAAGGTAATCTCTATTTATCATTCATTCATGTATGCTGAAATTTACTTTACATGAATAGTCAAATGATAAATATCCCTCAAAGTACAAACTTTGAGTTGTCCCAAATCAATGATCATCACAAAGTATTATGGGTAGTGATGATATTTTAATTTCAAATTGAATTTATTCTTATACTCATGATAAAGGTTTTTATATGAGATAGGAAGAATATTTTCTTGAGGTAATAATTAGAGACTTTTACTTTGGAAAATCCGTGAAAGTATATCTCATGGAATGTTGTACAATCATAGATATACATAGGGGTGAATAATTATTATCAATCCTTATTACCTGATATTGGAGAGATACATGGAATGAGGACACTCAAACTTTGAAACCCTACTTATGTAATTCAACATATGAATATATCTACTATGGGGGTGGTTGGGTATATTGTTGATCATGTTGTCTGTTTGAGTGAAACCAATATGGTATTTGTCCACTTTTATGATATGGAAAGTCATATGTCCCTTGATTGAATTAGATAGTGTAAAAAAATGACTATGATTATTTTTTCACATATGATGTGTTCAATTACTTTTAAAAGTTACATGCATTTTACTTATCAGATAGATGAATGGAAAGTCTTGTATTAATCAATTTGGTCAGTATTTTTCATAGAATAAAGAAAATATTAGATGATTATACTATATTGACATGTTCCAATTCTATTGGTCACTTAATTTCATGGTAAAATGGATTTTATATGTTTACATACAATGTATATGTTAAATCTTGTGGAAAACTTGTTTATATAGAGATATGAGTATGTTTGATGGAGATGACACCACGCTCCTTAGTAGCTTGAGTTACTTTGATGATTGTCTAGAGGCTGCGCTTTGCCTACATCTATGAAATTGAGATTTCATAGTTGTTTTCAACACTACAAAAGTCCAAAAGGTTACTCAGTTAGGCCCTTAGATAAGGATAAATTTTTTTAAAAAGTATTTGTTCAAAATTAAGAGATTTTGATGAAAAATTAATATGTAAAAAGTTTTGATGGATTCACAAAGAGTTGTGGAGTTTTTCATAAAGTCCTTATGTGATTTTAGTGTAAGTGGTATATTGTTGGATGCGCACTAAAAACGTACAAGCATGATATGTATGTACACATTAATATGATGAATGGAGTATATATATTATATATGATATTATATATATAGTGTACATTTAATATAGGCATATGATGCATGTATTTTTCATGCATGCAATGCATGAATTTTTTATGCATGCAATACATGAATAATATATATATATTATTTATCCAAAATGGTTAATTCATTAGTTACACTCTAATATAAATGGATTGAATTATTTTCATTAAATTAATAAAAAAACATTTATTGAATTATACCTAAGTATTCAGAAATGCATACGATGTGTTATAAATTCTAGGAGCCTTGGGCTTTGACAATATAAGAGGATAATATCTTTTTATATTGGGTGTGTGATGTGAATTGTGTATGAGAATCTTCCAGATATACCTTCATCCTAAGACTCCATTTATCTAATTTGATATGTCACTTTCACCCCCTTTATATTCTGAGTATCTTCACCATATGTTCATGGATTCATTAGATGGTGTATCACCTCAGAGGTAGTGTGATTTTATTCACTTATATTTGTAATATACTTCAAGTATTTTGATTTATCAATAAAGAAGACAGATGCTAATGTACATGGTTTACAAGTACACTATTTTATAGTAGTATTTACATTTTAATTATTGAAGATAGATCTTCCACTATTTTGGGTTGTATTCCACTACAAATGATCATTATATGATATTAAGAAACACTTTAGGTTTATGATTTCATTTTTCCATGGGTTGAAGACATCCTAATGAAATATATTTCCAACATCTCTCATTCCAGAACTTTATGGGTGAAGCTTGAGACAACTTGTGATTCTAATATGGGTAATAATAAATTGTTTTTCCTCAAGCAGGAGATTAATTCTCGGTACAAAGAAGGTATATATATTTATGAGTAATTTAGTGAGTTCTAGGGTTGTTTAGACAATTTTTTTGGTATAGGTATAAATTTATAAGATTAAGTTTTATTACTTTGGATTCTTAATAATTTACATGATTCATGGGAGAATTTTTTCAATACCCTAACTGGTTATACTCCTAAGGATGTGGTGACATTTAGTTTCATCAAGTCTGTTATTTTAAATAATGAAGTTCGGAGATGTACTCTGGAAAGATATTCTTCATAAATTTTATTCACAATAAATGGGAGGAGAAGTTGGTTAAGGAATCAGGTATAGAATATTTGAGGTGAGAGAAAAGGTAGAAACAAATCTAGATTCAAACAGAAAGAATTTGAATGTTGTAATTGTGTTAATAAAGGACATGTTAAAAAGTTTTTGTATTAGATAAAAAAATAAAACATAATGAATTAAAATAAACAAAAGAAAAATAGTTATGGATATGATCATATCACTACTGCTACAAGGGTGATCCTTTTATTATTTATGACTCTATTAATATTGCTTCTAATGATCCTTGATGGGTTGTTGACAGTGGTTCCTACATTCACATGACATCGATAAAAAGTTATTTCATTTTATGTCCTAGATAAATTTGGGATTTTAAATATTGGTAATGATGGTCATGCTAATATTGTTGTCATCGTGACTCTTTATTTAAATACTAACATAATAAGTAAGGTGATTTTAAATAATGTTCAACATGTGCCCGATATTCATCTAAATATTATTTCTACCAATGTTCTTAATGATGTCAGTTTTGTTAGTACTTTTAGAAATGGGAGATGGAATATTTTGAAGGGCCGCTTAATAGTGTGTTGAGGTAAGAAGAAGTCAAGTTTGTACTGGACTAGATCTTCTATTTTTTTATGCTACTTTATTTATTAAGTGTCCTGTTTCTTCCAAATTATGCAATAAGAGGATCATCCGGGTTAATGATAAGGGGATAGATTTTATAGACAAGATAAATTTTCCTCAAGGTTTTATGGGTGTCAAATTAGACATGTGAGATCACAGTATTGCTGTAAAGCATAGCAATGTGAGTTTTGATAGTCATCATTTTCACATGAAGTTACATATACATGAATTATTATATTTTGATGTTTTTGGTCCCTTGATGTATAAAAATTTTAGTGAAATATTTATTTTGTGATGTTTATTGATAACTAATCACGTAATATTTGGGTATATGTTTTGAATTCCAAAATTAATGAGCTTAATGTTTTTAAGAAATTTTAGGTCTCAATTGAGTGGGAATCTAATAATAATTTGAAATGTATTTTCATTGATAACAATGGTGAGTATTGTGGTACTTTTGTTTAGTATTATAGGTAGGGAGGTATTTAGCATCAGATGATACCTCTTAATACAACTCAAATAAATGTTTTAGATGATCAGATGAATATGAATTTGTTGGAAAGATTTAAATGTTTACTTTTGAAATAAAAGTTACTTGAACATTTTTTGGGTGTGACTTTATTTAATATTTCATATATTATTATTTTATAACATGTGGTTTCTTTGATGATAGACACTCCTAAAACGTTTTGGTATATAAATTAGATCATGTATGATTGCTTACATGTTTTTGGTTGGATGTATTTTATTCATGTGTCTAGATATGATAGATCCATGATAGATTGTATGTCATGATAGTGTATTTTTACTATATATGGATAATATGAGTTTGGGTATAGGTTTTATGATTCATATTTGAATAACATTTCAATGATGAAGTGTTTAAGGAGGATCAAAAAAAGGCATACATTGATAAGTTATAAAAATATAATTATCCAAATTATGATTGTTTTTTCAATTTTGATCAAGTTTCTGAGTCATGTTTACCATATGTTGTTGATTCTAATGATATTATTGATGTGAAAAATGATGTTTAGGGTGAATAGATTGGGGTTTATTTTTGGTATGTACCTTTTGTTTCTAATAATTTGGTTCTAGGGTTTCATAATGAACTCATAGTTCCACTCTATAGATCATCTCAATATCATACAGTTTATACTATTTATTCACCTGATGATTATGTGATCCTTATTAAAGGAGGAGAACCTAAATATTTTAATGGGGTGATAGAAAGTGATCAGAAGGATAGATGGGTTTCAGAAATGAATGAAAATATGAGATCATTGTATGAAAACCACACTTTTGATCCAATATAGTTACCTAAAGATAAAATATATTTGAAAAATATGTGGATTTATCATATTAAAAATTAAAAATCCTACTCTATTCCATGATATAAGGAAATTTTAGTAATTAAAGGATTTATTTAAAAGAAATGTATTGATTTTGATGAAAATTATTCACCTGTTGTCAAGATGACTTCCATTATAGTTGTTCTTGGTTTGGCTGCTAGTTTGAATCTTTAGATTGACATAAAAATAAATTTCCTCCGTTGATATTTAGAGGAGGATATTTATATGAAGCATTTAGAGGGTTTTCTTGAAGTAGGTAAAGGGAATTATGTTTTCAGGTTAAAGAAAAGTTTTTATAGTTTGAAGTAAGCTCTAGGGTAGTTGTATAAGAAGTTTGAATATGTAATTTTTCATCAGGATTTCAGGAATTCATATTTTGATCATTGTGAGTTTGTTAATAAATATACTGTTTATGATTTTATTATATTGATGCTTTATGTTGATGATATACTCATTGTTTTCCATGATTCTTCTATAAATGGTAGATTTAAGAAGGATTTGTGTCCGTCTTTTCTGATAAAAATACTTGGGGTCAACACAGTAGATTATTGGAATGTTGATCTCCCATGAAAAAATTCCAAGAAATTATGGTTATCCTAGGAGATATATATATCTATAAGGTTACTTATAGATTTTATATAGAAACAGTAAAAGTGGTTAGTACTCATCTTTATTTATATTTTAAGCTAAGTGCTCGCCAGAAATATTCTACTGATAAAGGTAGAGAGATGATATTAATCACAAACATTATTCGTATGATTTTTGTTGTTTAATGTATATCATAATATGTACTAGACCTAATATTTCTCATGTAGTTGGTATGGCCAATTGTTTTCCATAAAATCCAAGTAGAGAGTAGTAGAGAGTAGTGAACTATATATTTCACTATCTTTATGGTACTTCTAATTTTTTGATTATGTTTTGGCAGTGGGGATACTTTTTTTTGGATTTAAAATTTTAGATATGGAAAGAGATATGGATTTTATGAAGTCCATGCCAGGGTATTTGGTCACTTTTATAGGGATAGATATATCTTGTAAGTCTATATTGTAGAGATGTGTTGCTTTATATACCACTAAGTATGAGTTTATTATAGCTACAGAGTCATGCCCGAATGGCCCGAAGGCCTTCATCGTTTTAATGATTTTTGATAAAATCCCTTTCAAGGGATGATGGGGAACCCTTACAAGGCCCGTTGGCTTAGAGATTACATGGCTCGTAGGCTTAAGAGATTACATGACCCGAAGGTCTTAGAGAATTCAGCCAGACTATAACTATAAGGAAATGCCCCTCCCCAGCATCTGCATCGTTATGGTAAATCTCCAGTTTCACATGGTCATCTGGCTAGGCTTCTTGTGAAAGCATAGGCTAGTCCCAATGGCGTACCCATACCCTCTCATTCTTCCAAATCCATTTGGTTCTACTCTGGTGAGTGCACCTGCTCTAAATCATCCTTCGGGGATGCTCCTTTTTTGTAGAGTCTGTCTGGGGTAACTGTAATGATCATGTGGCTTGAAGTCCTTGAGGTGTCCTGAAGGCCTTAAAGGTGGCCCAAAATCCTTACTGACCCGAATTCCTGGGTGGCCCGAAGTCCTTAAGGACTCCAAGCCCAAACCGATGACCCAAGGTGAATAGTTCTAGCGACTATAGTACAGAACAATACATACTATGGTACCTTATATAGTAACTGCTACAGTACCTGCTATAGTACCCGTACAGTACTGTTACAGTGCCTGCTATATTACTACTACAGCAACATATAAATATACCTCCACCTGGTTTTGAACCTGGGTATTGTGTATGCACTTAATGAGTCCTCACCAACTAGGTTGAGGCTCATGTGCCAACTATAGATTCAAGCAAACAATTATTATAGATGAAAATTTTTATTCAAGATCTCAATTTTAATCAGTACACGTATGATTTATTTTTTTGTAAAATCAGAGTGCTATTAGTTTGGGAAAGATACCTGGTTTTTATAGCAGGTCAAAACATACCGATGTTCGGTGTCATTAGATCCAAAATATTCTTGAATCAAGATAGTTGGAGCACTATAATATCTACACAGATGACAATGGGTTAGACATGTTGACTAAGATTTTACCCAAAGATAAATTTGAGACTTAACAACAGATTATATGGTTAGAAGTGATCCTCAATTGAGTCGTAGGGGGAGTTTGTTGGGTGTCCTTCTTAAGTGGGGGTGTCAATTAACATTTAATGAAAGGGGACTAGATCTGAGATAATAAGTTAGGATTTTTTTAGGTGGGTATATTTTGGAAAGGTTTTTCAGTTGAAACACTCTCCCCTTCTTAGATTATCATACCTAGGGCTTCACAACAATTTTGAGATAAGCAACCAACCCAAAATTCCTCTAGTATAATTTTCTTTCATTTACAACAATATTTAATCTAATCTTTAATTTTTTCTTCATTTTGATTAGAATGATGAATATCTTACATACACATTCAGATCTTTTTTTATTTCTTTATTAGGCTATGTTCTTTGTTCTAGGATTCTTTTAGACTGCATATACTTTCATCCTTTGATTATCTATTTTGATATATTATTATTTTTGAGATATTGCTTATCTTTGGTAGTATTTTCCATGCACTCTTGAATATTAGTGGATTTATATTTCAATACTAGGTATTTTGGATTCTCCCCAAAGATATTTCCATGTTAAAAATATATTGTATCATCATTTATTTTCATGAACTTATTTTTTTGTCTCTGTGCATCAGCTTTAATTTTTCAATCCTATTTAAAGGGGAAAATTTTATTTCCACAGTACATTCATTTTGTTTTTCATTTTCACGTTAATCACTTTTTGTCTTTCCTAACAATCCATATTTTTTTCTTTTTAATTTTGAAAAAAATTTGTACGAAATTAAAGAAAGTTAAAGTTCGAAATAATAATTAATTTAAAATAATTTTATATAAATGCAATGTTTAGAAAATATTATGAACATGACATCACTATTAATTTTAATTTAAAATAATTGGAAAAACTAGTTTGATATTTTTGTGACTACATATCACAAAACTCTCATTGTGTAACCACAATTATCTATCACTATTACAAAAATTAATTGTTGATAAATGCATGCTTTTATCATCAGTTATTTTATTGATGATAAAAACTATTTTATAATTAAAACAAAATTTTATAATATTTATAAGTAACATATGTGTTTGTTTTAATTTTTTACATTATAAAATATTGTTAAATTTTTAGATGAAAATTTAATTTAAATAATAATTATGCACTCGCTTATATTAAATTTTTTACATTATGAAATATTTTTGTAAATTTAAATGAAAATTTAATTTAAAAAATAATAATAATATATGTATGCATAAATATATCAATGATTAACTTTGAAATATTATTATATTCCAAAAATATATATATTTAAAATTTAAATATAACATAATTGTAATTTAAAATTAGAATATACATTTAAGGGGAAAATAATAATTTTTTAAATTTATTATCTATTTTTTTGGAAAGAGAATTCCCCATTGTGGCCTTTTCGAACCCTCCAAATAGAGAAACCCCCCTTCCCCATGAAGAGGTAGCACCCGAAGGCATCTCCCCAGCCGGGGAAGGAGCTGTTGCCAGCCAAGATGGCAGAGCGTCCCGAGGGTAACAGCCTGACTGTGATGGTCTGTCACAGGGATCCGTCAGCAATTGGGTCGTGCCTCATTTTACCCATTTTAAATTTATTATCTATATTTAAATTATATTTAAATATAATTCATAATATATGTATATATTAATGTATTTATGGTAAATATAGTTTTAGTTATATAATATTTCAATCTAATTAATAGTTATTTTATTTTAATATATTCATTGGCATTTCAAATATACAATTTATACATACAAATAAAATATATATCAATATATATCAATATCAAAATATGATTTTAATATTAATTTTTCACAAAAAAAATTATAATAAAAATTAAATTATATATATATGTATATGTATATAAATTATTTATCAATTTTATTAAAATTTAACCCCCATTGATATATAAAATCTGTAGTATATAAAATAATATTAATAAATAGAAATTTCAAAATAAACTTTATTTAAATAAAGCACATAGATATGTATATATGTATGAATGTATATATCCATGTGTGTGCATGTGTATATATTATATTTCAAAAATGAATCTCAAGTATTATTATAAATCCAAAATATAAAAATGTAATTTTTAAATACAATAATTTAAATTTGAAATTGAAATATATATTTTTAAAAAATAAAATTATATTTTTCTCCCTAAAAACATGAATTATATTTAAATATAATTAATATTTTTTTAATATATATAATTATATTTTAATATATCTATTCTAAATACTTTTATATAAATATATTTCAAAACACCTCTACAAAAATATTTAAATAATGTTCTCCTCAACACCAAAATTTATTATATTATTGATAAGTATACAACACCATGAAAATAAAAAGTTAAATTTAATCTAATTCATGGAAATTTAAACATTCAAATAATCCCATTTTTAGGTATTTATTATATTTTTATTAACATTGGTATTATAACTCCATTTTAGTTATAACATGTTGATTTTAGGTTTTTTAGTTATTTAATTTTAGTTATCAAATTCTAGACATTCTTAGTATTTTTTAGTAGAAAACATGAAAACATTCCATTTTTTTAGGAAACCATGTCATGGTTTGTGTAGATGAGTGAAAAATAGTGAACATTAAAGGAACTACATATTAAGAAGTTTGGTCATGGAAGAAAAACGTTGTTGTATTTTTTTATAGAAACCCACAATAACCCTTATGACACAACGATGAAGATTATGTCATGGTTTTACAAAAATGACTTGGTTACAAAATCATGGTAGATAAGGTAAACTATTTTAGAAAATTAGGGTGAGAACTAATATTTAAATTCATTGCTCAAGGTTTGAAATACATGCATTGATGGAAAAGGAATTATAGTATGTAGACCATTACATCATGGTTTTCACCCATTTGATGATATGAGATATAAACCAAAATGGAAAAATAATAAAATGGCATGGAACCTTGATATTAGAGTTTTAATTAAAGATATATAAAAATTATGGTGTGGTTATAATATTCCATGCCATGGTTTCTGAAGAGTTCTGATGGAAATGGGATGTCACTTCACAATGGTTGTTACTAGGGGAACATATTTTTTGAAATTTTAGTGGTTTTGAAAAGTCAATCTCTAGTAAATATGGAAAATTTTAGATAACTTTGAAAATATATTTAGCATTATCCACTTGAATTTTAATGGAAATTTTAAAGGGATTTGACCAAAAATTAAATATGAGAGAATACTGAAATATATAAAAGGTATATAGGTGTGTAACTTCTATAAAAGGAGGCCATTTCTTAGATAATTTATGGAACACATCAACATCAAGAGGAAAGGACTTTTCCTAGAGGTTTCATGAGTTTTAATACTTTGGTTAGTAATTAGTTTATGATTTTTAACTCTCTTCCATTTCAAACATTAATCAATTATTTGATTCTTGTTAAATAATAGTGGGGTATTATTTTTGTGTTCATATTTATAATGAAGGATGATTTAATGATTGAGTTTTTTTATGATGTTTTTTTTCTGGGCTTATGAATTTAGTTTTTATATCATATCCTTTCTTATTTCATTATAAACGATTATTGTATATTGATTGATTGAATTTAATTTAATACATGGACTAATTTCTTGAATTATTTCTTGATCATAGAACGTTTTTGAGTTTTCTATATTTAAATATAGTTTTGGATCACTTAATTATTAAATAAATTAAATTAATTAATCATAATAAATTATTATTTTATTAATTAGGGAATAAACACCAACACAAAGGATTTTTTTAGGTCAAATTATGATTGGTACATGTTTATTCATTAAGAACACTAGAATTTCACTTATCTAATGACCCAGAATTTTTAAATACTCATCGCACTCTCATTTATTTAAATTTATTTCAAGAATTTTTAGTATTATTATAATAATTAAAATTGTAATTCTTAAATTTTAAATGGAAGTTTCATTCTATGGATCAATAGTATGTGATGGTTTGACCTTATAATTTTGCTAAAATATGTTTTTTAGTTTTAGTTTTATGGTTGAGTATTTTATAAATTTTTAAACTTGGTTAATGTAAGGAATTAACAATTCCCCATGGGTGGTTAAAGTTTTTATAATTTCTGTTAGGGACTTGGTAACTTAGTAAAAATTTAGGTTAAATATATTAGGAAAATTGTTTTCTTATCTCCTTTATATTGTATTTGTTATACTTGGTGTATTTATGATTATAATTTTAGGTTAAATATCATTTATTCATGATTACTTAACTTAAGGAAATAGTTGCTCAATTTGGAAGGAAACATATTGAGTAGAACCTCAAGAATGAGAAGATGTTGAGGAAATAAAATAATGAAGAAAACATTGTGAGATCTGGAAGAGTTCATGAAGTTTAATAATTAACCTGAGGAAGATAATTAAGAATATTAAAGGAGTATGGTTTACTATTAGTTGCGGGGGTAAAACCAAGATTCCTTTTTCCACCGGTCACTACAACCAATTTTAATATAAAGTATATGATCATTAAAATGACCTCAAATTCAATAAAATTCTATTTTCTACTTGATGAAGATCCAAATGCACACCTGGGAAGTTTTCTTGAATTATGTGACATATTTCAATTCAATGGTGTTTCTAAGGACGTGATACAGTTACAATTATTCAAATTTTCTTTATGAGATAAATTAAATGAATAGATCAAAATCTTGGAATCAAATTTCATTACAAAATAATATTCCCCTCAAAATCAATGAACATTCATGTATATATATTAAATTTTAATCAATATAAATGTGAAATTATTTTCACCATTTGATAAAGGTTTAAATATTTGTTTAAAAAGTGTTCCTATTATTTCTTAGATATTTGGTTTTCAATTCAAACATTCTATACAGGTTTGGGTCAAATTAGTAATTCAATCGTATATGTTACTGTTGTAGGATTGTTGATGAATAAGGTATCGTGACATCGTTATGATTTATTGAATTTTTAAAAAAAATATATTTCAATGGAAAATAGAAGGAGAGAGATAAAGTAGAGGAGTGAACAAGGAAATACCAATGGATGGATGGATATACAACTTGAAGTTTTGATGGATATAACAGACATGATGATGTCGATGAATCAACCTCGAGGTTTATATATCAAAGATTTTAAATATTTTAATTTTAATCAACAAAATAATTTTTTGCGATAGATTTAGCAATCAAATTAATTATTTAAATGAATATGAGGAGTTCTGAAGTTCCCAAATGAATAATAAGGTTCAACACTTGAAAGTAAAATAAATTTATATAAGGATACCTTGATGATAATTATGAAGCTTACTAGGTTTATTATTAATCAATTACAAGTTGATTCCAAAAATCATTTAATTATTATAATAAATTTCAAAATTATATTTGAAAATTAAAAAAATAAGCTCATGAAGATTCCAAGAGGAATGTTTCTAGGAGACATGGAGATCAACCCAATTGGAGAGGTGAAATAAGTCATCTTTAAACGTGGAAAAACCATGGAAGAAAGTAATAAAACAAGGAATAATATACAAGAAAATTAAGTGTAAAATTAGATTAAAGAGAAATAAAATATTAATGAAAAATCAAAGGAATCTATGGAGTAATTTATAGAATAATCCCCAACACTTTACAAATGTTGAGACCAAGATTCATTTCAGGATATATTATGAACTCTAGGTGATTTTTCAAAACCATGATGAAGTTTCTGAGATTTTGAATCGAATAATAAATGAGATGATAATAATTGGATATGGTTTTTGGGTTTTCTTTTTTTTAAGTATATAAATTATTTTCAAACTCATGTGATACATTGTTTTATTTGAGGTGATTTTCATTGTGATGTTTTAGGGTGTTTAGAAGATCATATAACATGTTGTGATATTGGATAGATTTGGCAGAAGTTTTTTTGGTATGGGTGACATAACCACACCATGCGTGACATCTAAATATTTTAAAATAACACTATGATCGAGACCATATACGACATACAACACTAAGTTTAAGAGAACCACGATATAGAATTGAAATATTATTATTTAATGTAATAGTTTTCACCTAGCTGTTGAATTAGAAGGTGTAAAAAATATTAACCAAGGACATAATCAATACCAATTCATAGATTAATTCTTATAAAATTATTACTCTATTTTCAGAAAAGTTATTTTATGCTTTATAAATATTTTTTCTTCAAAAATGATTTTTTAGAGAGATTTTATTATAATTAATTTATAGAAATTATATAAAATGTATTATATAAAAATATAATAATTTTTTAAATTATAATATCAAAATCATTTCAGGGTGAAATTTTTGTATTTTTCTGAAAAGAATTATTTTTCAATGAATAGTGAAAAATACTGATTTTTATTGAAAACAATATTTTTGTTTCAAGGATTTACAAAGTTTCAATTTTTTAAAAATTATTTAAAACTAAAATTATTTTTATTATATTATTAAAAATTCAATACCATTCATTAGAATCAATTTTATCATTGAATTTGTTATAAAAACATTTTTATAAATAAATGATATTTTTCTGAAAAACTACTTTTCATTGTGTTTTGTGTTTTGATTTTAAATTAATTACTAACACTTATAGAAATTGATTCTTAAAAAATGGTTTCCATATTTTTAATTAGGAGGTTCAAACTTTGTAAATAGTCCCCTTTTATTTTTGGCCAATATGAATAGTAATTGTGGTAAAAATTATCACCTCAGTAAAGGGTAAATCGGGTTAATATAGGTTAAAACTAAGTGATATGGTTATAAATTTTCATCCTAATTATTATTATATTAATGGAATTATAATTTTATCAATTTAGGCTTGAAATTTATTTTTTTAATGGAAAGTTTTCTATGAAAATGACCTACATAATATTAAAATCAAGGAAAGTTACAAAGTGTCACTCTTATAGTTTTAAATATCTCTTATGTGTTCACATAGGGAAAAACTAGTTATAAATGAATATTAAAATTTTGTGCATAATTAAATTATTTTAAATATTTTAATTTATTTAAAAATTTTAGTTATTAAATAATTATCTTAAATTCTTGTGTAACACTAATACAGTACTTATTCAATTAATAGAAAAAATTAATAAATTATTTTAAAAATATTAAAATTAATATTATTCGAGTGAGTTATAGTGTTCCAAAATTAGTTTAGATAAATATAACATATTAGTGATTTTAAAAAATATTATATTATAATTAAAAATTTTTCTTTATGTATTTTAATCTAAATTAAATGAATAGTGTCAAAATTGACATCAATGATATTTTATCAAAATAATATTTTTTAAAATTATTTAAAAAAATTCTGATAGAAAATAAGGTGGATAATATATGGTCTTAAATTTCATCCCCTGTATTTTTATGATCCAATTTTCACATTATATGTAAAATTATAACCCTTTTAAAATTGAGGATGGCATTACCATGCTTAATGTTAAAATAGGTTAACTAAGGGGTTAAACCGAATGATAAGGTTTAAAACACCAATTAAATGTTAAAATAGGTAAACTAAGGGGTTAAACCAAACGATAAGATTTAAAACACCAATTAAACCTATAAAATTTTTATATTTTTAAGGTATTTAAACCCCATAATACCTTATATTTTAATTTGTGGCCATTTTGAATCATTTGGATAGAGAAATAATTTAACATATTTTAATTTTTTAAGAAATTCCAAAAGTGACCCTCACCTAAATTATAAATGGGAACCTCTTACCATAACTTATTCACATATTATGAGTCATATAGATAAAAAAACCTAGAAAATACCTCCCAAACATCTGTATACATATTCTGGATGTTTTTGTTTTCCCAAAATTCCAACCCTAGGACCCTTAATATGATATCTAAATAAATTATTTCAAAAAGAGGTAATCGCCTTAACCGATCGTTTTCTTTTCACTATTATTTTCCTCAAAAACATATTTATTATTTATCATAAAATAATAACTTATTTATCCTAAATATTATTAATTCTTATTATGTTTTTGAAATCAAAATTATCCACCCACTTTCCCATCAATGGGAGGTGAAAGTATCACTTGTGCGTATGTACTGCATACCATCTCTATTCAACGATACAATTAATTTTCAACAACCTAATTTATTAAAATTTTGTTATAATGGGTTAAATGTTTATATATGATAATTATGAAATAAATATATTTATGTAATTATTACATCATATCTACCTTCTTAACTTCTAATCTGTTGGAAAACAATATCATCGCTCGTGCGTACATATAGACGACCACCTTCACAAATCGATGTGGTTTGTTTTTAATACTTGTTTTACATAGATGGTAATAAGGAATGATTTAATGAATATATATTATATATATGTTATAATAATGACTATTAAATGGTGAAATATTATTTACCTTTATTTCATTTCATCTATTTAAAAGTGAAAAAAACATTCATGCGTACGTATGACCTACCATCTCCATGAACGATGTAATTCATTTTTATATCTATAATTTTTTTGAATGAATATAAATATAAATATATATATATTATGTATATATATTATATTTATATAATTAATAAAATTACATAGATGATGTAACCATGGTTAAAGTATAAGGACTAGAGCTACTGAAATAAAATACTCTTGAAAAATGAAATAGTAAAAACCCGAAAACGATGATTTTAAAAAGTAATTATTGATTAATGGAAGTTGAAATGTTATAAAGGTGTCAAATATGATACTATAAGTATATAAATTATTCTTTTATATAAATTTAATAAATTTTAATTTATTATATAGTAGGTTAGAGTGCTTGTGAATCAAGTGGAACTCGAGGTAAGAGTTTATCATATCAAATTATCTTCTTTGAAACATATTTCATGTGATGCACCTATCATATTTTATGAGGTATATATACTAAAATTTGACATGTTATATCATGATTATCCTTATATTCATGATATTTAAAGTATCATTTTATGTTATTATTTCATGGGGATTATGATTCAAATTTTACTAAACCGGTAATGGATTTATGTTTCAATCCTATTTTAATCGGGATTTTTTATACTTGAATTTAAATTGAGAAAATTATATGATAATTATATAATAAATTCAATAAATTTTTCTTCTCCTTTTTTTCTTTCTTGAGAATACATTTTTTCCTTAATTTAAGTAATCGACAGACTGAAAGAGTGTTTTAAAGAAATCTGAACATGTTTTACTATTCGATCGGGAATATTCATCTACCATGTACATGTTTTATAAAAATGTTTTCAATATTATATTAATATTATAAAATTATTATTTAAATTAATTTTCAACATTTTTTACTTTTTACAAAATATATTACTAGGAATCTTCTTTTCATTTTACGAATGAGGTACTTTTTGACCTTTTTACAAAAAAATGTGAAAAGAATGTTTTCTTTTAAATTATAAAACATGAATGGAATTTCCCACCACCATTAACTCTCAATGATTTGATGATTCATTTATAATTTTCCATATTTATTTTCCAATAAAAATATTTTCAACATATTTTTAATTTTTTTTTCTAAAAGTGATTTTTAAAGTGAGAAGGGTATTTTTCTCAAGAATGTTTTAATGATATTTTTATGGTATTTCTATTCATCAATGATAAAAACCCTTTATTTTACTTATGGTCCACTAGTGATATGTTGTAATTACACCAAACTTATTATTTATATGGATGGTTTTTGATTAGGTTTATTGGGAGAAATATGAACATTTCATATGATATTTTTTCAATATAAATGTTTATATTGATTATGTATTGAATTGTTATTCACCCCTTTGATATGATGAATGAATTGGACTTAGTAAGCGATGATAAGGACCTTCTATATCCCATTTATTCATCATTATTTCTAATAAGAAAAACTATATTGGGTATTTACCCAGGTCCTTACTCATTTTTGTAGATATATTAGTATGATTCCTTGACAATAGTATTAGATGTCCTAGAACAAGTCCAAAATGATATGTTTCTGATGTCTAGAATTATTCATTCCAACATTATGATATTAGTTATTGATTTACATGTGATTATTTTAATATTTATTATATCCATGGAAAAATTTCAAGCACTTGTGACAAGTTGTATGGAATTATTTGATCGTCATTTATTCCTAAGATATTATTCATTATGCTAAAGTTATTGATTTAATGGAATTTATTTTTAGTCATTTATCAAGCCATAATGATTATTCCTTATTTAATCATGATAGTTTCCACTATATGTGACCCTTACTGAGCATCTGATCTCACCCTTATTTTTGTTTCCATTCCCCAATATAGGAAGAAGGAGTCTTCAAATGATCCCTTAGATGTGGAATATTTACTTTCACTATGTTGTGTATTTTATGTTTGCAAATATAATTTGAGATTCAAGTATTAATCTAGTTTACAAAAATTACTAAACTATTTAGTCCATTGGGATGTTATTTCTTGTATCAAGTAACAATGTAATAAAGTATCCACATGCTCTGGTTTATTGGGTTTGGGATCTTTACACATGTTCATACATGAAATAGGAATGGAGGTAGTCTGGGAAGTTGAAACAACCAAGTTAAACAAAACACATTCATTTTTTTTGTGGTTTGTGGATGTAGTTTTTACCACATAATGATGGAATGAATACAATTCCAAGGTGTAATGAGGAATTTTACATAGCAGGAAAAAGGGGGATATGATTTTTGAAAAAAAACATTTTAGTGGGTGTTTCAGTTGGAAAATATCTATGTTGGAAATAAAAAGATAGAACATTTTGTGGAGGATTACATTGTGTTCAAAAATAAAGTGGAATTAAAATAGTAGTTGAATTTATGGGATGAAAAACAATGAAGAAAACACCATGGTTCATCTTTGGCTTCCATTTTGAGAAATTCTTAAAAACATTAAGGATTTATTCATAGGAAAGAAAAAATGGCTAGGCAGTTGTCTAAAGTTTAAAATGGTGAGATCCATGCCATATAGTATGTCATAGTGAAAGAAAAGAATCTGTATTTGAAATTCCAAGTGCACAACATTATATGGTGTAGGGTGTGTATAGAGAAATTTAAAAATGGTTCAGAATAGTTAGACTAAAATGAGCTATAAAAGACCATGCTGATATCCATAGTGAGAAGAAATAATGTACAACATGGTGTAGTGATGAAAGGTGAAGTCATGGTCTAAATAAGTTTTCTAAATTTGAGTAGGTTTAATGACGTGGCTATTTTATGACTCAATGGTATATTATAATTAATCTCTAAAGTCCCTAAAATTTATCAATGTTTACTAAGTGGTCTTGGATGAACCAATGGTTCAAAAAGTAGTGGGACAATTTGTATCACCCCCCCCCCCCACACACTATTGGTATCTCTTCCTGTATCATTAGTTAATATGGGGATAACAACCAAATCCTTTCTCTAGTATTCCATGGGTTGGTGACTATCAACTAGGGTATAAAATGCATACAAATGGGAGGCATTAACCTCATTATATAAATTTAAATATAAGAGATAATATCCATAAATCAACACCATCACATATATAATTGATAATAAATCCCAATAATTAAATTTAATATCATATAAAATGGAAAATAACTATAAATACCAAGAAAAAAATCCTAGGTAGCGAAAATAAGCACGAACTGATCCTGAACAACCACTTCCAGCTAGTAGCACCCAAATCAATTACCAACCATCACCCGTAGACTTGAAAAATAGTATATAAATATATGGGGGAGTATACCTGTATACTCAGTAGGACACTCCCAGAACTTCTTGTGTAAATATGAAATGAGCATACCAAATCCTAGTGAATCAACAAATAAAACTAACTCATTACCTAAGAAGTAAAAACTATATACCATCCTCACCAAAGATTAATAACCAAATAACACACATAAATAAGTAACATAATATCAAACCATATACATAATAAAGGTACCCCACTTTCACTTCCCAATTGGTTTGTTTCTCTCACTCTCCAATTCCAAATGTCGTCTGTAATGATTCCTTCTATAAGCTATCCCACACCCCATGCGTACATATCTCAAACACCTCTCATCCTGCACCCTTTGAAGACATATCTCAACCTCATATCACAGACAAGTAACAAGTTTGATATCCATCATAGTTTTCATATCATGTTTTATACCACAAGCCATATCAACCCATGTAAGTACACTTTTGGTATCCACCATCACTATAGCCATAATACTTGTATATTCTATAGTATCAAGAAAATATATCCCCTATACACATGTATGGTAAAACCAAGATCCATCAAACCCAGTGTAGACACATACCCTATACCATAATCATGGATATGAAAACATGTCATGGTGCATTTAAAGGGAGAGTAAGGAATAGGTATAAGACATATATTTGTTCCCTCGCCAACATGGATGTTTGGGAAAACACATGAAATCCAAAACATTGGGGTGTTGGATTACCACCAAACTTAGTTGATAGTTCATATAGAATAAAAATATATAATGAATAGTATATCACACAAACAAAGGGAAACTAACTAGCCTTAAACTCAAATTTATCTATTGTCCCGTATGACACCCAACTTCCACCACTAAGGTATAAGAAACAATATCTCATACATGCACAAAAACAAAAATATTCAAAATCATTAATTATTTTTAATTAGTAATTTGAAATTACCAACCATTCATTAATCCCATTTTTAATTTTTTTTCAACCATTCCATTTCATTATAAGCCAACATGCTTTCATAATTCAGATATCAATTCTAGATTTCTAACCCATGCTCATGGAGAACTAATAAAAACATCCCACGGTTCTCATTAAATTTATTATATATATTTAATGGTATAAAAACCCATTCCATGAGTTATTTATAATTTAACTTCCATTCCATAATCTATGTATTCTAGTACTAGAACTGATATACCTAAAAAAAGATGCACTTATAGTATATAGGCCAACTGTAGTGGGCAATTGAAAATAAAAAAAATAACCATAAGGAAAACTAGTCATTGAAAATAAAACATCAAACAATATTATAATTCCTAGATATCAACCCATACTATGTAACTCATCAATAACCCAACATAATAATTTGACATCAGGAAATCCCTACTCTCATCCTGCACCATCCATCCCAACATCAACCTTCTATCAATGAATAGGTAACATGTAAGATCTACTCCAAACTTATGCCAATCATACCTTACATAATATCCCAAATATATTGGTTCTATAAAAATTTATATAAAGGGAATCAAACAAGCTAATTCAAATACATAGAAACCATTGTATTTTTAACATAGAAATCTTAAGGGGAAACCAAGGCCAAAGTACAAAGGTATGCATGCCTATTAAAAACACAAATAGGATCTAAACTTACCCAAACATTTAATTCCATAAAAAACATTGTTATCACTATATTGAATTAGTTGATTCATTATTAATAGGTTTTGGAAACAAACAACCTAACATTAGTAACTAACAATATCTAAACATAAACCATAAACATGCTTCGATAAATACTTTATTGCTTAACAGATTTTTGAAAGATTAATTACTCATATCCCAAGACTCATTAATTGTACACTTATTATTTTATATATTTATGTTGTTTAACCAACTTCAACCAAGATAAGAAACATCAACATCACAAAAAATAGAAATTACGTAATCTTTAAAATATCATAAAGTATCATTGACATAACAAAACCACATGCGATCACAACACACATCCAATTCATTGAAATTTTTATTATTATAATTATTTAGGTAAATTATATCACTACCAAATAATATAAATAATTTTAATCCTACACATTCACATAAAATAAGGAGAATTATGAATCCCTTACCCAAAGACAAAAATTTCAAAGTTCCCTAGGTGATCATGGAAGAAAATTCTTAGATCTATGAATAAATATCCCATTAGGGACCCATGATTCATATGAATATCATCCCACACTTAACACATCATAAAAAACCAATATAAACCCCAAGATAACCAAATAAAACATGATTCTATAGCATGGAAATGAATACATGTGAGAGAAGATGTAACGAACGACTCAAGATAACATGAAACATCACTCAACCTAGCCCGCCACTAAGCCTAAAGTGTATTCCCAATACCATTGTTATAGAAACTAGTAATTGGAAATTATAAATAATCACTTTTTAATGATTTTACCCTCTAATAACAATATAAACAGTAAGTAGAAACTATCTATAATCTAGGCCAAGTATAATTCTAATGTGGGATGAGTGTTGAGCTATGCACTATTACGCTACTTAAGAAGATACTGAAATAAGAAGATTCATTTGATCTGGATAATATGGGACTTATAATCATATCATACTTTTTTCTTAAACCTTGGATATTTTTTACTCCACATATCATCTATGATGCTTAAGATATCCATATTCCTCAATGGAGTCAAGCTTGATTTTATGTTGCGATCTAAAGATAAAAATGGTTAAAATCTTGACGTATGGTTTCTATGATGTGCATGAGATCATAAATTCAACAAAATATGATATTTTAATCAATGAAATAAATGAATAGAAGGATATATCATATACTGATATACATCTATGGAGTCGAAGGATTTGATTCATGCAATTGTCGTCACATGCACGTTAGAACCTCACTGCGACGAGAATAATTAATCATGTATAAGAAGTGATTACATGATTTTTAACATCATGTAAGTATGATATATTTGATTTACAAAAAAATAAAATATATTAGTATCAATCCTTGAATCATCATGAAACTCAGATGAGAGGGTTTGGTGAAACCTCGTCTATAAATACTGGTGGATTGAGGCTGAGAAGGGTTGCTTCCATTGAAGTTTGAGAAGAACTCTAGTTTCTCTTGAAACAGAGAATCCGCGTGTTTCTGTTGGGTATGTAAAAGATTATTCATGTAACCATAAACATGAAGTAAAATTCCTCTTTCATGATTTTTTCATTTTAAGGAGAATGATCCCATGATCCTCCTTGGCCATGAATAATAAGAGGATCGGGTTTCTACGTACCGTGTTAGCCAATGTGCATCTGAGTTTTCATGAATCTCTCTTTCTTTCACGAAGAAACTAATTTAATATAATATTTTTTATACCAAGTAATATTATACAGTGATTCCATTTTTATTTAAAAAATATATAACAAACTTATATCTCATGTAAATACAGCTGCGAATTCAAGAACAAGTTATTTTGAAAGTGGAAAGTAGTTGAGGCCAGTATTCTTCATTGATATAAGATGTTTTAAATTCCCAAGTATTATATGTTTTCTAGGGTAGGGAAATGTGAATGGTGTTGTTTATAGTGTCATCAATGAGAGAGATATTCTCTTAGGCACCTCGAGGACTCTTACCCTCTGTGCTTACTGGGGTTGTTCTAGTTCCTTGCTTGTGTCTTCTCATGTATGGTATCACCATGGGATAATTAGAATAAGTCTAACATTTCAATACCAATTGGATAGTGGATGTTTTAAATCAAAAAAATTTGGGTGTTAAGTTAGTTAAATATTAGATCAGGAATGGTTCATGGGATCAATAATTGACAATCACTTGGGTTGTATGGACCATGATGATGTCCTGGTTTTCTGTCGGATGACTCTCATTCCTCACTTGGGAAACCAAGTACAAGGATGTTCGATGGGTAAATTTTTATTCTATTAACATTAAGTTAAACCTTAATAGTGGTGATCCAACAAGGGATAGAAAGAGGATGAAAATTGTCTCTTCTGTATCGCAATCTAATTTTGGTCCCTTTATGCATTAGGACAGTCTCAAGTGGATTATCCATTTAGTTGTTGGTAATGGACACAAGATAAAAAATACTAAATAGTAACTGATGGGTATTAAGTGACTGTTACCTATAATTTTAGAACAAGAAGATTCTATTCCATAGACTTTGGCACTAGTTTTTTTTAAAGCATGATTTCATCGAGGTGGTAGTTGGATAACACTTTCAATCAACACATTTCATTCCTATTTGGAGTATAGTGTATGTGGAGTTCTAGAAATGGGGTATGTTTTGGAAGTGTTAACATTTCATCATGCGCTAATTATCACTATTTTTTACGGATACCTAGTTTTCTTTGTTTGTTATTTGTTAATGATTTTATCTTGGAAAAGAATAATCTTTAGTCTAGGAAGAAGTGTGTGATGAACTTTGGTAATTTAGGGAAGGATTTCTTGTCTTTCGTAGAGATTTCATAGGTTTCTAGTTATCCATAGATGCTTTATATAACCCTAATTGGGGAATCATCTAATCTATGTAGATCTATGTATTTATGAGATAATTTGTATTTGTTTTATATTATCATTACGTAATTATCATATGTTATTCGGGTATCCTTAGGGTTAAAGGGTTTCCAATTGGGTAAGTGATGTAAGATAGTTCTTCAATGGGGGGGGGGGGTATTTGAGATTTTTTAACACATTAGTGTGTTTTTTTGTTAGGTAGAGATTTATTCCTAGTGAAATATGGTTCATTTCATTCTCATACATCCTTATGGCTAGAGTGTGAGTTGATATATATTGTGTAATTGGTCTAGATCATCTTTATCAAGAGTTATATGTTCATTTAGATTCTCACCATGCATAGTATCTTGTAATGATAATGGTAACCACTTTTTAGATCAATGTGTACCTTTGGTATGATGGTTATGATAACATAAATGGGTTTGTTGAGTAGTTTGGGAGTGGGATAGCTTTACACTAGACCAGTGGTTTAGGATTTTCTCTAGTCACCGCTAACCTTAAGCCTTTTGATGATGAAACTACTTATGGTGGGGAGAATTTAACATAATAATTTGGAGTTGATTCATAGTTTTATTAGGTATTTTGATTTATGGAATGTTTTAGTTTATCCTTGGAAAGTTTCTAGATTATTTTATAATGTTGTAGAGAGGTTTTTGAGGGTTCATGATTGGAGGAAACATGAGGATTTCCCAAGAAACCATGAGAGGTAAGAAGTATCTCTATGTATAGGAACATGGTTCAACTAAACTATTTAGTAAACATATAACTTGGTAATTTTTATGTTAGTGGTAATTCACATGGTTTGGGCATGGTTTTCCAAACTGTATGGCCTAACCATACACTAGAATTAATTAAATCCAAAAAATGGATTTTTAACTTGAAAACTCAACTGAAACCATCATTATTACTCCATTGTCTAAAGATTGCAAACTTTTTCCCTCCACTTAGTGGTTTTGGTGATATTATTCCTTCTATAGCCTAATTATTATGAGTATTAGAGTGTTGGATCTAGGAAATCGAAGTAACGGAAAGAATAACTGATATCTACTTACATCATTGTGTGATTATTCAAGAAAAAAAACTGTTTGAGGTAGGTGGATTATTTATCTCTCCTATCTCTCTAAGAACATTAAGGATTTTATTTCTATGTTAAATTATTGTTATTTTTTACATAAAATCTTATTGAATATATTATTATAAAAATTCTTTTTGAGCTTATGGATTTATAATTGGCATCATGGGTTATGCCCACAATGTGTTTGATTAAAAAATAAAAAGTGAAATTATTTTCTTTATGGAGTTCTGGGTGTGAGAATTTAGCATACATAGGATTTTCATGAGTTAATATTTCATACACACAAGGTGTTATTGGTTAGTACATGGCCTCCAGTGCTAACGGGGCACATTTTTTCATAACCAACTGATGACTTGAGTATGGAAGGATGAGTTTTTTTATTTCAAGTTGGGATTGTTCAAAGGAAGGATTCATGCATGGTCATGTGAGTTCTAGTTTGGGTATTCCTTACGCAAATTATTTTTTACATTTCTTGTTTAAATGAAATTATGGTAAAAATTTCTTGATATTATTTCTTCTTATTTTCATATAAAACTGTGAGCTAATTTGTTCTTGTCATAGTGTAATTATTGGGTAGTATTTGGTATTTTCTTCTGATTAAATATACTCACCCCTATATTTGAACCTTAGTGTGTATGTGGATTCTATTTATTATGATATAGGTAAGGGTAAGATCTAATACTTCACTAGTGGAGCTCTTTGATGGTATGGTTAGGGATGATGGGAGATAGAGCTTGGGATTTGGTTGATTCCTAGTGTCTGGAGTAGTACCACCTTGGTATCCTAAGTCTTGTGTGTATTTTGATTTTTAGTTTTCTATTTTGAATAGTCTTTTACTAATAATCTTATATTCTTCAAAAAATTTGGATATTGAGTTGTATTGGTTCACTTTCATGAATAATATAGTTTCTTTTCATTATTTTCAGTATTTACTTTGCATATTGTGTTATGTATATTGGGGTAAATTTTACCCCACAATTTGAAAAAGTCCTTGGTATTTATTGAAAGCCTTTGGTATCCATGGGATGACACCTAAGTTTAGTGGTACCTTATCCCTGGACATGCTAATGAATTAGGGTCATAGTGAAACATAGGTTCTACCCAAATCTAAATATCAAGTTCAGATTGCCTCATTTCTATAGTATCAAGCTTCCTAAATAACAAGAGAGTGCTTCAAGGAGCTAGGATTAAATAGAATTTATAACAAATTGACCTGATTTGACCTAAAATTTCTATTTACCCATCCATCCATTAATATCTAAGGGAATTCCTTATCCCCATTGTTTGTGAAATAGTGTCTAGGAATTAGGAATATACACATGGTAATGGTTTCATCCTCATATAACAATATAAAAAATCAGAAAAAACAATAAAGAATATAGAATGACCTATCTAAGAGTTAGGATGGAATCCATGAATATAAATCTGTAGAAACAAATAGTATATAAATCAAAAAATTAAACAATAAAATAATAAATAATCCAAATACAAACAATTTGATCAAAAAAATGAAATACAGTGGAAGAAGATACAATGTGAACAAAATAAAAAAAACTAGCTTATATTGGATGATAAAATACTCCAAAATAAAAACAAAATAGAAGTTGATTAGGTCCAAAAAATATTCTACTTGACCTAGGGTCACTCACCATATCACACCATGCCCAATAAAAAAACTAATGAATAACCAAGGGACAAAATCAAATATTGGTCACCTGAGTGAAAACATAAGATCTATGTATACACACATACACTGATGTATATATAGGTTGTGAGCCAAACATACCTTATAGGAGTTCACCAAACATTTTGTGTAGTTCCTTTTATAATACATCCATAAATTATAATTTGATCATAATTTATAAAATAGTTTTGTTCATGTGAGAAAGAATAAAGAAAACATGAATTTCACTTTACTTATTTCTTTTCAAAGACAAGATAAATTTTTTTGATAACAAGTGAGAATCATCCCACCTAAAACCATAATTTTAAACCCAAAAAAATATATCACAACTTTTTGTTGATATTTCTTTCAAAACCATGAAAAGAATAATTTTAAATTCATAAATAAAACAACCATTTATTTCTATTTTCCCAAAATAATTTCAAAATTTTCATTTACAAAATAAACATCACTTTCATTTTTAAAATCCAAATTTTCCAAACCATTTATAAACCAGTTTGATTGTAAGCTAAATCAAAAATAAAAAAAAGAATAAATATGACTGACACTGAGATATCAATATAGGAAAACAAAAAAACTAACAATAAATACAAGGTTCCATTCCATCAAAACAAATCTAGGGGATATAAATAATTTATATATTAGGATCTCTTAAATCATCCTAGAAATAATCTAAGAATCATTGGAAACTTGTGAGGCTCTAACATGAAAAAAAACCTAACCTATTTTACTAGATTCATCTTTCCAGGGGCCTCTATATGAAACTAGAACATCTCTCTCAGAACCATTTCAGGCCACCATGTACAAAATAAACATATAGGAGGGTGTAAATTTTATAGTAAAGCAGCAAGACTATGCATACTAAGCTAAAATAACACATATCATGACCTTATACTTAGTTACTTAGGGTTCCAATGATATCAATAAGTGTTGGTGAGAAAAAAATGAATAGAGAACTCAATTTATAAATTAATATTTAAAGAAAAATCAATAAACTTCATCTCACCTCCAACACTTTAACATGAAACAACCCCTTTCACATCTATACATAATAATCAATAATAAACTTTCCCCACATAGACACAGTCTATAATGATTATAATAAAAAAAGTGACTCAAGGATAAGGAAAACTATAATTTCAAATTAACTCTGTTTAAAAAGTTCCAAATGGGACTTTGAAAACATTCTTGGTATTCCATTCCATTACACCATTTTATAGAAATCAACCATGAAAATATGATTTACAAATCATTTTCAAAACAACACATTTCCCTTAAAATGACTTAAAACATCATGAAATGTGTATAAATACTAAAAGGTATTAAAATAACTTAAACCAGGACAAAATACCCCATTTTCTAAAAATCATTACCTCTAACCACCAAAAATTTCCTTTTAAAACATAACTAATTTTAAACACCCCTTTAAAACAAATTAATTCTTTTAAAAGGGTCACTTAATAATTTTTAAAAACACTTGGCATGCATAAAATCCATACCAATAATTGAAACCATTTGAAAACTATTTAAAAATCCTTATTGGATATGATCATAGATATATTTTGGGGAAAAAATAATTTTAAAAAACCTCATAATATCATGAAATATAATATAATGGAGTGTCATAAAAAACAATTACATATTTCAAGTATAAATGGAACTCAACATGTTTTCTTGGATGGTGAGCTCCCAACCAAGCATGGAAACAACCTCTATAGTCTATAAATATCCAGATCCCCATTATAAATAAATAGAAAATTTTAAACCCAACCTACACAATGGATAGGGTTTTAGTGAGAATGAAAATTGAAAAGAAATGGTGGAGGTAGAAGAGAGGAAGATAAAAGTAGGAGAATGAAAAATATAAAATCAATGGTCTACTTGGAAATGTGGGTGAGGAAGATTAAAACCAAGGATAAATGAGGGTAATATCTCCCTTTTCACACCCCATGGATAACCAAATGAGGGGAGGGAAAGAAGATGAAAGTATGCCTTAAAATTATCCAGGTGAATTTAAGGAATTTAAAACTTTTAAAAATATGGGTAGCCTATATTGTTAGACCATATGGTTAGTAATATTGTGTTCCAATTGTGAAAAATCTATTGGAAATTTCCCCCCACACCACACACAGTTTGTTTACATGGTTTTCCCAGGCCATGCATCAACTATGTAGGTCACTCCCACACATAAAATAAGTCACATAGTTTCTCTTAAAACCCCATATGATTTAAAAACCATATACCAACCATGAAAAACTCCATTGTTAAAAAATTATATAATTTACACAATTTTCTTTGAAATCCACATGGTTTTACCTAACTATGGGGTCAACGTAAAATAATATAAAAACTTCAAAATTCCAGACCAAAACTCCCAAAGTTTTAAATGACTTCAAAATCACTCAAAATGATATAAAATAACACACTATATTAATTCAAGGATGTCATAATTCTTCCCACCATTCCATTGTATTCCACTAAAAATTATTAGACCAAAGTAGAAGGAAATAAAAAAAATATTGACCTAAAAAAGACTAGAATGGATCCCAAAAATGAATCCTTGAAATGAATTCCCTAAAAAAATGGTGAATCCTCATATTACATCAACAAACTCAAGAATGATATGATCCATAACTATTAAACCCAAAAATTTAAGAATATAGAGACCTAACTTAGATCTCCCCACCAGTTATAATTCATCTAAAATGGTGGATGCAACAAAGAACCTCTCTAAAAATAGAGCACTACCAAAACAAACACAATTCCAGAAATCATCAAAGGGGACAAAAGCCCATGGGGCATCATAAGTCCATGGGTCTAATTCACAAAATCCATTATATCAAAAAATAATTGAATAAAACATCCATATCAACACATACCTTAATAATAAATAACATTGTTCTAATATCATGATATAGAACTACATAAAAATGAATCTTGGGTCTAAGCTCATGGATCACCATATCATGGTGATCCTGATAGAGAATATATATCCAGTTGAACCTATAGTCTAACCAGAAATAATCACGCATCCTAGTTACCAATGCACTTACCCTAGGATTTCTCATGTTCAATACATAAAACCATAAGTCATCAATATCTCTCACCACTAATCTAGAATCTCTAAAACAATCACACAAGGCACAATAAAATAACGAGGCATAGACATCCCAAAGAAACCACCACTCACACAAGATCAAACTAAAATAATACACTAAACTAAATCCAAAAAACCACACCCTCTATAAAATAATAAATAAAGAACTATAAAATAGTTCATCATCCAAAATAATAATTATACTTGAAATTTCAAAAAGATCAACCCTTTTTAATTAATCAATTCAACGAAGGCTCGCTTACCTAAACTAATCAACTCTACTTACAAATTTCCCAAATAAAGCATCTTGGGAACTGCCACATTGGAAAATTATAGGATGTGCTACTACCATACTACTAAGAAAATAAATATCACCTTCCACTCTATTCATAGTTTTGGAAGATCCAATAATAGTAAAAGATACCAATCCTAATGATAAACACCTTAACATTATTCAAAACCTTTCTGGGAGACATACTTTAACAATAATATGGTGAACCAAGCTAAATGTATATTTATTTTACATAATTTTCATAAGTTTAACATTAAATTTCATAAATAAGATCATAATACCAAAATTGGAATGTTTAGTTTCTTTATATATTAGATACAATAAAAACTTATTTTACAGCACTTGTGAACATACCTCCGTAATTGTACCCCTCTATACCCCCTTATAGAATTATCATAATTTATACTCATATTTATAACATAGTGAATGGAAACATGAGAAATGGGTAATATATTATACATAGTAATCATAAAGATAAGATATTATAATTGATGATCATAAGTAAACATAATATAAGCATGTGGGTATGAGAGAATAGCCAAGGTTTATGAACCTAACATTTAGAAATCATACTCAAATAAATATGGATCATAAATAATAAATCAAGGCCTAAATACTTGATCATAACATCATACATGAGTCATAAAAATAGAAGAAAATTGTAAAACATATGAATATGGAACAAACATAAGCATAAAGATCTTAATATAGTGGGTTAGGAATTTATGTCCATATCTCCCATGAAATTTTGGGTCAGAAATTCACATCCTCGTATTCCATAACATAGTGTCTCAGGAGTTCATATCCTTATCTCCCATTACTATCTCATGAGATATCAAAAATTATCCAATTAATTAGTGGGATATATAATCCTCGCACATTATATAATGATAAAACATAAATATATGTTCCAAGTGAACATGAAAACATTTATATTTCAAACACAGCTTAATAAACCCATGTAAATGAGATGGGTTTCATGAAAATCTATATAGAAAATTTCATAATATAACTAAAAAAATGAGGTACATGGAATATTTATAGATTCTTCCCATGAGAAACATTAAAGGATGTTTATATAGATAAAAAACACTTTTATAAGATATTTAAAAATTTCATGGAGAAAGACGAAGAAATACTTTTAACATTTTTGAAGTCTTTTGATAAAAACGTTATAAAAATGCAATATAAATTTATATTTAAAATAATGAAAAAATTGAGTTTATATTTCTTAAATAGATTCAATGAAGGCAATGGGAAAATATTTTAGTACAAAAAATGTTAAAAAAAAGAATAATCCTTTCACTTTTTTAAAAAAGTCAGAGTTTATGGAAAATAACCATGATAAAAAGGTTAAAAGAAGATTAAATTTATAAATATAGTTGATTTAATTTAAAAATAAATTAATTAGTCATATAATTAGAGATAATAACACCCATAAAATAAAATAAATAATATGGTGATGGTGGAAAACATTCTTGACTGAAAAGAAGAAGTAAGGTCAGTTTTTCTTAAAAGCATCACTTCGAGTGAATTATTAACCAAAGGGGGAAGTGGAATGGTAATAGAACATGTAATTATGATAAAAACCATAAGATAAGAAAATTAAATAATTTTTTATAGGGAAATATCACATAATTCCTCAAATATTACTTTATTTATATCAATTTTGAATCTAAATTGAGATTGGAAAGAAAAGTCATTGCCATTTTACTATTGACTTCCATGAAATCACTTTAAACTAATTTATAAAAAAATACTAACATAATATTTAAAAAACTTATTTTTATATATAAAATTTTCTTATATTTAATTGTAATCATTCATTATACACCCATCATTTAGTTATTGTTTATTTATACTATCAAATGTTAGTAATTTAGATTATTTTGCACATGTTTCATAACGATGACAACGAGCCTCGTTCTTTGATACCAATTTCATCGTTACTAGATTAAAAAATATTTTAAAATAATTATTTTTCAATTATGTATACATTACCATTCTCATTTTATGGAAACTATGGGTATTTTTTGAGAGAATGGGATCCTTGATGAGCTTGTTTCTCATAATTTACTAATATCAATGGATTAATTTATAATGATCGTCAATTTTTGTGTCACCCTTTAATTAAAACATTCACAATATATATAAATACATAATATCATATATATTTATCAAATATATTTTATAAATATCCTTGTAATGTAGTGATGAAAATGAAATGTGTCGTCCATAGAGGTTGTAGACAGCACATATACACGATTGATAATTTCATTTTATCATGAATGAATTTATTAACGGAATGACTTATTTATAATTATAGAAAACCAATTAAATCATAAATATCATATTAATTAAATAAATAAATTCTTATAATGAACTAATTAGGTTAATTATTAAGAATAAAACACATCATTCATGGTGGCGGTATTCAACACATATGCACGAACGACATATTCATTTTTCTAAGGAGAATGGGGTAAGGTAGATAATGATTGTTCCATAAATATAATAATGATTCAACATGATAATGATAGTGATTTTTTAGGATGTTATAATATAATTTGTGGTATAATAAGAAGACTCAAATGAATATAAATGAAAAGGAGGGATTTAAGAATTTTTACCTTTCTCATTGGAATAACACCTTTAAAAATTGAATTAATCTTGTGAAGGGTGGTATTTATAGGAGAAAAAAACCTATAGAAATTTTTTAATAGTTTTGGTTATGGATTTTTGTAGATTTTTGTTGAACTATGTGACTTGTGGTGGGAGGATAAGTGTGATGGTGAAGGGAACATTTTGTAAGTGAGAGGGGTGACATTTTTTGTAGTAAGAGGTGCATTATTCAAGGAAAGTGGCTCCAAAAGTAGAAAGTAATAGATAAGGTATGAGTTATGGTTGATAAATCCATAAACCACTCATTTAGAGACATTTTTAACATGTTTTATGTATTTTACCCCTTAGATTTAACTATTTTACAATTTTAACTTTTACCGTGATAACTAATGTTTACTTAAGTAATTTATTTATAATGATTAAAAATAAAATGAAAATTATTAATTAATTTGGAAATTTTGATTCCAAATATTAAATCAGTTTTATTATATATAATTTTAAAAGTGTTTAAAATTAATTCTAAAATAATAAATGTATAACATATTAAAATATTTTTAGAGAAAAATATAACATAAGTACTAAAACATAAAAAGTAGGTTTATAATTTAAAAAAAATATTTTAAATGTTTAATTTAACTTATAATATAATTATTTGGTCAATAAAAATGTTTTATAAATTTTAAGTTACGCTTATATCCTAATGATTTCATAAAAGTCATGACATTTAATGGTATTTTGCACTATTCACCCAGCAATTAATATTTTCATAAAAATTCATCCTAAGATAATATTGTTTTGATGAATCCAAAAATAAAGTTCATTTTTTAAAATAAAATTATAAAATTTAGGAACTTAACTTCAAAATATAAGCATAAAATATAATGTAAATTGTTTTACAAAAAAATGATTTTTTTAAGTATTAGTTGTTCTTATTCTTATTTCAATTCATTTTAATTAAATTAGTGCTAATATATTGTTTATATAAATAATATACTTTATTATAATTTAACAATAATATATATAGTTCCTTAAAATAAAAATTCATTGCACATAAAAATCCAATTTTAGAAAAAAAAAATGCATTTTTTAGCTTAAAATGATCTTATTAGTTGTTATAGATACACTAATTAAATTTCATTAGTGAATTATTGTTAATAATGACAACTATTTTTATTTCCAAATATATTTCATAATATGGTTACCATTATTTATTCCCACCAATTCAAATACTACTTTAAAATGGTTATATTTATTCTAATTAAATGTGGCATGGTTCATTTTACTTCGGTGTTGTGTGTGAAATAATATATTTAGAAAAAAGTTTATTTTATGGAGGAATATTCACTAAAATCATGAGTAATTACATTCAACACCCTTAAAATAACTTCTTCCTTAAAATTTTATTATTATGATGAAAATCAGGGAGGATATTTTTGTCTCATTACATCCTCAGGTTCCTACATAGCTTCCTCAAACTTATAATTCTTCCATATAACTTTGACCAGATGGATGGTCTTGTTATATAGAACTTTATTTATTTGATCCAAGATCTCTACTAGTTTCTTCTAATATAAGATATCATGTTCTAATTGCATGTATTTTGATCTTAGTACATGCGAAGGGTTTGGTATGTAATTCCTTAAAATATATACACAAAACACATCATGTACTTGGGATAGATATATAAGTAGTGATAATAGATAGATACAACCCAAACATGATCAAGAATCTAGAAGATACCAATATAGCTAGGTATTAGCTGGTGAGTCAATAATTTACCTTATGAATTTTTCATTCATTTATGTTTTGAAAATTACAAACATGTTTTCTTAAGGAAAATTATCTTTCTCTAAGAATCATTTTCTTAAGGAAATTTTTCTTTATCTAAAAATGGTTTGTAATTTACCTTTGGTTTCCAATTCATTATGTAATGTTTTCTCAAACTTAGTCTGACCATATTTTTATTAAAAAAAATTGGATCCTTATCTATAACTTGGAACCTTTTAGTTCCCGAGACTCTGATTTCTCCTATAAATAGATTCTGATTTCCTCTAATATCATACTTTGATTTCTTTTGAAATCAGACTCTGGTTTCTCTTGAAATTAGACTCCAGTTTCTTCTGAAATCAGACTCTAATTTCTTCTGAAATTATACTCTAATTTCTTCTAAAATCAGACTCTTATTTCTCTTAAAATTAGATTTTGATTTATTATTAAACCAGACTCCGATTTATTCTGAAATAAGACTCTGATTTATTCTAAAATCACACATGGATTTATTTTAAAATCACACTCTGACTACTCTGGAAATCACACTCTGAATTCATCATAATTCAGAATCTCATTTCCTTAGAAATTAGAATCTGATTCTCTAATATTTCATAATCTGATTGTAAATATTTCTAGACATCAATTTCCATTATCTTAAGGATGTGATTAAATAATTTTCTTATAGTTACCATATTTCCTTAATGTAATGTTCCATTTTATCAGATCCTAAATGTGATAATGTTTCTCTTAATCATTGTAATGTTTCTCATAGTTTGTTATATAAAATGATGTTGTCCAATCTGTTTTAACTTAACCATTTCCTAAGTGACACATGTACAGGTCCCTCTGAAATTTAAGGAAAAATATGACTATTGGAGGAGAAGTTGGTCATTGGAGATTTTTCCTATAAATACCCAACCATTTGAATGAACTCAGTGTGAAAGTTTTAGAGTTTATCTCTAGAATTAAGTGATACTCTATGAGAGCTCTGCTCAAACCTACCTTGTGTGAATGTTATGAACAACTTGTTCAAGATGAGAACAACTTGTTCAACCTATCTAGTGTGAATCTTATTGTTGTTTTTGTCAATTGAGGGCTTCTAAGGATAGGAAGACAGAGGTGTTGATTACCTAATTAATTGAGGTCTTGTGGGGATAGCAAGATAGATATCGATCTTCATATCGAGGGATTACACTGGTGTGGGTAAGACAGAATTTATTAAAATTATATATAAAGGGACCTTTATCCAAGTTTGTTGGATACCCTTACCTTGGGGTTAAAATATTACTTATACTTGTCCTATTTTGTTATAAGTTTTAATTCCACTAAATTTTTATAAAATTATAAATTGTAAATTTCTCACACTTTCTTATTCTTGTATACTCTGATATAGATAAGATTATATATGATTTCATGTAGAATCATTCCCTAATTAAACTTGTCTTAAGTTTCTTTATCAGATCCATTTTATTGGATCCTAAGCAAGTTAGTTTTTTTTTAATAACTAAAGAGGGTTTGTGAATCCATCTTGTTTAACTTTGTTAAACATAGATTTTCTTAAGGATAAAAATGAAAGTTTTTAAAGCTACAATTGACCCCCCCCCCCATATTGTAATAGATAAATCTACATATACATTTCGATCCTGCATTAGCTTCCCTTTCATCAAAAATCTCATAATCCTCTTCCAAGGAGATATTTGAAGGAACACCTTGTCACCAACTTCAAACTCTAGATCCCTTTGATAATTATCTACATAACTATTCTATAGAATTTATGTCACTTTCATATAAAAACTAAATGGTTTGAGCCTTTTATATAATTTCTTGGACAATTTTAGGTCCTATATGATTCCTCTCTCTAACTTTATCCCAACATTTTGGAGTCCCACATCTCTTCCTATATAGAGCTTTATATGGCACCATCTGAATGCTAGAATGAAAACCACTATTATAAATTAACTATAATAGGGGGAGTTACTGATGCCAATATATATGGAAATATATTGAAAATTATCTTTTCATATCATCAAGAGTTTTAATGGACTTTCTAGTCTGACCATCCATTTAAGGGTGATAAGTAGTGTTAATGCTCAGTTCTATCTCTAGTGCTTGTTGAATACTTCTCCAGAACCTTGAGGTAAACCTCAGATATCAATCATATACAATGGATAGTGGTACTATATTTATAATTACCACATACCTCATATATATATATATATATTAGACAGTTTTTCAATAGATAAATCTTCCTGTATGGAAATAAAATGCACTGACTTTATAAGGCGATCAACTACAACCCTAATGGAATTATGACCATAAGATTTCCTGGAGTGTCCTAAAAAATCCTTAATGATGTTTTCCCATTTCCATACCAATATGGGTAATTTTTTCATCATCCACTTATACTTCTATTTTCAAAATTAACTTACAAGAAAAACAAGCATTGAGATATGTGTTCTTCATCCTCCCTCTTCATGTTATCACATCAGAATTTTTTCTTTAGATCCCTATAATCTTCATGCTTCCTGAACGAATAGAGAAGTATGAGCTATGTGAAAAATAAAAAAAATTCTCACTTTATTTTTTTTATAGCACACATATCTGGGTTCTAAACCTTTTAACTCCAACTTTAGAAAATTTGAACTTTAGAATATTCACTATCATTTTTTGTAACTCCATATCATCTTTTTAGGATTCTTTAGTCTTCACATGGATATATGATTGAGAAGTCATTTATGAAAGATAAGATTTATTCCAATCCATTATGACTTTAAGATTAATAATTTTTAAATCAAAGAGCATTGGGTCTTTTTCATCCCTCATCATGGATAAGGTAGCATGATATTTCTTTGCTCGGAGAATCAACCACCCGATTTACCTTCCTCGGGTGGTAATGTATTGATAAGTTATAGTATTTGATCTATTCTAACCATATCCTTTGGTGCATGTTTATCTCATTTTTTATGAATATATATTTCAATCCCTTATTATTAGTATAGATATCACAATTCTCTCTATAGTGATAATGACACAAAATATTTAATTGAAAGATCACTACCACCAGCTATGAATCATGTATCGAGTAATTTTGTTCAAGAGATTTTAATTGACACGAGGCATAAGAAATCACCATACCATTCTAAAGGAGGTTTAATTCCAAACCATTCAATTAAGAACCACTATATATTTCAAACCCTTGTCCATTGTAGGGTAATGTAATCATAGGTTCGATAATCAATATCTTTTTAAGATCCTTGAAGTTTTACTATCATTATTATATCCATAAGAACTTCACTCATTTATGTGTTAAATTACTTAGAGGATTGGACAACCATGAGAAATTTCTTGAAAACCGTCAATTTTATTCAAATAATCTATAAAATATTTTTATTTCTATCACAGTGGTTAGTCTTGTTCATTATTCAATCACCTCATTATTTCATGGAACCACAAATAAACTCTCTTTTGTGATTACATAACCCAAGAAGTATACTTTTTTAGATATAATTCACACTTATTGAACTTGGAATGTAAATTCTACTTTAGTAGGGTATTTATCACAGTCCTAAAATACTATTTATGTTCTTATTTTTCCTTAGAATATATGGTAATATAATCAATAAATACTACAAAAGTTTTTTCAAGGAAATATCCAAACACTTTATTCATAAAATACCTAAATATGGTAGGGGAATTTGTAAGCCTAAATTTAATCACTATGAATTCATAGTTCCCGTAACATGTTTGAGAGGTTGACTTGCATATATAATACATTTTCATCCTTAATTAATGATATTCTGATCGAATATCAATCTTTAATAAATATTGAGCTCCTCATAGTTGATTGAATAGATCAAAAATAAGGGGTAGTGTATATTTAATCATGTTTATGATATTCTTAAGTTCATAATATTTAGTATAGGGACACATTAATCCATTATTCTTTTTAACAAGTAGAACTGGTTCACCACATGGTGAAGCACTTGGTAATATAAACCACTTATCTATATTTTCTAAGTTTTTTTTCTTTAATTCCTTCAATTCAATCAAATTCATTCTATAGGGAGTATTTGATAAAAGAATAACACCAAGTATGAGTTCAAATGAAAACTAAACCAAATGATATAGGTGAAGGCTAGAAATTTCTCAAGAAATATTTTGACATTATCCATAAAATAGGTATATCTCTAGTGTTGAGTTGTTCAATAATAAATTGAGATTCCCCTCATGATTCAGTGTTAGGATCAACATAATGGAAGTAGTTTCCTTAGGAGGTTCATAGTTTTACTTCCACTGATATAAGATCACATGATGACTTGAGATATTTAATGTGACTTGTATATCACAATAATTATTATGATCTCTATATAAATAGATCCAATCCATTTATAAGATCATATAAAATTTAACCTAAGGAATAATTATAATATTTTTTGGAAGCACATTCCCAAAATCTTATATCAGATAGGATTGGTAGACTTAAGATGCAATTATTCTGCCATCAAGATTTTTCACTAATAATTAAGTATATAATCATTAGGGTGGTGATTTTATGTCTTTATAAAATGTTCCAAATATAAAGGAGTGGGTAGAACAAGAATTAAATAAATCATTCACAGTTCTAGAGTGGAGGATAATTGTACCTTTCTCTCCTTTATTTTTGTTTCCCACTTATATAATTTTTATAACATCAGCATTCCCTTACTCCCATGGATTAGGAGGTTGATGATGTTGATTATTTTCATTATCCCTTGGATTGGGACACTGATTCATGTAATTTACAAAATCCAAGCATTTGAAGCATTGGAGTGTGTGTGTATCATTATATGAGACCATATTTTATTGCATTTCATTAGATAGACTCTTTTACTGCTTTTGGTATTATTGTGAATGATGTCCTACTTTTACATAGGTAAAACATTTCTTTGACCTTATGGATCAATTAACTGAGTGATTTTCCCACATTTTTGGCAATATTGTGGCTATAATTTCTTTCCCCCATGTTTTTTATCATTATATTTTACATAAAAATCTATTTTGATTTTTCTTATCTTCATATTAATGGTAATTAATAGAGTCTCTAGTTTATATTTCCACCTTAATTTTACAATGAATAATTTCCTTATAGAAACTAAAGTCTCTTATGGATAATTCCTTTCAAAGTCTTTGTTTTTGGTCATAATGGAATTCATTGATATAACTTTCAATATTAGTAATGAAACTTGAAGGATACCATATGAGTATCATGAAGTTATCCTAATAAATTCCATTGGATTCATCCTTATTTTACTCCATCTCTATAAATTCTCAATCCATTTTTGTTTAAAGAGTTTAGAGAAAATATTTGGTGAATTATATTTTCTTGAAATCCAAACATACCATATTGTTAACTTATTTCTTCTTTATTGTATTCTTAGTGAGGGTCCACTAGTGGTCTATCTCGACTCCTAGAAGATGTAAAGTTAATACAACCTTCCCATGGTCCAGGAACTAGAGGGTATAAAATATATTATATACATAATTGATACATTGCTTGAAAATTAGTGGATTAGAAGACCCAATATAGGGGGTGGAAGTTGACACATAAAGAACATAATATAAATTTTCTCCTTCCTTGTTGAGTTCAAGAGATCAATATGGTTTTCATTATTATTCATAACTTGAGAGAGTTGAGTGGGAATTACCACAATATTTTGTACTCCTACTCCCACATTGTTTGTCTTGTCATTAGGACAACCACCACATTTTACATCTCATATATTATAAACTACATTCCTCTTTTCTCGTATTATTACTTTAAATAAAAGGAAGTTAGGGATAATAATACTTGATTCAATAATTTCATAAAATGAAAATTTTATCTTAAAAAAGAATAAATAATAAATGACAAATGTACTCTAAGTTTAAAATTTATAGGCTTCAATCTATGTTATTCATGATCATTTTAAATTAGTATTTATAACCTAAAGTAATCAAATCCCTCATAATGGTTCACAAATAGAATTTTAATTTCTATATAATATCCCCCAAAATGTTAAATAAGGTGTGTATTTTGGCCTATTTTTCATGCACTAGGTGAAGATTGAGTTTATACCCAACCAGCCTTTCCGGGTTACTACCCCTATATGTATCTATGATAGAGCCTACATCCACTTCTTTTTATCTAGATATGGATTTAATTTCTAGGAAACCACATGATCTATACTTTACTAAAATTTCATGTTGTTATCTAATAATTGGATTTATGCCTTGGATTTTCACTAAAGTTATCTCATCCCAATCCTTTAAAATTACTAAAATAATTCTAAAAAAACTATGAAATGGTACCAGTTTAGGCAACCCTAGCTAAAAATACCTTTATTTTACATCATTTACATAAGTTAAACATTATATCTCAGAAATGATCTTAGAATACTGGAACCCAAAGGTTTTATTTCTTTATAGATTAACTACATAAAAACTTATTTTACAACACTTGTGAACATTCCTCTATAATCATACACTAATATAACCCCTTATAGACATCTCATAAGTTATACTCATCTTCATGGCCTATGGAATGGAAATATAAGAATATGGTTATCAAAGATTCTCATTATGGTTAAACAAAAGAGAAACAAATTTTTTATCATAAGTGATCATATGATAAGTATGTGGATATAAGAGCACAATCAAGGTTCATGAATATAACATTAGGAAATCATAACCAAATAAACAAGGATCATAAATAATAAATAAAGAATAAGTATATAAGCATAACATTATACATGAGTCATTATAAAATGATAAAATTTTAAAACATATTAATATGGCATAAACTTAAGAATAAAAATCATAATATAGTGGGTCAAGAATTATTGTACTTGTCACCCAAAACATAATGGGTAAAGAATTCATGTCCATATCTCCCATAACATATTGGTTAAATAATTCACATCCCAATATTCCATAATTATATAATTATATCTCAAAATTACCTAATGAATTAGAGGGATATATAGGCTCAATATGTTATATAATGATAAACCATACATATGTGTGTCAAGAGAACATGAAAACATTTATATTTAAAACATCTCTTAATTAACCTATGGAAAAGAGATGGGTTTCATGAAAATTTCTATAAAAAAGTCTATAATACATAATGATAAAGAATATGGATGGTATCCTTAGATCTTATTCCAATGATAAACATTAAAGTATGTTGATATAGATAAAAAACACTTATATAAGAGCTTTAAAAATTTCATAGAGAAATAAGAAGAAATTATTTTTGCATTTTTGAGAAATATTTTATAAAATAAATGGAATATTAATTTATTTATAAATCATGAAAACATGAATAAGAGGTTTCTTATTGATATCTAGTGAAGTATGTAAGAAAATATGTTAGTATGGAAAACATTAAAAAATAATATTTATTTCACATTTTGTAAAAAATCAATGTTGGTGGAAAAACCCTGAAAAAATGTTAAAATAAGATTCATTTTATAAATAAAGTCATTTTAAATTAAAAATACCACAATAATTCATATAATTATAGATAATAGTATCCATAAAAAAATAATATATACCTAGAGGAAAAAAAATTAACTGAAAAGAAGGGGCAAGGTCGGTTTTTCTTAAAAGCATCACTTTGAGTGAATTATGAAGCAAAGGGGGGAAGTGACATGGTAGGAGAAAAACAAATCCTAATGAATAAATATAGGAATAAAATTAAAGATTTTTTTAGAGAAAAAAATCACACCATTACCTATATATAAATTTAGTCATATAAATCTTGAATCTAAATTAATATTAGAAATAAAAACCCTTACCATTTTTACTCCCGAATACCACTAAATATATTTAAAATTCTGTATAATAAACATTAGCATATCAATAGACTATTTTATAAACTTATTAATACACATAAAAATTTTTTCTCTTTAATTTTAATAAGTCATTATATATTCATTAGTTAGTTATCATTTATTTACATCAGTATACATTAGAAATTTTGAATGTTTCACACATGTTTCATATTGGAAATGTCAAAACCAATTATTTGATACCAATTCCATAATTAATATATTATAAAAAAAATCTAAAATTGTTATTTTTAAATTATATATGCTTCCCCATATACATCTTATAAAAACTTTGTGTACGATTTGAGAAAATGGGATCCATGATGAGCTTGTTTGGGTAATTTACAGATATCGACATATTACTTTATAATGATCATAAATTTTTGTGTCGCCATTTAAGAATCATATTAATTATATTTATTAATCCCTAATATAATATAAATTCTTCAAATATATTTTATAACCAGATATTTAAGGTGGTGTTGAAAATGAAACATGTCATCCTTGGAGGTGGTAGTTTGCGCATACACATGAGCAACATTTTCATTTTCTAATGAATGATATTATTAATAAAATAACTGATTTGACCTTATAAAATCTTAATTATTTGATAAATATAATATTAATTCACTATATATGTTATTAAAATCATGTAAGTAGGTTGGATATGAAAAATAATATAAGACTTTCATAGAGATGGTGGTCGGCAAGTACGTGTAGACGATGTATTCGATTTTTTAAGAAGAAGGGAGAAGGTAGATAATGATAGTTAAATAGATATAATAACACTGAAATATAATAATTATATTGATTTTATTATTTTAGGATGGTATAATAGACACTATGTTAAAATAATAAGTCTTAAAGAAATATAAATGAAAATAACTAATTTTAGAATATTTACTTTACTCACAGGACTTACTCCTTTGAAAATTTTATTAGTCCTCTGAGGGTTGGTATTTTGTGGATAATAGAACATATATGACGTGTATATAAGTTTTGGGTATGTATTTGAGAATATTTCAGTTGAACTAAGTGGATTTTGGTGTGAGGAAAAGTGTGGTGGCAAATGAATCCTTTTATAATTGAGATTAGTGAAATTTTTGTAATTAGAGGTGTGTTATTCAAGGAAAGTGGATAAATTTTTTGAAAATAACATAGAGTTAATGAGGTATGGTTGAGAAATTCCTCCAAAACCACTCATTTGGAGACATTTTTTTAACATGTTTTAGGTATTTTATCACCTGTATTTAACCCTTTTATCATTTTAACTTTTATCATAGTAACCAATTTTTACCAAAGTAATTTATTTTTTATGCTTAAAAATAAAATAGTCCTTATTAAATAATTTTTATCTTATAATTACAAATATTAAATCCATTTTATTAGATACAATTTCTAAAATTTGTAAACATTAACTCTAAAATAATAAATGTATAATGTATTAAAACATTTTTATAGAAAAATATAACTTAAGTTCTAAAATGTCAAATGATGGTATATAAATTAAAGTCAATATTTTTAAATGTATAATTTTACTTATAAAATACATATTTTTTTAATAAAAAGGATTCATAAATTTTATGTTATGCATATATCCCAATGATTTTATAAATGTCACGGTATTTGTAAAAAATAGTATTTAACACCATTCACCTAAAAATAATTTTTTTTAGAAAAATATCAAAAATTTAACCTAAGATAATATTATTATAATGAATAAAAAATGAAGTTAATTTTTTCAAAATAATATTATAAAATTAAATAACATAACTTTTTAAATAGAAACATAAAATATAATGAAAATTGTTTTTATCAGAAAATGAATTTTTGAAATATTAAATGTTCTTATTCTTATTTCCTAATTTTTTTTAAATAAATTAGAGACAATATATTATTTATATCAATACATTATTTTATCATAATTTAACCATAAAAAACTTAGTTCCTTAAAATAAAAAAACATACCACATTATGATTAAAAGTGATCATTATTTTTCTTTATGCATATATTTCAAAATATAGTTACCTCTATTTATTCTAGCCAATTAAAATAGTACATTATAATAGTTATATTTATCTTAATAAAATGATTCATGGTTCCTTTTGTTTTGGTGTTTCATATGAAACAAGATATTTATCAAAAATATATTTTAAAGTGGAATATTCACTAAGGTCTTGGGTCATTACTAAGATGAAACTTGAACATAACCAAGTTATTTCTCCAAAAGCACATAAAATAGTACCTATAAAAATAAAGGGACAAATATAAATGCACAATTTTATAAAACAAGAAAAAAAACTTTCAAAAACATATATTTTTAAATAAATTATACTTTTAAAATAAAGTAAACTTTCTAGGAATTCCACCTTTTAAAAAAAACCCAATATAAATATATTTTAAAATTTCAATTACAAGTTAAATTTTCAACTTTCTATTTAAAAAAATTACATGAAATCCAATTTTCATATCAGAAAACTTTAAAAAAATCAAACTTATCCCCATTTATATACTCATTAAGGGTTTTATTTTAAAAACACACCATCCCAAATGTGGTTCCAAAACCAAATTATTTAAAATAAAAAAATCCATGAAATTAAATATTATCTTAAAAAAATACAAATTTCATTTAAAAATCAACACTCCTTTAAAGTTCCCTCTAAGAGATTCAAAATACTCTACTCTTAAACCACCAAACTAATTTTAAAACCAAATTTTTTCTGTATTTGATAACAAAATCAACCACTTATAAATACATTTTATAAAAACCAAATACATTTTATAAAACATATCAAAGTATTTATTTCAAATAAAATCAATTTTTCATGAAAACTTATTTTTACACACAAAAGATATTTTTACAAAAAACAAATTATAAAAATAAACCAAAATTTAACCAAAATCAAATCCACCCTCATCAAAATATTACAAGGCCATCATTAATCCCATTAACGTTACTAAAGCCACTCAAGTCAATCCCAGAATCAAAATTTTAAATAACTGAAATAAAAAAGATGCAGTTTTTTCTTGACTTGGTTGTAATATTTAATGGGTCAAGTTCTAATAATTCCATAATTCCTAAATCATTTTCAAAGTCAAATACTTGTCCACTACATGGTTTTTCAATACATTCAAGCCCGCCTCATGTATCTAATTATCTTCTCATTTTCATCCTGAAATTCAAAATAACAACCACTATGTAAACTCATACAATTTTGATGAGGATAAAATACCACAATCTCAAATCCCTGTTTAAAAAAATAATAAAAATATAATCCAAAACTTAAAAAACAATGAAAACTCAAGGGTTTGGTTGAGAAAGAGATTACTATGTTGTAAAATCCTCTAATTTAAGGTAATTCTTTATTTAATCATATATTTTGATCTATATAATGTTTTTGTTTAGCCTCAGGAAGTTTCTAGATGGTTTTATAATTCCTTGTAGAGGTATTTTATGGTTCCCATTTTGGTCATGGTTATGGGAAACCATGTAGATTTCTTAGGAAACTATGTGAGTTGGGATGGGGTTCTATGGGAAGGTTCATAGTTTTTCCATATAATACGCTATTCATGCAACTTGGGAATTTTCATGGAAGTGGGAATTCATACATTGGGTGCATAGTTTTTCAAACCATGATACAAGATTAATTAAATCCCAAGATTGTATTTTAACCAGAAAAAAACCTGAAATCAATCATTCCTTCTCTCTTTTTAAGGATCTCAAACTTTAGTGTAGAGTCATAACCTTGGATCTACTTAGAATAGCACCCCAAGCTGATTTTCCGCTAGGTATCAAGCATGTCTCCCCGTATGCTAAAGGCTACCAACTATAAGTGAGGGTATAATGATGGTATGGTGGAAAGAATATACCCTCATGACCATAGTATCACAATCATACAAGAGATTATAATCCAATCAATAGTGTAATAATAATAATAAACTGATATTATGGACAACACCAAAAATTACAACCATGCATGCTTTTCCAAATGAGGTTATATAATATAAATTACTAAACATACAATAGGAAATAAAATAAAATACATGTATATAGAAAAGAAAAAAATATCAAGGGATATCTCAATGAGATTTTGAGTTTCAACTTATTCCTATGCTCCTAAGCTCACATATTAAAGAATAACAACAAGCAAGATGAATATAGAACATGATCATGTAACCATGAGGTATGTTTGGGTACCATAGTTCAATGATAGCCTAAATAGGGTGTGAGATATGCTCGGTAAGCCACCATCAATGATGTCTAAATCTATCCAAAATATGAATAAAAAATAAAGTAGTGTGCAAGTATATCAATAAATATGTAACAAATAAATTAATGTAAACAAGTTAGACTCAGGTTCCTCAAGGACACCTAACTGACCATACCTGATTTAGCCTAAGCTAGAATGTGTCTAATGAGGTGTCACCATATATATTTATGTGTGTGTGTGTGTGTGTGTGTATAAGTTTATAATGATATATATATACACACTATATATTTATTAACATATATAGTCATATATATATACTTAGTGAAATAAAGGAACCAAGGCATAACTTAGAAATCCAAGCTTAGTCACTAAAGTCTCCTAGAATAATGAGGGACACCATTCTCAAGTATCAAAATTTATAAGGGAGAAAATTCACGAGTATCACAAGTATAAGGGACTTAATTCTTGACTATCACAAGTATAAGGGATGCCATGCCTGAGGGATTCCATGCCCAAGTATCACAATATATAAGGGATACCATGTCAGAGAGATTCCATGCCCAAGTATCACAATATAATGTAGGCATGCGAATTTAATAATTAAGCATAGTCTATGTTTGTAAGTATGCTATATTATAGTACATTTATATAATTAGTCCATGTTAAGATACACACCATAATTCAATAAATCAATTTAATAAGAACAGTCCACCATGAAAGGTTAAGGACCAAGGGGTATGAAACATCATGTGCACCCCACCTAACAATTTGTTTAATCCAATTTAACATTTCACTTGCTCAAAAGGAAGAACCAAGTATAAAAATCTAATATCTTCGATTCTTCTAAGTGTGGTTACATGATGTTTAATACATCATTTGATTTAATTATCCACTTCATTCAACCATATATAAATGGGTTTGAGTGTAATTCCATTCCTTCTTTATCAATTCGCTTAATTCAATTTTATCATCCTTTACATGAGGGATTAATCATAACACTTTAAATTTTGATCAAAATTATGTAAGGAATTATAATTTTAAGAATTTAAAGAATCACCCAAAAGGTTGTTTTAATCTCTTGGATGAAGCATAGGTCATGGTCATAAATGCAACAAACCCAAGTGGGTGTTTCGGTTTGATGTGAACAATCCCCAACGGTTCTATTAAAAGCACAATGGTTATTAATAAAAGGAATTAACTTATAATATATTAATTTCAAATTTTAAGTTTGATTCATGGGAAATATAGTGTATGGAATAATTAAATAGTTTATAAATAGGCTAAAAATTAAGGGAAAATCCATATACCACCTACCATATACCAAGGGATTTTCACTCATCCATTATTGGACTTTAACTCAATCTGAATCAATAGAAATCAGATGATTTGATAGACACCCTTAAAATAGGTAGAACTATAATTCATGAAGATAGAATTTTATACAAGAAGTGAAAATGAGAAAGGTGGAAGGTGGAATCATAGAATTACTAATATACTTAAAATGCATCAGAAGATGCTATATTTGAACACTAGATGGAGGATATTAAAGGGACCCTAAGAGAGGGGGGGAGGAGCTACTGCGAGACCTAGTCACCCTCCTATTCATGAGAAAAAAATAAGGGTCCAATACCATGATATATTCTTAAAAATCATGCTAGCATGATTCACGATGTGTACTAGTTTCACGACGTGAACCAGATACACATCGTAAATTCCTCAGGGTAAGCCCCCTAGAGATTTCACCTCCTGTATCCTCCAGTTACACCCCATGAAACCCATTCATGTCATGAAGGGGATTCATGATGTGAATGGACTATATAATCTATTTTCAGTAGCTTTTCATGCATGTTCTTCCCCCAGTTTTTTCTTGAACCACTGGGAATTCCGTCGGCATATAACCCATGTTCGAAAACATCATTTCTAGAAATTTAAACCCTTGAAACCTCACTCAATTTTCTTTAGAAACACCATCCCGATCAAAAACATAGTGGGTTACATCCAACCATCCTCTATGAAATTTTGGTGATTTTCTTTTTTAAAAGACAAATTATTTCAAATCTTTGAGAGTTGGATCAAGTAAATTGAAGGATAGTAAGGATGAAACCAAATATACCTATATCATTATATAATTCTTTGAGAACAAAAACTGTTTGAGGTAGGTTCCTTCTCTCTCTTTCTCTCAACTCTCTCCTATAACTCAAAGGCTTAGATTTATAAATTAAATTATTGTGATTTTTTTATGTAAAACCTTGTTTAATCTCTTTTTGGAAAATTCATTTTTAGTTTCATGGATTTAAATTGGGAATCATGGTTGATTCCCACAATGTGTTTGATTAAATGATAAAAATAAAAATTGTTTTCTTTATAAAATGTTGGGTGTGAGACTTTAGAACAAAAAGTATGGGAATGAGTTCATGTTTCATATACACGGGGCCTTATTTTTTTGGACTAGGCCTTTTATGACAAGGGGGGATTATTTCACATCCAAGTGATAACTTGATTATGGAAAGATGACTTTTCCACTTGTGAGTTGGGATAGTTCAATGGAATGATGAATACATGGGTGTGTGAATTATAGTTTGGGTATTCAATGTGGAAATTATTTTTTACACTGTTAAAATAAAATTTTGGAAACAATTATTGATATTATTTATTACTATTTTTATATAAAACTAGGAGCTAACATGCTCATATCCTAGTGGTGTGCATGGGAAGTCTTGGTAATTTCCTACTGAGTCAATATGATCACCACTATATATGAACCTTGGTGCATATGAAGATGTATTTTTATCATAATATAGGTAAGGTTGGTATATCATACTTTACTAGTGGGGAACCATGATTTTATGATCTAGGATGATGGGAGATAAATCTTGGGATCTGTTTGAGTTCTGGTGTCTAGAGAGGTTCTACCTTGGCACCTAGAGTCTTAAATTCCTCTGGATTTTTGGTTCAAAATTTTGTATCATCATCTGCTCCTACTCTGGTATTGTTTAGTTATTTTTGGATATTGATTTACATTGGTTTAATTTCATGAATTATATAGTGTCTTTTCATTATTTTCACTATTATATTTGTAGTTTATGTTGTGATTGTAAGGAAAAATCACCCCCTACATTTTAGTAAATCCCTTGGCATTTATTATTAGCCTTTGGTTTCATAGGGACATCACCTAAGTTTAGTTTTACCTTGTCCCTTCCCAAACCAAAGGATCAAGGCTGGGATGTTATAAATAGTATTATTTTGGTAAGATCCATCTATTGGCATGGTAGGTATACAGATAGGATGTGTCATAACTTGAAATTTATATCATAAAAATATGTAGCTAACATTATTAAACTAACTTTCATGTTACTAGGATGTTTTGGGTATGAAAGTTGTTATTAAAAACTTTTAGGCATGTCTTCATCTCAACGTCATGGGTTTAGCTGATGGGATTTGGGTATCACACATTAGTAAAGAGACTTCCCACTAAGACTGCATCATTTATGTGATATTCTTTTTTATCATGCATCAGTAAATGAATACCTGGTGATTTTTTTTGGAATTTGAAACTTAGATGGAATGTATTTTTTAAAATGGTAAAATATGGTTTGGATTTGTGTTGTTTTTTTTATTCTTTATTATATTGATTTGATGATTCTTTCACACATAGAGTTTTTTATGATATCCTTGTGTTATATAGATTAAAGGAACATGGAATTTGATTGAAATTGTAACTTAAACATATAATTTTTATAATGATAAGTAATTCATTAAATGGAAAGTGGAATACATTATTTTAAGATAATGTTAACAATTAAAGAATGACTAGTCAAAACATAATTCCATATTTAATGTTTCCTTACTCAAATATTATTTTTATGTCTATACTATAGATAACCTTTACAAATTTTTGAGTTAATTTGTTTGTCCCAAAATTTTAATGTTTTCATGACATGCTATGTATTGATTTAAATTTAATGATTTAAAATTTTGGTTCATATCACTTATGATTAGACAAAGATCATGTTAGAATTTTAACTTATTACTATCTTGGTTAATTCTATAATATGTTAAAAGGAATAGAATATATTATTCCATGTTATGTAACACCTTTATATTTTATGAAATATTTTTTTCCAATAAATTCAATTTATTGAATAACTTGCATTACATGCAATACCAAGTTTTGAAGAACCATGGTATACTAATAATATTATTTCTTAAACATGAACGTCGTAACCTAGACATTAAGTTTCATGGTAATAATTGGAATAAACACATTTTTTAAATTATTTATAAATGTTTTAGATAAATAAAATATATTTATAAATATGTACCTAATTTTTATTAAATTCTTTATATCCTTTGAAAATACTTTTTTCTCAAAAAAAATGATTTTTATTGTTTTTTGTGAACAAATAATAAAACTATTTTTTTCAATTTCAGAAAATTTAATTGAAAAAATTAACATAATTTTTCGAATAAACTTCTCGAAATTATCTTATGGTGGATTTTTATATTTTTCAAAAAGATTAATTTTTCAGTGAATAGTGACTAATACTAATTTTTATTAAAAATTTTATTTTCATTTAAATAATTTAAAATGTTACATCTTGTTTAAAAATATTTTAAAAGTATAATTAGTTTAATTATTTTATTATTAAACTAATTTATTTTATTGTAATCAAATTCATGTTGAATTTTGATATTAAAACATTCTATAATTATGAAAATTTTCTCTTTGAAAAATCAGCTTTTCATCGTGTATGTGGGATTAATTTTAAATTAAAATTTCCCACTTCTATGAATGAAATTTTGAAAAATGGATTTGATATTTATAATCATCATAATTAATATTATATTATAATTTCAACTTTATTTTTTTTCAAAATAAATAGTAAAAATAGTAAAAATTAATTACTATGGTTAAAGATAAATTGGGTTTATCGGGTGGTTAAACTAAAAATATAAGGGGTAAAATGACCTAAAAAATTTCCCAAATCCAATTTTATGGCCATATTTTTCCCTTATCTCATTTATTTTTTATAATAATTTATTTTAGAGCAATTTGTAGTGTTTAAAATGTTGGTAGACCTTTTTCTTTTAAAAAATTCCAAGTGTGTCCGCTCCCACACTTATAAAAGGGCACCCCCTCTCCTCTACACTCCACACATCCAAATCCATTTGTTTTAGCCAATAACTACCCAAATATATTCCTTACTTTCCTTATCATGTCTTATAGGCCTTATCTTTATTAGTAATTCCTCCTGATAAGGCTTTTAGTGCAATCCTAGTGAGGTTTTTTGAAGAAGTGGTGTCCCTATTAACTAATTATTTTTATTTTATTTATTCTTCCACATTCTTCAAATATTTTCCAAATATTATAATATAATATAATAATTATATTCTATATAATGATATTTTATTATGTTAATGGCATTAATTATATCTATCTCCTCCTCCATCAAATGGGAAATGAAACCATCAACTATGTTTATGGTGGAAAACCACCTCACGAACCAATGTAATTATTTTTCCATCAACGCCTATCACAGTTGGATATTATGATGAATTTAACATATGTATAAGATATTTATGAAATAATTATAAATCTGTAATTATATTATCACATCTACCTGAAGTTTTTGGGTGCAGGGGAAGTGTGTGATGGAGGGTGATATATTAAAATTTATTTTAATATTATGTTGTTTGAAACCCCAAGAGAGTATCTTGCATGTAAAATTTATAATTAATTTATTTTATTTTGGAAGAAATGAATACCTGGTCTGATAATTTTTTCTTCAATATAGATTTTGATCATATAAAAATACCCTTTCATATTTCCTTTTTTTCAGTATGAGGATCCAAGGACATAATCCCACTTGTGGTGATCCACACATACTATTTTGATCTCTGAGCAGCACTAATCAATCTATGGGTCATAGTACGTCGAGTCGATTTTCTTGCATTATTCATGTTGATCACTCATCCTTTGATATTGAAGGTATCACTCTTTTGTTTCTTGTTCATGAGATAAAGAGATAATGGAGGAGTTTAGAGAGATTTTTTTGTGCGCAATGATTCTCATATATTTATTTTGGATGCAATACAAAAAAATCATAATGGTCTATTTACAGAGGTAGGGTTTAGGTTAAAATAATTATTTAATTTCAGGTAATCCATTATATAATTTAATAATCCTTAAAAGACCCCATGAAACGTAATAATATTGTTATTATTATTTTGTGTGTTCCAACTTACACAATAAAAAATATTATTTAACCGGATTATTAATTAATATTTCTCACTGGACTTGATCTTGGTTCTTTCGAACTCCTCTATCATTTATTGAACCCCTAAATTAATATTTAATCTAAATACTTCATTCATTAATAAATATTTTTTATTGATAATATGTGAATAAAATTATCCATTGGTTTTGAGAATAATATTTATTCAATTAATTAAATTCAAATAGAATTTAATCTAGATCATTAGAAACACTTGGTGTGTGACCCTCTAGGATTGTTTCTCATTGGAATTAGGCAGAATTTCCTAAATTCAAAGATCACTATCTAGTAATTGATCAAGGAACCCAAGAGAAGTATCTTAATTTAGTAATGATGAAAACCACATACAAACACTCACCATGTAATATAGACACTTTACCACAATATCTCATCAATTAGGTTGCACACCAGTGTCACCATCCTATATGATCGATACATCATTCTTTGACTATATAAAATTAATATTTCTGTTCACCAAGGCCATATAATTTAACATGATAGTTATTTTCCTATAAAATGGTCAAGATATCAACGTCCATAAAGTTGAAAGTGATAATTCCTTGCTTAACTTATCTATTAATTAAATGTCAATTGTGATGCATCCAATGTGACCTACCTCTTCACAAATATATAGAATCATAGTTTTTATTGAAAATATAAGTGTATGAGTCATGAATTCATAAATGATAATATTAAATTATATGTTCCATTACACATGCTCATAGATAGGAATATTCTATAACACCAAAACATGTGGAATTCCCACTGGTGGGACTATTCTCATAATCTCTCATCTTGGAGATTACTAATTGTGAACTTCATGAAAATAAGTCTCATCTTCTTATAAATACTAGCACCTAAAATTAGATATAATATTTTTCCTATCATAGTAAATTATCTAACTACAAAACTATATTTAAGAATATCATCATATCACTTCAAGTTTCTCATCATAGCAGGGAACAACTATGACCTTGTCAATGTTACATATACTCTAGGACATTATTACATTAGAGTCATGCAGAATAATGAATAATATGTTATAAGAGGTTTTATTAATATTCAATACATCATATATAAATGTAATCAAAGTAAAAAATTGTTAGTCCTAGGACACAAACTCCAACAAACTCTATCATAGAAAAGATCCAACTACCAATGTTTTTTATTTAACTAGACTTCATATGATAATAACGCTTCTAATGAGTCAAGGCTTCAGTAAAGGGGTTATCCATGTTTTATTACATAGAAATACTACTCACTATAAACTCACCTCTCTGAGAAAAATACCTCAATAGATGATACTTCTAATGTATGTTCTTCATCCATTGATGTGACCTTGGCTCTTTTACGAGATACACCACTACAATATTATCACAATATAGTGCAATAGGGTCTTTACTACTAGGTACTACATAAATCTCTTGGATAAAGTTGTGAATCTATACTGCTTCTTTAGCTACCCCATAACTCGAAATGTTCTCTGAATCTTCTATAGAATCTCCAACCACAACCTTCTTTGAGATCTTCTAGCTCACAACACCTCCATTAGAAGTGAAGATATATATCGTTTGTGACTTCATTTCATCTTGATATTTTTTTAAATTAGCATTTGTATGTCTTTTTATGACTAGTTCCACATATCCAATGTAAACTAGGAACATATAACTATTACACCTCAGATAATTAAGGATAGTCTTGACTTCATCCAATGGTAGTCACCTGGGTCTGCTTGATATATTCCTACCACACTTAATACATAGGTGCCATCTAGCCTAGTACATATCATAACATACATGACTGAACTAATTTATAATGCGTATAGAATCCTTACCATTATATTTATTTCTTCATTTATATGAGGAAACATCTTCTTAGATATATGAATTCCATGTGACACTAGCAAAAATCCCCTCTTGGATTATTTCATACTGAATCTCTTCAGTATCTTTTCAATGTATTTACTTTGACTTAGGCTGACCAGTCTCTTGGATCTATCATGATAGATCTTGATCCTAAGAATATATAATACCTCAACCAATTCTTTCATATATAATCATTTATTCAAATACACCTTAACATATTATAAGACTGGTATTTTGTTTCCAATAAGTAATATACCATCGACATATACTATTTAGAAAATGATTTTACTCCCACTAAAGAATTTGCAGACACAAGGATCACATTCATTATTTATGAAACCAAATTCCATTATGGATTAATAAAAATTAATGTTCCATGAACTGGATTCTTTATTTAATCCATAAATGTATTTTTTTCAATTTTCATATCTTTTTGGCATCCTTTGGAGTCAAAAACCCTTCAGTTTATGTCATATAGATATCTTTTTGAAGGTTCCTATTAAGGAAGGTTGTTTTGATATCCATTTTACAAATATCATAGTCATTTTAAGACATAATGGAAAGTATAATTATAATGGATTCCAACATTGCAATTGGGGAAATGGTTTTGTTATAGTCAATGCCTTGACGTTGTTTAAACTATTTTTCAACTAGTTTCACCTTATAGGTATTTACTTGTACTTCCATCTCTAGTTTATTCCTAAATACACATTTTCAACCAACATGATCTATATCCACAAGAGGATCTACCAAAATACAGAATTGGTTTTGGTATGTATAATCCATTTTAGTATTTATGACTTCTTACCACTTGGAAACATCTATGCCACTTACTACTTCTGTGTAGGTTAGAGGATTGTTATTGTAAACTAATAATGAGTCTCCATCCTTGGTGACTAGAAAACCATACCATTCTAGTTGTATGATCTCTCTTGTACTCCTACATAGTACTTTTGTCTCTGGAATAGTTTCATTTTCCATGGGGCTTTGTAGAGTTTGTTCATATGCCAACTCTTGTTTACCTTGAGCCTTAAATTCTGAATTATATCTTGCTCCCACTGCCACTTTTTAAGATGTGATCCCTCTCAAAGGATATGGTGTGTCTTACCACTATTAATTTTTTTATGAGTAATCATATAGGTAATGACCTCTTGTTTCTTTGGGGTATCTTATAAAGGAAAACTTTTCACCTCAGAGTGCATGTTTTTTACCTGAAGATTCCTTAACAAATGCTTCGCAACCCCACAGATGTAATTATGAAAGTATGAGTTTGTTTTCATTATATAAATGTTATGTTATATTTACTACCATTTTATTTATTACTTGGTTTAGTATTTTTTATGATTTTTTATTGTGTATCCCCAAAAAGATAATGGAAGACTCACATAAATCATCATTGATATCACCATTTCTAACAAGGTGTTGTTCCTCATTTCACTTACACCATTCCACTGAGATATATAAGTAGGAGTGAGTTGAGATAGAATCCCAAACTTTCATAAGTAATCAAATAAATCTTCATTAAGATATTCTCCACAATGGTTTGAGGGAAGTTTTTTAATCTTTTTACCAAGATGGTTCTCAACTTCATTCTTTCATTCCTTGAATTTATCCAAATAATTTGAATTATAACTCATTAAGTAGACATATACATATATACTAAAATCATTAGTAAATTTTATTAAGTATGAGCACCCACCACTTTCCTCAATAGGAAATAATCCACAAATTTTTTTATAAATTAATTCAGTAAGATATTTGGCCCTTTCACTTTTTCTACAAAATGGGGCTTTGTTCATTTTACCTTATAAACATAAATGACATATATCAAGTATTTTTAGTTCATAATATTATAAATATTCATCTTAGTATAATTTAATCAACCACTTGTATTTTATATGAACTAGACCATGATACCATAATTGGGTGAGGTATGATTCATGTGGAGTAGTTTTGTAATCTATTGACATTACTTGGTTCATGTAATAAAACACATAAATAATGTTATTTAAATGTGATTTACCACAAAAAATTATATCTTTATAAAAAAAATTTACTTCTAAACCAGAAAATAAAACCATCTATATCAAGTCAATATATAGAAATAATGTTTTTGTTAAATTAAGGCACATAATAGAAACCCCTTAAAACCAATATCATTCTTGTTATCAATGGGAAGTGGTAGTCCCCAATATCTACAACTATAAGTTTAGCTCCATTGACTACTCCTAGATCTACATCCCCTCAGCCAATATTTCTGAATCTACTTGGTTCATGTATTTGAATACACATGTTAGCACTATAGTCTATATTTATTTCCCAATTTTTATAAATAGATAAATTTCACTTGATAAAAATGCACCTAAATCTTCCCCTTATTTATTTGTATGGGTGCAGTTTTTCTTCCAGTGGACCTTCTTTCCACATGAGAAACAAACAACATCTTTTTCCTTTTCTTACCCCTTGATCTTCCTTTTATTGGAATGTCACAGAGATTCTTTAGGCTTATTGATCTTCACTTTCCTTTTTTATTCATTCACATTAAAGACCAAAGGCTTTTTACGCTTCATCCTTTTATCTACTTAGATAAGAAGAGTGAGAAGATCTAGTAGAGACTTATTAATGGTGTTAATATTAATATTTACAAAAAATATGAAGAATCACATAGGAATTGATGCCATAATGAGATCAGTGACTGGTTCTTCATAGATTATAAACCCTAGAACCTTTAGGCACTCAACGTAAAGAATAATATTGACTATGTGAGGCCCAAATGGGTTACCTTCGCCCATATTTTTCTAAAAGAGTTCCTTAAAATATCAAAATTTTATTTTCTAGCTCTCTCCTAGTAAAGACAACATAGGTGATCAATAATGTTATACACATCTATGTTTCTTGGAGAATTAATGAGTTCACTAGACATATAAGAAAGCACTAAATATTGAACATCGACTGAATCGCTGAAATTTTTTACATAGAAGGGGAACTCTTCATCACTAACCACTTGTGCAGGCATATTAGGAAGTGAAGATTCTAGCACGTAATATTTCTTTTCATGGTGCAAAACAAATCGAATTAGTCTAAACCACTTCTGGAAGTTACAACCAGTGTGAATATTTTCTTTCTCTAATATAGATCCAATGGGTAGTGTGGGTGACAAGATTTTCATTTAATTATAAAATTAAAAGAGAAAATTATTAGTAATTTTCTTGATTTTAAAATATGGGTGAAATAATAAATTAATTTATTTTTATTAAATATCCCACTATTTTATAAATTCCTAGTATCCCTCTCTATTGAACTCAAAAATTTTAATTTCTAGGAAAATCAATTGTAAATTATCCATATACACCTTCGCATAACCCCAACAAGGGTCAGTCAAGCTACTTAAAGGTATTTAGGTAGGTAGGTATTTTCCAACTGCGGCCTTGTAGCTCCTTGATCCATTGAGTGGACTCCCCTATACTAAAATATTGACTTGGATTTCCTCAACACTTGTCTCCAAGTTACATCAAGTCAACTGAGGGTTTCATATCTTGATTTAAGATTGTTAATTCAACCCATATCCTTCATAATAACTCCATGTTAAAAGTAAGTTCCCTAAATAGGGTTGGTAAAAAACTTATTTCTAATGATTTTATTTTTAATCAAGTGATGGAATGAAAAATATGAGTTAATATATATTTGTAGAATTTTAATTTATTATGCTTGAATTTTATCTCTTTTTATCCTTTACATGTCTTGTTAATATTAAGTGGATGTTAGTTAATTAATTAACCATTCTAGATAAAAAAATTATGTATAAAAAATTTATTTAAATTTCTTATTTGAACATTAATTTATTCATTTATGTGATCATATTCGTGCATCCATAATATTAAATAATGCATAGACATAATTAAATAAATAATAAATGGCTTATTCATGAGCTTTATATAATGGTTGATTTAATGAGAAGACACTAAATCAACCTATAACCTAGGGGAAATAACTTTTTTTTCTAGTATTGGAATGATTGAAAGCATTCCGCTTTTCCACCTATGTAACACTTGGGTTTTCATCGTTATGATTTCGTCTTAAACCGCCTCTATGTGCCTTTGGAAACATTATTAATTAGAAGTATTAATAACTCACGCATATATGAGGGTAACCAAAGGATTGGTTAAAGTGGGGTTATATAAATATACATGGACATAGAGGTCTTATATAATAATGGATGGAGGGATGACTTGAAGGCCTTAAAATTTAATTTAATAATAAATAATTGAAAATACATGCAATAAATTAAATTAAATAAATATCGACACATACACTGGTCTTGGTCTAGATCATGAATGGTCATACATGAAACCTATACACAAAAATAAACCTTTATCATTTATTTCCATTCATTTTTTATTATTAAGATAAACATGCTTGCATTAATTAATTGATTAATTAATTAATTACCTTTAATCTTAATGACCATCATAATTAAATTTGGAGGTATCCATCATTTATGGAATTCATGAAAAATAAACATAAGAACTAATAAATATAGATTTATTAAAATAAATTAATTGATAATTTAAAATTATTTAAACCCGTTATTAAATTATCAAACATAACTGGTAAAAATAAATAAAATAAGGATTTAATACAGCAATTTTCAATTTTAATGTAATTAAATTATATACATTTATTGGGAAACTATATTATGTGTAATTTCCAATTACACACCATGTTCCTCATTTTCTTTGTATCTAGGGTACAAACATAAGGCCTCAATGTGTACCATGGCTAGATTATACGATGTGTACTAATGAGCTACACACCATGTGTTCCATTCTCCATGTTCTCAAGATATATGCCTTGGTCTTCGACATGTGTCTCTGTGGATTACATGTGACGCCCCGAGCCCTCTCTTCTGGACTCGGTGCTTGAAAAATGCTGTGAATTATTATTATTATTTTTTTACAAAAAATTACACAACACTTTAATGAAATGAGGATCTTTTACCGGTCTAGGTTCTGGAAGATTAGACATAAATTGCATTTATCAGGGATGAAATAATAATAAACTTTTCCACTATGCTTCCGCGCGCTCTAACTCCATAAGCGACGACATCTACGATAATCTCCTAAGATACCTGAAAATCATTTTTTTTTAAAAAGGGTGAGCATTAAATTGCCCAGTAAGGGTTTTTAAAGCCTTTGATAAATCTATTCTCAAAATATTACTTGATAATACATTTGAAATATTCAACTAGAAATACCTTTGTAAAATAATTCTTTGGAAAATAATTATACTTTGAAATCAATTTTAAATTAATCCAGTGATTCGATAGAAAATATTAAGCAAGCTCTTAAAACAAAAAAACTAAGGCCACTTGAAACTTTGAAGGCTATCATGGGCCTACCCACTTGAGGGATGGATTCATTACCCAACTCCCTATCATATTTACAAAGTTCAAGCACCATTTTCTTTATAAAACATTTTTCAGCTTGCCTTACTTGGTTATAATTTTCACTGGAGTTTTAAATTTTGGAAACATGTTACGGCACTAAAATACACATTACATATATATATATATGATTATGTATGTATGCATATATATATATATATAGATATATGTATGAGCTTCCATCGCATTACACATTCATGTTTGGTTCTGACCAAACTTTTGTCACCCATACCTTTCACAAACATCTATGTACCTAAACATTTTATGGAAGACACAATTTTCATATTGTTATAATTTTAACCATTAAAATGAAATCATTAATAAAATTTCCAATGACATACTTGCTTAATTAATTTTAAGCATGAAATAATGAAATGAATATATAAACTATTAATAATCACATGCAATCTTTATGTCACACATGAAATTTTCAATAGCATTTCATATGCATTCACTCTTTATTGAATATATATATATATATATAGATCATACAATATGCATATTTATTATCCATAAACGATTAGTGAAACCTATATGCACAATATAACACTAATAAAAATAGTAGTTATTACTAATACGAAATCCATGAGTTAAGCATAATAGCATGGATATGTATCTAAGAAAATGTAACGCCCATGATATTGATAAAACTTGATGGTATGCAATATGTTTTTTTTTTTGAAATATGGAGATAATTGAAAAAAAATTATACACATCACAATACCATCCATATATACATATATGGTCATGTACTGTCATGAAAAATAACACTAAAATCATACTTTAAAATGATGTTTTCACTCTTAATAAATTCTGTAGAAAAGTGTCCAAAAATAAAAAATATTATTTAGCTTGATATTGAAATTCACATATAAATAAATATATATATATATAAATATGTATATACCATTATACATGTATATAAAAATAGGTTTTTCTCAACAAAACATAACATAAAACACTCTTTTGAAAGTTTTAAATGGGGAGGGATTGAAAACAACTTGAGTTTATATAACTGCATATACAGAATTATGAAATAATGGTTTTGTAAAATATAGATAATTGAAAATAGTCCCTTACTAAATTCTACCAAAATTTCAAAAGTGAAAAACATGCTGATTTTGAAAAAAAAACCATAGATGAAATAAATTTCAATTGAACAATTATGATTTTCGAAGAAAATAAATTGACCAAATAAATATAAAGATCCCTTACTAGTTTTTTGTGTAGTTGGATTTTTTCCTTCTTCTGATTGACGTAGCCCAATTCATACTCCATACTCATAGAAGTGGAAAACACAAAGGATACCTCTCTCTATCCCTGCTAAACCAGGACTCGCCCAAAGCCTCCCAAAAAAAAATGAAGGCACTACTGCTTATATAGCAGTGTCCAAGGCTAATGATAAACAATAAATAAATAAATATATATATATATATATATATATATACTTATCATGATCTAGTGCGTGCAAGGAGGAAAAAAACACTAATAGGGATTTCTTTTTTTTATTTAAAACCACTGAAACAGATTGATAACATATATTTTTACTTGTATTATTCAGAGAAGAAGAAATCTGAAGTGGGAAAAAATCGCACACATCATTTTCAGGTCATAATACCACTATTTTAAAAAATAAAAACTCAATAAATAGAAATAGAATGATAAACGGATTCAAGGTATGAAAATTATTGCGATAATCAAATAGTTTGAAGAAAATGACTTGAAATAGAATTGGTCAACAAATTATTGATGCACAGACTATAATAATCATAATCAAACAAAAGAAGAAGAAAACTGATACACAAAGCAATCATCAATTTTATTTTTAAAATAGAGAATCCATATCCAAAACAATACGGAAATCCAGTTGATGAAATTTAAAACAAACCTACTTGAATACTGACAATTATGGAAATCAATACACCGATAATGAAACTGGAAAACAGATTCGGACAATCTAGAAATTAAATATAAAATACCTACTTGTAGTTTCAGACAAATCGGAGGTTGTTTTCCCCAAATAGACCTCGAAATAACATCGCAACACAGATCTCATGTTTGACTTTCAAAGCATGAAGGAGTTCGGACTCTAAATCCCTTATTACGCACTCGATCTCAGATCTGGATTTCTTCTCGGCTTCGGGATCCTCTAACACTGCGTTCGACATTCCTGGATCTCGGCCTCTCCTTCGTCATCAACTCGTGACTCCATCAGCCTCTGCTTCGGCCGTGTCTCACGAGCGCTCAACCTCACCTCTCGGCGATGAACCCTCCACTCTGGCGGACATATTTCTGAAACACGAACCCCGCACGGGATTCTCGTTTTCTCCGCTCGAGCGAAACCCTATCCCGCTCCTAATTCATTTTACTTTATTTTTTTTTTAATTCTATTTCATCGTTTTTGTTAAATTATTTTCATTACAAACTTTTATCGGTTTGTTTGTTTTTTTTAACAATTCTCTGAATATATATATATATATATTGTTTCGGTATGTATACATATATATATATATATGGATATTCATTTTTTTTGTTTTATTTTAATCTTAAATTATAAAGTTATTACTATATTTTAAAACAAAGCAAAATTAGATTGTTGAATTACAACATAATATTAACATCTAAATATATATATATATATATATATTAGTTAATAAAATTTATTAAATACACAATGTTTGTTTATTTTAATTAAAAGTTAAATAATAATATTCGAATAAACATTGTCTATTTATTTTATTAACAGTTTTAAGGTGTCATTTATTTTTAAATATTAAATTTTCTAACGGATAGTTTTTATAACGGTCGGATAAAAAACTCTATAAATGTAAATGTTTTATGGGTCTTTCAAACACTCCGAAGAAAAATATCTCGATGCTCACGCCATTGCTTTCGGAGATGGTTTTATATGTTCCTATTATTTTTAGTTTCATTTCTATCATCCTTACCATAATGTTTGTTCTTCTATCAGATCCAAGAGATGATAACTACTCGATCAGCATCATTGTGTTTCTCGGTAGTCTTCCAATTGTTTTATTATCAATAGCAGTGGGTTTAATGGGTTAGTTCTTGTGTTTCAAGGGTGTATTCTGGTATTTGTATGAATAAAATGCTCGCTAATTATATATTTGCATTTGGTAATTTATTTTATTACATCTTGGAAACATTGTCAAAACATAAAACTTAATTTTAAACCTGGGGTGTTACATTCTACCCCCCTTAAATAGAATTTCGCCCTCGAAATTCATTTACACTTATTTCTCTTAATTCCCATCTATTCTGAGTCTCACATGATGTCCCCAAGGTCTGTATAGTTGTCTTCCACAATTTCCATGTCTTCCTAAGAAATTAAAGTTCAATGTGGCTTCGAAATATTCCACTTCCTTCGCCCATATGCAACTAGTGCAAGAGGGGTTGTATGGATGTAGGCACCGGAAGACAGTCCTCAAGGAATGATAATCAATATAGTATCCGAGAAGTTCGTCTTGAATTTGATTCCTATAAGAAAGTCTCATTGCTTTGTCTTCGAATGTTTCAAATTCATCATAAATTCTTCCTGTGAAGCAAAAGCTTAAAAGCTGACACATAAATGCTGTGCAAAGATTTCCTTCTTCAGCTGCTCTATAAAAATTTGAGATTGATTCTGGTTGCTCAAACATTGTAAAGCACCTAAAAAGTCCTTCGTAATATGCTCCTTGGCGTTGATAGAAATGACGTTGGATCTGCCTGATATCTTCGAAGACGAAACCAGAACCACGATGAAAACGAAGTATATCTGGTGTGCCTGATATATTATAGAGACGTTTACAGGAAAGCCGTGTGGCTTCATAGGGCTCAGATTCCTCTTTGCATGATTTTGCCATGATCATCGCGAGTAATTCATCCGGAAGGCTTAAGAGACTTGTTTGAGTTCTCCTTCCTTCCATCTGAAAATTACAAAGAGGAATGTTGACTGAGAAAGGATAGTCAATTTATCAATGGGTTCTAACTTTCCAGAGTTATCTAGACCGTTCCTCTGATACCAAGTGTGACGCCCCGAGCCCTCTCTTCTGGACTCGGTGCTTGAAAAATGCTGTGAATTATTATTATTATTTTTTTACAAAAAATTACACAACACTTTAATGAAATGAGGATCTTTTACCGGTCTAGGTTCTGGAAGATTAGACATAAATTGCATTTATCAGGGCTGAAATAATAATAAACTTTTCCACTATGCTTCCGCGCGCTCTAACTCCATAAGTGACGACATCTACGATAATCTCCTAAGATACCTGAAAATCATTTTTTTAAAAAAAGGGTGAGCATTAAATTGCCCAGTAAGGGTTTTTAAAGCCTTTGATAAATCTATTCTCAAAATATTACTTGATAATACATTTGAAATATTCAACTAGAAATACCTTTGTAAAATAATTCTTTGGAAAATAATTATACTTTGAAATCAATTTTAAATTAATCCAGTGATTCGATAGAAAATATTAAGCAAGCTCTTAAAACAAAACAACTAAGGCCACTTGAAACTTTGAAGGCTATCATGGGCCTACCCACTTGAGGGATGGATTCATTACCCAACTCCCTATCATATTTACAAAGTTCAAGCACCATTTTCTTTATAAAACATTTTTCAGCTTGCCTTACTTACTTATAATTTTCACTGGAGTTTTAAATTTTGGAAACATGTTACGGCACTAAAATAAACATTACATATATATATATATATGATTATGTATGTATGCATATATATATATATATATATATAGATATATGTATGAGCTTCCATCGCATTACACATTCATGTTTGGTTCTGACCAAACTTTTGTCACCCATACCTTTCACAAACATCTATGTACCTAAACATTTTATGGAAGACATGATTTTCATATTGTTATAATTTTAACCATTAAAATGAAATCATTAATAAAATTTCCAATGACATACTTGCTTCATTAATTTTAAGCATGAAATAATGAAATGAATATATAAACTATTAATAATCACATGCAATCTTTATGTCACACATGAAATTTTCAATAGCATTTCATATGCATTCACTCTTTATTGAATATATATATATATATAGATCATACAATATGCATATTTATTATCCATAAACGATTAGTGAAACCTATATTCACAATATAACACTAATAAAAATAGTAGTTATTACTAATACGAAATCCATGAGTTAAGCATAATAGCATGGATATGTATCTAAGAAAATGTAACACCCATGATATTGATAAAACTTGATGGTATGCAATATGTTTTTTTTTTGAAATATGGAGATAATTGAAAAAAAATTATACACATCACAATACCATCCATATATACATATATGGTCATGTACTGTCATGAAAAATAACACTAAAATCATACTTTAAAATGATGTTTTCACTCTTAATAAATTCTGTAGAAAAGTGTCCAAAAATAAAAAATATTATTTAGCTTGATATTGAAATTCACATATAAATAAATATATATATATAAATATGTATATACCATTATACATGTATATAAAAATAGGTTTTTCTCAACAAAACAAAACATAAAACACTCTTTTGAAAGTTTTAAATGGAGAGGGATTGAAAACAACTTGAGTTTATATAACTGCATATACAGAATTATGAAATAATGGTTTTGTAAAATATAGATAATTGAAAATAGTCCCTTACTAAATTCTACCAAAATTTCAAAAGTGAAAAACATGCTGATTTTGAAAAAAAAACCATAGATGAAATAAATTTCAATTGAACAATTATGATTTTCGAAGAAAATAAATTGACCAAATAAATATAAAGATCCCTTACTAGTTTTTTGTGTAGTTGGATTTTTTCCTTCTTCTGATTGACGTAGCCCAATTCATACTCCATACTCATAGAAGTGGAAAACACAAAGGATACCTCTCTCTATCCCTGCTAAACCAGGACTCGCCCAAAGCCTCCCAAAAAAAAATGAAGGCACTACTGCTTATATAGCAGTGTCCAAGGCTAATGATAAACAAAAAATATATATATATATACTTATCATGATCTGGTGCGTGCAAGGAGAAAAAAAACACTAATAGGGATTTCTTTTTTTTATTTAAAACCACTGAAACAAATTGATAACATATATTTTTACTTGTATTATTCAGAGAAGAAGACATCTAAAGTGGGAAAAAATCGCACACATCATTTTCAGGTCATAATACCACTATTTAAAAAAATAAAAACTCAATAAATAGAAATAGAATGATAAACGGATTCAAGGTATGAAAATTATTGCGATAATCAAATAGTTTGAAGAAAATGACTTGAAACAGAATTGGTCAACAAATTATTGATGCACAGACTATAATAATCATAATCAAACAAAAGAAGAAGAAAACTGATACACAAAGCAATCATCAATTTTATTTTTAAAATAGAGAATCCATATCCAAAACAATACGGAAATCCAGTTGATGAAATTTAAAACAAACGTACTTGAATACTGACAATTATAAAAATCAATACACGGATAATGAAACTGGAAAACAGATTCGGACAATCTAGAAATTAAATATAAAATACCTACTTGTAGTTTCAGACAAATCAGAGGTTGTTTTCCCCAAATAGACCTCGAAATAACATCGCAACACAGATCTCATGTTTGACTTTCGAAGCATGAAGGAGTTCGGACTCTAAATCCCTTATTACGCACTCGATCTCAGATCTGGATTTCTTCTCGGCTTCGGGCTCCTCTAACACTGCGTTCGACATTCCTGGATCTCGGCCTCTCCTTCGTCATCAACTCGTGACTCCATCAGCCTCTTCTTCGGCCGTGTCTCACGAGCGCTCAACCTCACCTCTCGGCGATGAACCCTCCACTCTGGCGGACATATTTCTGAAACACGAACCCCGCACGGGATTCTCGTTTTCTCCGCTCGAGTGAAACCCTATCCCGCTCCTAATTCATTTTACTTTATTTTTTTTTAATTCTATTTCATCGTTTTTGTTAAATTATTTTCATTACAAACTTTTATCGGTTTGTTTGTTTTTTTTTAACAATTCTCTGAATATATATATATATATATTGTTTCGGTATGTATACATATATATATATATATATATGGATATTAATTTTTTTTGTTTTATTTTAATCTTAAATTATAAAGTTATTACTATATTTTAAAACAAAGCAAAATTAGATTGTTGAATTACAACATAATATTAACATCTAAATATATATATATATATATATATATATATTAGTTAATAAAATTTATTAAATACACAATGTTTGTTTATTTTAATTAAAAGTTAAATAATAATATTTGAATAAACATTGTCTATTTATTTTATTAACAGTTTTAAGGTGTCATTTATTTTTAAATATTAAATTTTCTAACGGATAGTTTTTATAACGGTTGGATAAAAAACTCTATAAATGTAAATGTTTTATGGGTCTTTCAAACACTCGGAAGAAAAATATTTCGACGCTCACGCCATTGCTTTCAGAGATGGTTTTATATGTTCCTATTATTTTTAGTTTCATTTCTATCATCCTTACCATAATGTTTGTTCTTCTATCAGATCCAAGAGATGATAACTACTCGATCAGCATCATTGTGTTTCTCGGTAGTCTTCCAATTGTTTTATTATCAATAGCAGTGGGTTTAATGGGTTAGTTCTTGTGTTTCAAGGGTGTATTCTGGTATTTGTATGAATAAAATGCTCGCTAATTATATATTTGCATTTGGTAATTTATTTTATTACATCTTGGAAACATTGTCAAAACATAAAACTTAATTTTAAACCTGGGGTGTTACATTACATAGCATTTATAAGCTAGATACACACCATGTGGTTTGAATGTCGTGTTCTCATGAAACCCACTGAAAGAGTCAATGTGTTCTGAAGAGAGATACTATACAACATGTGCCACTAGTTACACGCCATGTTTCTCTAATGTTGTGTGTCCTGATAATAAGGTCGAGAATACATCATGAATCTCATATGTGGGAATTGATGAACTACATTTGGCATACACTATATAAACTTCATTTATGTCATAAATTCTCTAGGTTGTTAGTCTCACATGGTTTGATTGTGTATAATGACCACACAAATTACGCAATTTACATCACTAACCTGTATAAACTATATGACATGTATGTCATATACATGTCATGTAATCTGACATACCATGTAAAAGTTTGACTGGTAAACACATGTATTATACTACATGTAATAAATGTGTGACATTCTATGTATCTTGTGGAATAGAAAGGTGTAGTGTACTAGGGTATACAGCGTGTACCCCAGCTATATGTTATAAAACCCTATCTTACTAGCCAAAAATTTGGTAGTTCCTGATGGAATCTCCTATCATTAGTCATCTGTTCTTAGACCCTAAAAAATCAAACAGTGAATTAACGTTATTAATATATCGATAACATTTTAATTCAAAACATATTAAAGAACGAATCATATGAAATGAAAATTAAACCATGATTTCTTATGAATAAACAATCAAATAAATAATTATAAATTTAAACATGGCCACTATGATACAACTTTAAGTTTCTAATAACAATGGAATCATGTGTTTGAGGTTGATATATTACAATTTATTTTAATAACGAGTCCTCTGAAACCCCAAGAGAGGATCTTGTACATAAAATTTTTAACTAATTTATTTAATATTGTAAGGAATGAATACCCCATCTGAGAATTATTTATTTGATGTAGATGTTGGTCATATGAAAAGATCCTTTCAGATTTGCTTCATTGCACTATGAGGATCCAAGTATAGAATTCCCCTGGAGATGATCCACACATGCTCCTTTGATCTTCGAACAATGTTAATTGATCTCCAGTTGCTAGCATAGTGAGTTGATTATCTTTCATTATTTGTGTTGATCGCTTGTGATTTGATATAGAATGGGATATCTCTTGTGTTTCTCACTTTTTAGAGGAAGTGAGAAAGTAGGAGTCTATAGAGAGTTTCATTGTGCACAATGATTCTCAAATTTTTTATTTTGGATGAAATAGAAAATAAAAATAAATATCTATTTATAGACCTAAGGTTTAGGTTAATATAGTTATTTAACTCCATGTTAGCCCTTAAATAATATAACAATACTTAATAAAACCAATTCCATATAATAATAATAATATAACAATTCTTTTGTGTCGCACACTAACTTTTTTAATAAAAAATATTAGTTAATCATCTTGTTAATCAATATTTATCACCAGACTCAGTCTCGGCCTATTCGAACTCCTATATCATTTATTAAAATTCTAAATAAATATTTAATTTAAATATTTTATTCATCAATAAAAAATTTAGATTGATAAAATGCTAATAAAATTATACATTGATCTTGAGAATAATATTAATTCAATTAATTAAATTTAAATAGAATATAATCAAGATTATCGAAAATAATTAGTGTATGAGCTACTAGGATTCTTTCTTATTGGAATTAGGTGGGATCGCTTAAAGTCCAAGATTACTGTCTAGAAATGGGTCAAAAACCCAATAGAAAGAACATAATGTCACAATGATGAAAACCATATACAAATGATCATTGTATAATATAATCCCTTTTCTACAATATCTCATCAAGTAGGTTGCACATCTGTGTTACAAACCTATATGCCATCCATCCATCCAATGGACTAAAGGCTTTCATTTTTTATTTATTTTTGATAATCCACCTTTCAAGGGGTGAGGTGGAACCCTTACAATGCCCGTAGGCATAAGTATAACATAGACCATAGGCCATAGAGGAATTCATTACCCATAGGCTTCAAGAATTACATAAAACCCAGACTAACTACTTGGAGTTGCTCCTCCCCAGCATCTTTATCGTGATACAAACCTATATGCTCGATACATCTTTCTTTGATTATATGAAATAAACGTGTCATTTTATCATGGACATGGATTTTAATGAGATGGTTATATAACAATAAAATATCCAAGATATAAACTTCCATAAAGATGGAAGGGACAAATACTTCCTCAACTTATCCATTAATGAGACATGTCAATTATGACGCACCCAATATACCCAGCCACACCGCGAACATATGGCTTTAAGGTTTTTTTCAATAAATATAAGTGCACGATTCATGACATGAATTAATGATAATATTAAGGTATAAGGACCATTACACATTCTCATGGATTGTATTATCCAATTTAACTAAGAAATTCAGAATTCCTAATGTTGATTTTTTTCTCATAATCTCCCGTCATGGAGATTACCAAGTGTGAGATTAATGAGAAGAAGCCTCATCCACTTACAAGTACTCGCACCTGATAATATATATACTATGAATCCCATAATAGTACATTATCTAAATTAATAAGTATATTTAATAATATCATCATATCACTTCAATATTTTCATCGTAACGGGGTACTTCTATGACCTTATCAGTGCAACGTATACTCTAGGACATTATTACATTGGAGTCATACAGAATAATAAAAAATATATAATAATAAGTTTTCTTTAATTCAATACATCGAATATAAATTTAATCAAATTATAAATAATTGGTCCTAGGAAACCAACTCTAACACTACCTTCTTTCCTTATAATCCACTAGAAAATGATAACATCGCTCGTGTGCACATGTGGATCACTGCCTCCACAAATTGATGTGATGTGTTTTTCTTTTTATTTTGTCATGGATGGTAATAAGGATATATTTAATTAATATATATGATATATATGACATATAAATTATTCTATAAATTTGGTATATTATATATCTTTCTTTCATTCCATTTATCAAATAAAATAAAAACAACATTCATGCATACATATGGCCTACTGTCACTATAAATGGTGTAATTAATTTTCTATCTCTAACTGTAATGGATTACTATAAATAAATAAATAATGAGTATATATGATATTTATATAATGGTTAATATTATAGATATTATGGAACCATTATAAAAGAAAAAGTACTGAAGATACCAAACCAAAATAAACATGAAAGAAGAAGTAGTTATTACCTAAAACATAATTTTAACATAGATATTGTTAATAAATGGATAATAAAACATCATAAGTAAATTATATATGGTATGGTATATATTAATATAGGTATGAAATATATTTATACTAAACCTATATTTATTATATATTATTTTTGAATGTATACAAATAAATTCAAGACTTTTAGTAATGGATTTTCGTCTCACTTTTATTTCTATGGGATACACACCATATGCACCACTTATTTCTTTTGTGTGATGTATATATTACCCATAAATATATTTTAGGATTATTATGATGAAAATTATGGGATATATAGATCAATATAATTTTATTTCTTTCATGTTTATTATGATTTAAAAGTTACCAAATTGGTAAAGGTTTTATGTTAGAATCTCATTGTTTATCTAGATTATTTTTAAATAAGTTTGGATGATGAATATTTATGACATAACCATGAAAAAAATAACAAGTTTTATTATAATCTAGTTATTTATATATAATACATGCTTTCGTTTCATTTTACTCTCTTTAATAACTAAAGATACCAAAATAATGTTTAAGGAAAATTGGTTTAATTCTCTATTTGGTCAAAAACCTGTTTTCTTTTATATCCATGTTCTCTAAAAATGTTTTAAAGAATTTTCTAAATATTATAATATAATGGTTTAAATTAATTTTAAACCATGTTTTAATTTTAACAAAAAAATTAAAAGTAATATTCTTGACACATTCTGAAACAAGGTGCCTTTGACTTTTTACCAAAAATGTGAAAGAAACCTTTGTTTTAACGTGTAAGGAATGAATGGTATTTCCAAAAATCATGAATTATAAATTATTTAAGGATTAAATTATAAGTTTCCAAAGTTATTTTCAAATAAAATTTTTAATATTATATTTTTGAAGTTTTTATATTTAAAAGAAGTGATTTCAAAGTGGAAAGGATATTTTCCTCAAGAAATGTTCCAAGTGATCTTTCAAAATAATTTAATATCTAAGATGAAATTATTTGATGTTACTTAAGATTTAATGGGTATATGATCCAATGATACCATCCTAAACAAACTATTTTTTTATTTTTCAAATAAAATCAATTTATGGTTAAGTGAGAGCTGAATAAGGTAGAACAAAAGGCGAAGTAGCATGCCCAAGGGAATCCACCATTACAAGAAGAAGCTATACCAAACTCCAAACACCAAAAAAGTGTTTTGAGAAAAGAATCAATTAAAATACTCCTCAATCCATGGGAAACTAAATTGAATTTATTGTTCTGCGCACCCCTGATGCGCCCGCACACTTACATCACACCACACCACATTGGTACATATTATCTAGATGGTTTGGTATTATAATAAAAAGGTGTTTATGAATCCCATTTATTTTCATGAGTTATACTATGATAAAATGTTTATAAAACCTATTTACCTTTCATAGGTTATGATATGATGATTTTTTTATGATCTTGTGACACCTAAATGTTTGTATTATATGATTGATGTGACCTATACCTCCCTCCAATGCATTGGGTAAAGATGGAGAACTCGTGAGTTAATTATGTTATGTGTTAACCTAGTTTCATGTTTACAATGTTATGCATGGTCCTACTTCCATGTATATAAGATTATGTATAGACCTAATTTCATATCTGTAATTTTATCCCTAGACCTGATTTTATGTTCATAATGTTATGTGTGGGCCTTCTTTCATGTCCATAGGTTTATTCAAGGGCCTAATTTCATGTCCTCAACTTAATCAGTGAACCTATTCCTATTTACTCATGTTCACAATGTTATAAGATTTTGTTTATTCCATAAATTTATATCTCTTTCCAATGTTATATTCTCGTGATAATGCTCTTTGATTCATCTTTGATTAATTTTCCAAGATTTATTCCAGGACTCAAGGTTATGATCAATGATATACAGGGTATGGTTTTCAAATTTTATTCTCATGTTCTCATACCCTTACGGTCATATTAAGTTAATGTATCACTTTATTGACCTTACTGAGCATTCAAGGTCACTCTTTCTTATTTTTTCATTCCATAGGTTATAAATAAAGGTATTATTTATGATATTTCTAAGAAGGGTGATAGTTATGAATAACTTATAGGGAGATGATGTAGATCACTTATGAACCAGTTGTCTATGTTTCCATATTTATAAAGGAACTATACCTATATGATTTTAGAGTGGATTCTTATTTTATATAATGAATATTAATCTATTAAGATGTGATATCTATGTATGAAAATTGTGGTTCATTATAATTGGTATCAAAAAAAGTTTTAGTTAACCTTTGGAAATTAGGATGAGAACACGTTAGTGATAACCCTAAGGATAAGTTTAAGTATATGAAAATATTTTTGAATTTTGGTAAAGGATAAATAGATTGGTTTTTAGGAAACTACATCTATTTCTAGATACTAAAATTGGATTTGGTTCTAGAATTGATGTGCCTCGGAGTAATAACTCTGAAAAGGGAACATTGGTATTTTACTTGATCATCACTCAATGAAGAACAATAGGCCTTGTTATACACCTGGGTTGACACTCCTGAGGGATATGTTTTTGAAATTAACAAACTCTTTATGAAACATCATGAAGTATTTTAATATATAATGACCATTAATAACCTAGGTTAAACCTAAGGTTTCATATATTGGAAGTGAGGTTTCTTGATTTGGACATCCTATAATTTTTTTTTCATGATTATTTGGTTTCCCACTATGATTATTATTGCTCACACTATGATTTTTGGTTTTAGAAAATGGTTGGAACCCTAAGGAATCATGTGAATAATGAATGTGACGAATAAATAAATAACCACCCTCATTAGAAACCAAATGGATAAGAAGCTGGAATAAAAATATTTCATGACTATGATCACTCACCTCTCTCAATATATAAATGGTAACATGGGTCATGTTATACTTTAAAATTTATTAATGAGGGGGAAACATTCCATTGAATTGTTTATGTGACAATGTCCAACCTCCTTCAATAGTAATTCTGATCCACTACTTGATGAAAAATGGATCAATTCTATAGAAAATATATTTTCCATTATCTATTTTTCAAATCATGAAAAAAATCATTTTGGCTATCTGCCATTAGGAAGGTGAAGCAGATCAATAGTGGAAAATTATCAAGAATACTAGTTAGTAAGATGAAATTGATTCTATGGAATGGGATAAGTTTATTAAATTATTTTTCAATAAGTAATTTTCTCATACTCTTTATGTGAAAATAGAGAAAAAAATTCCTTGAGTTAAAGTAGATGGATAATGAATACTTTGTCACCTATGAGGATAATTTTACATGACTTGTGAAGCACACTTCTAGAATTATCATCCAATATAAAAGTAAGGTTTATCAATTCTTAACTGGATAAAAACCAAGTCTCCAAAAGTTGTGATACATAATAAACTTCAATAGATATGAATAAATCATTCGATGTGATGTCAAGGTGGAAATAGAGATTGTATTCACCCATTAATCACATGGTTTTGATAGGAAAATAAATATGGAATTCAAAGGAAACCCTAAAATCCATAAAGATAAGAAGATGAGAATTCCTTAATTCTCTAAGTGTGGAAGGAGACATGAAGAAAACTACATTAAGGGAACTTATAAAATTTTTTATTTTTTGAAAGGAAGTTCATCTAGTGGCATAATTTCTAAGTGACAGGAAGATATTGGATAATGATGTGAATAGAGAGAAAGATCCATGGGATGCACCACCCACACTCTAGTGCTAAAAATTTAAGGAGTATGTGAATTATGATAAAAAAAATTATAAAATACATAGGTTAATGATAATGATCGGCATCATCAACCTCTTAAACTGAGAGATAAATAGAAATCTCATGTGATTACTATTTCTAATGAGGAGTATGATAATGACGTTGTGAAAGTCATACTTACTATTCAATATTGAACTTTTAATGTCTTATTTGAATCTAGATATATACATTTATTATATCTAAATAATTTTTTAAGGGTATCATGATTCCACCCAAATGATTATATGTTGAATTATAAGTGAAAACCCATAATGGTATAATGATATTATCTCAAGTATATTATTCCTCTTTGATCAATGTTAGTGGGAATATTCTTCCTGAAAATCTTGTCATTCTTCCACTAGTTGAATTTGATGTTATCTTAGGCATGGATTAAATTATTCTATATAAATCCCACATCAATTTCCAAGTAAGGGAAGTCAAGTTTGATATTCCATACCAACCTATGATCATCAATCATTTTGAAAATAAATATGAAATTTCAATGGAAATTGCATCCATTGTATGGGTCTTGATTCATATTCAAAAGGGGTGATTATCTCAAATGGTTGGAGAGAAACTCAACATAAATGATATTCTTATTTTATAAAAGTTTTTAATGTATTTTTGAAATACATTCCTTGTATTCTACTAAATCGTGAAGTTGAGTTATCAATAGAACTCATACCTTAATATAGGCCTATTTTAAAGACTCCATATAGAATGGACCCAATTGAGTTATAGGAATTCAAGAAGAAACTCCAGGATAATCTTAGAAATGGATATATTTATCCATGTGTATCACCTTGGGGTGTGCCTATAATTTTTTTTAATAAGAAATATGTATTTATGTGACTCTGAATTGATCATCATGAACTGAACAAGATCACAACCAAGAACAAGTATCCCATACCCCATATTGATGACTTGTTTGATCAACTACATAGTGCTCAAAAAATTTCCAATATTGACCTTTATTATAGATTTCATCAATTGAGGGTTAATAAGGATTATATAACCAAGAAAAAAAAATTAAAAGTTATGGGAACTATGAATATATAGTGATTCCATTTGGTTGTACTAATTCCCCCATTATCTTCATAGATTTAATGAATAGAGTTCTTAGACTTTACCTTGATTGATTCATGCAAGTCTTTATAGATGATATTATTATCTATTTAAAGGGAAAGGAGGATCATGAAGATAACCTAAGTACTGTACCAAATACCCCAAGTGAAGATAAGTTATTGGAAATATTTACCAAGTGTGAATTTTGTCTGAATAAAGTTTCATTTTTGGGTCATATAATCTCAAGTAAGGGTTTATTGGTGGATCAATCAAAGATGGAGTATATTGAACATTAGTACAAACCAACCTTGGTAACTAGGATCAATGTTTTTCTTAGTTTGGTTAGATATTATTTAAATTTTATGGATAATTTTTCATTACTATATAATCCACTCACCATGTTAACTTGAAAGGAAGCCAAGTTTCTTTGGATAGATGAATGTGAGGAAAATTTAAATGAACTAAAGAGAAATGTAGTTAGTGAACCTATGCTTACATTAACCTATAGAGAATAAGGATTTGTAATCTATATTAATATATATAATAAGGGATTATGATATTTTCTCATGAATAATGATATGGTTATATATTATTCCTCATGACAATTAATGGTTTATGTGAAAAATTACCCAACTCGTGATTTAGAGTTAGCTGGGGTAATATTTTCCTTAAATATATTGAGGAATTAGCTTTATATATAAATGTTTGAAATATATACTGATCATAAGAGTTTAAAGTATATATTCACATATACATTATTGAACATGCACCAGATAAGATGGTTGGAGCTGATTAAATATTGTGATTGCCCAATACATTACCACCCTGGGAAAGCAAACAAGGTGGCCAATGATTTAAGCTGATTGGATCAAATTTTCTTATATATAATGAGGATAACAAAAGATATAATGTTTCTATATTTTCAAATTATGGATATATAAATCCTTAAGTATGGGTGAAAATATTATATAGCTCAAATAAATGATCAACCATCTATCCAAGTGAATATTAAATGGGAGTAGAAGGATGACGTAGAGCTATAGAAGAAAGTCAAAAATGTTTATAAGGTTAACCCTAATTATAATGGATCGATAAGGTTTAGGAACCATATATGTACCCCATCCATACCATATTTGATGAAGGATCTATTATAGGAGGATCATAGTTCTTCATTCTTTATTCATTTCAGAAGTATGAAGATGTATAGAGATCTAAAAGAGTATTTCTTATGGGATAAAATAAAGAGAGATATTATAGAGTTTCTGTCTCATTTATTGGTATGTAATCAAGTTAAGGTTAAGAGATAAAATTTTAATAGAATGTTACAACCATTACCCATGCCAGAATTAAAATGGGAAAAATCACCAAGGATTTTTTCATTGGACTCCCTAAGGAATTTAAAGGAAACATTGTTATATGGGTTGTTATTGATCACCTTACGAAGTCAACACACTTCATCATTATTATATAATATTTCTCTCTAGATTATATTTCTAGGATATACATAAAGTAACTATTAAGGTTTAATGGAGTACCACATTCTATTATGCCTGATCAGGATCCCAGGTTTACCTTGAAGTCCTGACGAAGTCTTCAGTAGGCTCTAGGTATAGAGTTGAGTTTCAGAATTTCAAAACATCCATGGATATATAGTTATTCTAAGAGAAAAATTAAAACCCTAGAGGATATGCTGAGATATTTTTCTATGTATTTCAAAGGTGTTTGGGATCAAAACCTCCCTTTACTCATGTTTTCATACAAAAATAGCTTTCACTCAATCATTCATATAGAACATTATGAAAAACTATATGGAAAGAAATGTATAACTCTAAATTTATGGGATTAAGTTAGATAAAGGAATCTATTAGGACCTACACTAGATAAGGAAATGTCATATAAAGTTACATCCATTCAACAACATATCAAGTCATCTCAACGTCAATATAAAAGTTATATTGACAAACATCAGTGTTATAAGATCCCATATCTTATTAGGTACAACCTCTTTCAGTGTTTCATTGAGAATATTTTGGTTAGGTTTTTATTCTTATTTAAACCTTGTTGGCCACGTCTCAATCATATATGGAGAGTCGTTTTGGGGAAAATGACCTAAATTTTTGGGGTGTATGTTTGTTTTAATTAATTTAGTTTAGGTATAATCATGTTAATGGGGATTATAAGGGTTTTTCTATGTTGTTGGAAGGCCTTATAGGTGGTTTGGGATCCTCTTAAATCTAGGATAAAAACTATCTATAGGGAATTTACATGTCATGTACTTGTTACACAATGTGTGACTATGGCTAGGAACAATCCATGAACCAGGTTCATGATGTGAATTTAATACACACAATGAATCCATTACATGATGTGTAATGTTCGAGCATGGTTGAATTAAGTTGAGGTGATGAATTTTTTTGTATAACTCGAAACTAGAAAATACATGACGTGTAAGAATTACACACCATGTATTTCATAGATTTAGTGGTTTTAAGGGGGAAACACTTATTATTTTTCACTCCTTTGGTGCATCCCCTTCTCTCTTGATCCCTATAAGACACCATGCGATTTTGGATCCCTTCCATACCTTATCGACATCCCGAACACACATCTGATCCTTGATGAGTTGTTTTTCTTATGTTTTCTTCTATTATACATTTATTTCTATCATTGTGGTGTAAATACTTTTATCATGGTGGTTTTTGGTTTTTATCTCCTTGTTGCATGATCTAGGTTCCTTCTTGTGATATTCCTTACCTTTTCTCTTGTTGGTGATTTTTATTGGAGGTATTTCTTAATTTCCAGATAAAGGTAGAGGTCTAAAACCTATCCCTATGGTATGTTTAATTGTTAAGTATGTGCAATATTGAAAATGTGTCAACATATTTTTCACATTAATTAATTGAATGATTAATGATGATAAATATTATGTTTGATAATTCATTGGATCCCTTCGGATTCAATTGATTTTGTGACCTATCTTATAGATACCCATTGGGTGAGCGAACCCTTGAAGAAATATTGATTTAGATAATTTCATAATGTGTGTTTAGAATTAAATGAGATTTCATGTGATTTATTGATATGGAATCTCTTTTTTAAGGAGTTTGTATTATTAAAATGACTAAGAATAATTCAATAAATGACAGGGTAATTGAATGATAAATAGTAATTGGCATAATTAACCATTATGATTTATGATATTATTTGATATTGTTATATCCTTGTTTTTATGACTTGTATTTTGTTACATGTTGTAATGATTATATGGTAGGATTGGCCCAATTTGATTCTAAAATGATTATATAGTGGTCTTAGTCTAGTTGGATGATAAAATTATTATATAACGGGCTTAGACTAGTTTGATGTTGTAATGATTATATAGAATTATTAGCCCAGTGAAACATGATGTAATGATTATATAGAGGTCTATTCTTGGATGCGAGTATGATTATATAGTGGGATTGTCCTGGTTGATGATGAAATGATTATATAGTTCTTTTCCAATAAAATGAGATGATTATATAGTGGTATTTTCCCATTTATGTGATTATGTCATGGTTTATGGTTATGCTTGGCATGGTTATTCTATATTCTTAGATACATTCTAACATGGTTCTGAAGTAGGTTTATTGTCATATTGTATTAACTAATTAATTAATACACATGTTTATCACTTTATTTCATACACTTATTATCAAATTGGTTTTGTTTATACATGGTGGTGTTGACCTACTGAGTTTTACTTACACCCTATTCAGGCTTCCATTTGGTACCTGAGAATATTACATGGTTGAAGGTTTAGAAAAGGGAAAGGGACCTTTTTGCTTCTTTTTTTCTTGCTATATCAGTTGAATTTTGGAGATAGGACATACATGGGGTTTAGGACCAGGGTATTTTGAGTTTATTTGTGTGAGATAATTCATTTTTTTATTTTCAGTTTGACAATTATACACATTCATCCTTTCATTACATGTTTCATTATTATTTGGTTTATTGATTCCTCCTTTTACTTCCTAGTTATATGTTATAGTTTTATGCAATTTATGTTAATCTAATTTTTATTTATATTGTTTATTTTTTGTTGTATTGTAACTCTATAATTGGGTGTATAGTCTCCCCCTATATTCTTTTCATCCCCACGGCTAGTTGGTAGCCTCTAGCATATGGTCAGGCATGCTTGAGGTCCCATAACCAACCTGATTTGTTCCCATGAGAGAGTGTCAGATCAGGGGATGTTACAAAGTGGTATTAAAGGGATATTTTTATTTTTTATTAATTTAATAATTGGGAAAGGTATAAAGGGGATTAGGATGTGTTAGGAATTAGTAATGAGCTTGTGTATGGGAGTAGCTAACCCATGTACAAGGAAAAATCTGAGTGTTCCGGGATTGAATTGATGTTCATGTTGTTCACTTGTTGCAGTTTGATAATATTTTATCCATGAGTGATTAACATGTTCTGTGATGTTATTGTTTCTTTAGATTTATACTCATTTATGGGTATGGAACGATATGAGTATGCATGCATCATGATAGGCACATATGGATATATCTTAACATGCATTTTTCATGATAGGGACATATTTTATTGCATGTGATATTTTTTTATGAACTATGAAATGAGAAAACTGATGTATATGATAAATGATATAAAAGAATTTCCATGTCATTTTAAGACACTTGTAAGCCATGTTTAGAGAGAACAAGAGCTAGTGGTTCTCTGTTATTGTCACTTATTGGGGTTGAACTTGTTTTTAGTCAGTGTTCTAAGGAGTGCTTTTTTCTTATATAGAAAATGAATCCTCGTCATATTTGATTTGAGAATTGGGAGAGTGGAAATTAGCATGCTCCTAACATAGCTGAGACATATATTCCTATAGCTCTTAGGGATTAGATAGATTTTCATCTTCACAACAACTTCTGGAGGGTCTTATGGTCTATGGAAAGGGAGAATATTCATACTATGCCTTATATGTATGAACTAAAAAGAGATTTTTGGTTTTTCAATCCACCTATGTTCACTAGAGAGGGAGGACCATAGGAGGCTGGGTTCTAGATTGAGTTAGTATAGATGATCTTCAAGCACCTTGAGACACTCACAGATAGAAGGTTTGATCTTGCTACATATATGCTTCATGGAATTACCAAGAATTAGTGGGATATTCTAGATGAATCTAGGTAGTAAGAGGATTTATCTTGGAAGGAATTTGAGTTCAATTTGTTGATCCACTTCGATCCAAATACATTGAGGAATAAGAAGGATTGTGAGTTCATGCACAAGATATAGGACATATTAGTGATGGAGTACACTAGATGCTTCACTGACCTATAGTTCTTTACAGAATATTTAGTAGTTGATTAGATCTCCAGAGTGATTCATTTTTAGGATGGGATTCACTATAAGATTAGTTCATAGGTGGAAATATTTCACTTGAGTAGATTTTTGAATGTGTTGAATTAGTAATTTATCACAAAAGGGAATCTAAGAGATGACCTTAGCAGTGACTAATCTATTTCAATAGGCTGAACTAAGAGTTCTTCTTCTAGTGGAAATAAGCATCTCTATGATAGTTTCTACCAAGGAAACAGTGGGCAGAGCAATCAAGGTAGTGGGAATCCATCTCAAGAATTGTATTTCGTTAAAGTGCTATAAGTGTGTCAAGTTGGACCATAAGTGGCCTTAGTGTCCATACACCACTTTAGAGTGTCATTCTTATGGTAGGTTGGGTCACATTTAGAATTTTTGTAGAAAATTATCATAGAAGTGAAATGGAAGGGGATTATGACAGGTACTAGAGTCTCAAAAAGACTTAGCTACCCCTCATTAGACAAGTATCTAGAGTTCCATGGGATGTTTAGTCCAAGGAATGGGGTGTGGTACCCCAGTGCAGGAGTGGTAGTACCAGGTAGAGGGAATAACTCAGGGGATTTAGAATGGATCCCAAGGTAGAGGGGAAAGTCGGTTGCATGCTATGCAATCTACTCTGGATATTGTGGATGCAAGACCTTTTGTTGTCAAATGTATGATTATTGTATCATATACCCTTTCTTAATTTTTTTATACAGGAACATAAAATTCATTTTTTATCTGCTCTTTTTTACGATGGTTTAAGATTGGTTTTGGAATTCATTTATGTTTCTTTCGCCATCAACACACTATTGATAGTGTGGGTAGAGAATATCAAATGTTGCAAGGTGTATTGTCTAGAAATTTTTTGTTACCATTTCTTTTGGGACAAATTTATAATGGAAATGATAGGTTTTGATTTGATTTTTGGTATTGATTGGTTAGTTATATACTAAGATCGCATCGAATATTACTAAAGTAGAGTTAACTTTTTATCTTTAGAAGAAGGAAACTATTTTCACTAGGGTGAGTGAGATCTTCAGGCTGGTTGTGTGTGACCAATTTAGTGAAGATTAAATTGTCTCACAATTTAAATAGTATGTATTTCTATAGATGATGGTGGAATGCATTAGGATTATTTTCCTCAAGTGGTATATTTTTTTAGGATGTATTTCCTGAAGAGTTCTACAACTTACTACCTAAGCAATAGATTGAGTTCATGATTGAGTTGGTATCGGTAGTAGATCCAGTTTTTATCCTACCTTGTAAAATGGAACTAGTAGAGCTTTGGGAGTTGAAATTCCATTTATAAGAACTAAAATCTAAAGGTTCCATAGAACCTAGTATTTCTCTATGGGGATTTGTACTTATGTGTTTATTCTCTAATATTGAACTAGATAATAGTCAAGAATTTGTATCCACTTCTGTGTATTGATGATCTATTCGATCAGCTAAGAAGTGATAATATCTTCTCCAATATCTATTTTATATCATAATACCATTATCTGATGGTGAGACCATCGAACATACCTCATATATCTTTTAAGATCATGTATGGATTGTATGAGTTCTTAGTGATGTTTTTTGGTTTGATGAATACACCGATGGTGATCATGGCCTTGATGAATTAGATCTTTCATCCTTTTTTGGATCAGTTTGTGGTGGTTTTTTTATGACATCTTAGTGTACTCCCAATCATAATACGATCATACTCATTATATTTACATTATTTTGAGTACATTTAAAGGGCATGAACTTTATGCCAGGATAACTAAATTTAGTTTCTAGATTGATAAATTGCACTTATTGGGCCATGTCATCTCATAGGTAGGAGTGAAGTGGACCCAGAGAAGGTTCTAGACATGTTTTATTGGTAGTGACCCAATAATATCTTTAATATTCAGATCTTTCTTGGTTTAGTGGGTTATTATTAACACTTTATCTAGGACTTCTCCCGTTAGGCAACATCGATGTCAGGGTTGATCAAGAAAGGGGTGAAGTTTGTTTGGTAATATGATTACAAGAGGGATTTTTAGGAGATGAAAGGTAGGATAAACTTAGCACCTATCATCACTTTAACTATTCTAGGTAAATCATATACCATGTACTATGATGAAGATGAAGTTGGACTCAGAGCAATTTTGATGCTAGAGACACTATCTTTTGGGTGACAGTTTTGTGCTGTACACAGGCCACAAGATCCTCAAGTACATATTTTTTCAGTGGGACTTAAACCTTCGGTAGAGGAGGGGGTTCAAGTATCTGTATCCTTTTAACTTTGGGATGGATTATAAATTGGGTAAGGTAAATGTTGTTTCCAATGATTTTTGCCGAAAGATGTAGACATAGGCAGTGTGGGAGTCTTGCGACAAGAGGAGGATGGTGGATTTATTTGTAGGCATGAATTTAGATATCTAGGATTCCCTAGGATGAGTATCTATAACTTCAAAATATATCATACTTTTTATTATTTATTTGGATCAATAAAGATCGGTTATCTAATATAGAGGTCTTAGTTTTGAGAGACAAACTATACGGTGGGGAGCTTCCAGTTGGATGGTCTCTTGGTAGCGACAATCCTCTTCTTTTCTATAGATGAGTATGGGTTCCTATGAGATTGCACGAGAAGATGATGTGAGAGTCTCATGCTTATACATGAATGATACATCTTGGTTTGACAAAGATGTATCATGATCTCCATAGACAGTACCATTGGTTAAGAATAAAGAAGGAGGTAGTGATCTTCATGGTGAGATGGTTCACCTGTCAGTAGGTGAAAACTGAGCATTAGAGTATAGCTGGGATGTTTCAGCCTCTTCCCATTCATGTATTGATATGGGATGATGTTACTATGGAATTTTGATATTATTACCTAGGAAATCCCATAAGAGTTATGTATTATGGGTGATTATGTATCAAATAATGAAGTTATCCAACTTTTTGCCTATCTAGGAGACCTTCACAGTTAATGATATGGGTAGTCTCTATGTGCATGAGATTTTTTGGTTTCACAATATTCTGAGGAGTATCATTTATGATTAATATCCTCATTTCATGTGTCTATTTTGGAAGGGTGTTAATAAGGCTCTTGGACACATGTTCTTTCGAGTAATACCTATCATCCATAGACTAATAGTCAATCTAAGTAGACTATTCAGGTTCTAGAGGATATGTTATGAGCCTATGTTTTGGATTTCGGTGGTTCATGGGAGTATCATATAGAACTCATGGAGTTTTCATATAATAACATCTTCCATGCATCAATACAAATGGAACCTTTTGAGGCATTTTATGGTAGGATGTACTATTTCTCCCTTTGTTAGTTATAGGTAGGTGCATCAATGCTTGTTAGACCTAGTCTCATGTAGTAGATGTCTGAGTAGGTTCAGTTGATCAGGAGGTAGTTGTTGACCATACAGAGTAGGAAACAATATTACTCTGACCTTTGAAGATGACCACTAGAGTTTGATGTTGGTCATTGTGTTTTCCTTCAACTGTCACCTAGGTTGGGGAAACACCGTGTCAGGAAGTAGGTAAAGCTATCAAATTGGTTTTTTAGTCCATTTGAGTTAGTTGAAAGGGTTGGTATATCGGTATACTGATTATGCCTTCTATAGTGCTACAGTTCCATAGACGACATGTTTCACGTGTCAAAAATTCAAAGACATTATCTATACCCTTCTCATTGAGGACATCAAGTTTTGTGTATATTCATTCTTTGAGGAGAATCCAATGTGGATTTTGGACCATAGTGAGATGTATCTCTGAGGGAAGATCATACCTCTGGTTTCAGTGTAGTGGAATCATGGACCTGTTTGGGAGGAGACCTGAGGGAGGGAGTCTGATATTCAAGCATAGTTGCCGACTTATTCACCAAGACCTCACAGTTATTCTTAGATAATCTTAGGGAGGGCTATTATATAATTTGGAGATTTTAAGATCCTATCTTTTCCATTTATATCCTATTTTATTTTTTCATTGAACCTATTTTGGTTGGTTGTTTCTTCTTCTTTAAACCTTGTTTGGTGAGTCTCATTCAGAGATGGAGAGCCTTGTTAGGGAAAATGACATAAATTTTAGTGATGTGTTTTTTTTTTGAATTAATGGAGTCTAGGTATAATCATATAAATGGGATTATGAGGGTTTGTTCATGAGTCTAGATGTCCTCATAGGTGGTTCAGGCTCTTTTTCTGAAGCTATGATGAAAACTGTCTATAGGGAATTTACACATGGTGTACTTGTTACATGACATGTAACTATCTCTAAGAATAATCCATGAACTAGGTTTATGACATGAAATTAATACACATTTTGAATCCATTACATGATTTGTAATGTATGAGGAGGGTTAAATTAATCCAAGGCGATGTGTTTTTAGCCATAACTAAAAAATAGAAAAATACATAATGTGTAATCCTTACAACCCATGTATTTCTCATATCTAGGGTTTTTAAGAGTGCATTACATGTTATTATTTATTCATTAAGTGCATCCACTTCTCATTAAATCCCTAGATGACTCTAGGAAATTTTGAAGCACTTATATCCCTTCTGGATGTACCTGTCATGCTTCTGATCCCCAGTGAGTTTTTTTCTTAGGTTGTCTTATCTTATTTATTTCTCTCAGTTAGTGTAGTGTGAATATTTTTACTACAATGGTTTTGGGTTTTGATATTTTTGTTTTGTGATTTAGGTTCATTTTTATGGTCTTCCTCGCCTCCATTCTTGTTGGTGATTCTGGTAGGAAGTATTGCTTAATTTTTGAATAAAGGTAAGGGTCTAAAATATAACCTTATGTTCTGTTTATTTGTTAAGTATGTAAAATATTGTGAATGTGACAACATAACATGCACATTAATTAATTTAATGATGAATTATAATACATATTATGTTGAATTATTCATTGGATCCCTCTAGATTCAATTGATTTAGTGACCTAGCTTGTGGCTTCCCATTGGGAGAACAAACCCTTGAATAAATATTGATTTGGATTATGAATTAAAGTTTGTTTAGCATGACATGAGATTTCCGGTGATTTATTGACATATAATCACGTTTTTAATGCCTTTAGATTATTAAAATGTATGGGAATAATTTGATAAATTAAAGGGGAATTGAAATATAAATGGTAATTAGAATAATTAACCATTGTGATTTATGAATACTGTGATATTGTTATATCCTGGATTTTATGACTTAAATTTTGATACATGATATAATGATTATATAGTGGGATTGTCCCAATTTGATCACTGAAATGGTTATATGGTGGGCTTGAACTAGTTTGATGCTGAAATGATTATATATTGGACTTAGCCCGATTTGATGCTATAATGCTTATATTGCAAGATTGGCCTAGTGATACATGTTGTAATGCTTATATATAGGGTAATTAATTGAGAATGAAATGATTATATATTGTTCTTGGAACATTTTATTCTAAAATACTGATATATAGAGATTTTCACAAAGGCTGAAATGCTTATACAGAGGGATTTCCCCAGTTATGTGATTATGCCATGGTTTTTTATTATGGTTGGATAGTTGTGATACATGCTCAAAGACACTATTTCATGGTTCGAAATCAATTTGATTGTTATTTTGTATTAATTGATTAAATAATACACCTATTTATCACTTTATTACATGCACTTATTATCAGACTGGTTTTGTTTCGACATAGTGGTGTCGACCTAATAAGTTGTACACACACCCTATCTGGGTCTCCATTTGGTACTCAAGAATATTACATGCATATAGGTTTGGAAAAGGTTAAGGAATATTTTTGTTGATTTATTGATTTCTGGATGGGATAAAGTTTGGATAAGGGACTGACGTGGGGTTTGGGAATAGGGTCTTTTGAGTTTATTTATGTCATATGATTCTTTTATTTTTATTTCTTTCAGTTTTACATTTAGACTAATTCATATTTTCATTACATGATTCATCATTATTTGTTTTATTGATTCCTCCTTTTACTTCTTATTTGTATGTTTTTATGTTCCACTATTTCTATTACTATGATTTTTGTTTATATTGTTTATTTACATTGTATTGTAACTCTGCAGTAGGGGGTATAGTCTCCCCACTCTATTATTTCCACCCTCACTACTAGTCAGAAGCCTCTAGAATATAGGGAGTCATTCTTGAGTTCTCATAACCAACCTAATTTGTCCATGTGAAAGAGTTTCAGATTGGGGGATGTTACAGGCATGATCTGGAGTTTGGAGTTAGTGAGAATGTTTTTCTATAAATTTCTTAATGGAATAAGGTTATGAGATTTAGGAAGAAAAGAAATATGATCCCTAGTTATATTGGACCTTTCAAGATTCTTAATCAAGTAGGGACATTTTCTCATCTCTTAGTGCTTCAACTAAACCTCAATCAAGTCTGTGATGTGTTTTGTGTATCTCTCTTGAGGATGTACATACCTGATCCTTCACATGTGCTGAACTTGGAGGTTTTACTAGTGGATATTGAAATTTCCCATGAAGGACAAACTATGGATATTTTGTGTCATAGATATAATGTTCTATGAAACAAGACCACTCACCTAATCAGGGTTTTTTGGTGAAACCACCAACTTGAGGAAGCTATATAAAAAACTAAGGATATAAAAAGGTAGAAGTATCCTCAGTTGCTTATATCAGAGTGATGAGATTTTGAGGGTGAAATTAATTTTAATGGGGTTATAATGTAAAACCATAAGATTTTATGATTTTTTTTCAAATAAATTTAATTTCTTTAATAGCTTGCTTTATACACAACACCAGGTTTTAAGAAATCGTGTTATATTATTAATATTATTATTTAAAAATGATCATTATAACCTAGCTATTAAATTTGGAGGTATGAATAGGAATAAACAAATTTTAAAAAATATGTAAAAAAAATATATAAATAAAATATATTTATAAATAATTTATTAATTTTTTGTGAAGTCTTTATATGCTTTAAAAATACTTTTTCCTCAAAAAATGATCTTTTACTTCTTTTAAGGAATAAATTATAAAAGTAATTTTTGATAATTTATAAAATTTATTTTACAAAATTTAATTCATTTTTTGAATCAACATGTCAATATTATCTTAGTGTGAATTTTTTATAATTTTCTGTAAGGATTAATTTTTCAGTGAATAGTGAAAAATATTGAATTTTATTAAAAACTGCCTTTTCATTTAAATAATTTACAAATTTCTATACGGTTTAAAAATATTTTAAAAGTAAATTTAGTTCAATTATTTTATTATTAAACTAATTTAGGTCTTTGGAATCACATTAATGTTTATTTTTATATTAAAAATTTCTATACTTATGGAAAAAAATCTTTGGAAAACCACTTCTTCGTCGCATCTGCGGGTTTAATTTTAAATTAAAAATTTCCACTTATATGAATTGAATTTTGAAAAATGGATTCCATATTTTTAATCATCATAATTAATATTATTTAATAATTTCAACTTATTTTTTGGTCAAATTGAATACTAAAAACAATAAAAATTAATTATTGCGGTTAAGGTTAAAACGGGTTTACTGGGGGTTAAAATAAAAATATAAAGTGTAAAATGTCCTATAAAATTATCCAATGACTATTATAGTGAAATATTTATACCTGAAATTATATAATTTTAAATAAGTATCCATCTTGGAGCCTTTTTTCATGTTTAAAACATGGGTACATCTTTTTCTTTTCACAAATTCCAGGTGAGTCCCCTCCCCCACTTATAAAAGGGATCCCCCTATCATCTATTCTACACACTTAAAAATCAATTTGGTTCATCCAATAACTAAAAAAATATATTCCTTACATCCCTTACCATATCTTAGAGGCATAATTTTGATTATGAATCTCTCATAATAATCCTTTTGGTTCAAACCTAAGGAGGTTGTCTAAAGAAGAGTATTGTTCTTAACCGAGCAATTTTATTTTATTTCTTCTTCCCAATTCTTAAAATATTATAAAAATATTATAATATAATAAAATAAATTTATTGAATATACTTATATTTTATTATTTTAATTTAATAACCTACATCCATCTCTTACTCCATGAAATGGGAAACGAAACTGTCGATCGTGTGTGCGGCTGACTACCGCCTCGCGAACCGATGTAATTCATTTTTCATAAACTTATCTTCTGGATGGATATAATGTTGGGTTTAACATATATATATATATATATATATATATATATATATATTGTTGAACTCTCTATGATATGGTTATTTTAATAATCCCAAATCATTGTTGTATGTATGCCACTTTAGTCTTTTTGTTCAGATTGTTCTAAATGTGTTTATATTTGTTTAAATCATGTTTACACAAGTTTATCTATGTTAAGTTATGTATTACTAGTGACATAGAAGTATTCTGTACTGAATAGACACTTTGTGAGAATTTCTTGTCTTGACTCACCGTTAGTTATATTCGGTCGCACCGATGATGAATGGTCGCACCGATGATGAACGGTCACACCGATGATGAACGGTCGTACCGATGATGAATGGTCTCACCGATGATGAACGGTCACACTGATGATGAATAGTCACACCGATGATGAATGGTCACACCGATGATGAACAGTCACCCTGATGATGAACAGTCACACCGATGATGAACGGTCGCACCGATGATTAATGGTCGCACCGATGATGAACAGTCGCACCTATGATGAATGGTCGCACCGATGATGAATAGTCGCGCCGATGATGAATGATCGCACCATTGACAATGGTCGCACCGATGGATACCGATGATTAATGATCCATCGATGCTGATGCTACCGAAACCGATGCAGATTCAAAGTGACTCACCGATCTCATGACTCACTGATAGTCATGAAAACTGTTTGAATTTCTATAAACTCTTATTTAATTAAAACGGTCATATTTGATGTTTTTAATTCAATTAATGATATTTAATGTTAGTTTTTGGAATTTCAGGAGACTGTACCTCGTACCGATTAAAAGGTAATCATTCCCATTACCAGATCTTATGGAATAAAAGGAAGATCGAGCTATAGTAAAAAGGAGCGCGTGAAAAGTCATAGAGAGAGAATTCTTCCATGAATATACATACAAAAAGGGAGAACACATGAAGAAGTTGAAGTGGGATTTTGAAAGATCTCAAAAGAACTCTCATGCATGCAATCCAGCACTTCTGAAGAACACACGAAGAACACTGCAAATCAGAGAACACACTCACTTGTGAAGGACATCAAGCTAAACCACAATACTCTGTTTTCAACAGCAAAACCACAGAAGGACTCAGAAGCATATCTTCTAAATCCAACGAGTCCAGAGCTGCACTGCCGATCACTAGAGCTTTCTAAACTTTCATATACTCACTCTAAGTGACTTATTATTTACTGATTGAGCAGTGTGTGTACTCTGTATATCTTTTACACACACATTGTCTCCTGTGCTGAACTGGACGATACTAAATCCTCATTCCAAACTCCATACATCATACTGTATCCCACTGAGAATAGTGGTAGAGGTCAAGCGTGACCTGGAAAGCCCGTGCGTTGTTGACTTTGTTTTCCCATGAATAACTGTGGTAGAGGTTTTAGGACCTGGACAGTATTGAACTTTTGTTAACCCCGATCCAGGGGGTGGATCAAATTTTTATATATAAATTTGAGAGGACTAAGTCTCTGCTTGAGACTGAACCTCTTGGTTACATCTACTGTACATTTTAATTTAAGTCATAAATATACTATATATATATTTCATATTCCACTGCTGTTACTCTGAAATACAAATCTATTTTAAAGTTACTTTGATTGTTAAATTATCAAGTGTTCATACTTGTTGTAAAACAATAAGTTATCTTCAAAAGCTAATTTAATCCTGTGATTAAATTGTCTGAGATCTAATCAATTTTTAAGAAGCTAATTGAACATTTACAATCTGTATAAATTCACTAGAGTTTAACTTTTTTTTCATTTGGGGGATTTTAAGAGAAAACCTGTTAACAAAAATTTTTATTGGAGCTCAATTCACCCCCCCTCTTGAGTATCCACTCCGAACAACATTTGGTATCAGAGGTTGTTTTTTTTATTAATACAAGTTTTCAAAACTTTTTGCTTTTCAACTGTGATTTTAGTTTCATCTTTAAAGATCTTAAATTTCTATTAGTTCTAAATTTTATCTCTTTAAAGTCATTCACTAAACTCTAGTACTCTAGTTATGGATAATATATTAGAAGGTGCTACTACCAACAATCCACCTTTCTTTAATGGTACAAATTATTCCCAGTGGAAATTGAAAATGAAAATTCATTTAGAAAGTATGGGCTTTGATATCTGGACTGCTATAGAAACTGAATATAAGATTCAAGAAACTATTAGAACTACTTGGGATGAAGCTACTAAGATAGCTTACAATAATAATTATAAAGCTGTGAATGCTCTGTATTGTGATTTGGGAGATGAAGAGTTCAATATAATATCTTCTTGTAAAACTGCCTATGAAATATGGGATACTTTGAGTGTTTCTCATGAAGGAACAACTAATGTTAAAAAAATGAGATTGAATACATATACTATTAAATATTATAATTTTAAAATGAAGACTAATGAACCTATCTCTGACATGTATCTCAGGTTCAATGAGATTGTCAATACAATGATCTCTCTTGGATGAGATGTCACTGCTAAGGAACAAATCATGAGGATATTAATATGTCTACCAGATCGATGGAGAGGCACTTCTGTCTCAATTATAGAATCGTGTGACATAAGCAAACTACCAGTCAAGGAGCTTATTGGTAAGATTATTATGTATGAAGAAGAACTTAAGGTGAATAAGGAAGAAGATGATGAACCTAAAAGGAATTTTGTAGCCTTTAAATATACTACTTCAAGGAGCAAGGACAAAGAAAAAGTTCAAATACAAACTGAAAGTTAAACAAGTGAAGATTCAGACTATGACAGTGATGCAGAGATGGCACAAATAGCCAGGAGATTCAAGAAGTTATATAGGAATAAGTGATTCTTTAGAAAATCAAACTACAAAAGAAATTATGAAAACAAGGGACATTGGAAAAAGGATTGGAAAAAACCTGACAAGAATGATGAATTTTTCTGCTATGAATGCAAAAGTAAAGGTCACATTAAAGAAGGCTGTCCAAAATTGAAGTTCAAAAAGAAATATGACTACAAGGACAATAAGTACAAGAAAGACATGAAAGCTACTTGGAGTGCTTCAGAAGAAAGCACAAGCGAATCCGAAGTTTCTGATTCTGAAAAGAATCATGCCAACATGTGCTTCATGACCAATACCTCTGAGGTACCTGTTTCCCCTATACTAAATGATTATTATTCTGGAACTGATTCTGAATCTAAAAACATGTCTAGTTAGTAACTATTTGAAAATTTTAACATGCTAGAAGAAACCTGTAATGAACTTAAGGACAAGTACAAATCCTTAAAAAATAGCATGATCTCACTGCCAGTGTTAAATCTGCCTTTGATATAGAAAAGGAAAAGAATGCTCAAATGATAAAGGAAAATACTAAACTGAAAATTTATAATGATAAAATTATAAAGGACTTAGAAAAATTCACAAATGGAAAGGATACTCTAACTCATATGTTATGAAATAAAGTTGCGCCAAAATATACTACTGGTTTGGGATACCAACCTGGAAAAAGACAGCTTACTAAAACTAAATTTATTTCTAAGTCTGGAAAAAATTCTGCTAGTTCCAGTTCTGGAAATTCATATGCTTCAACTAGTTATCCATATGGTTATAGAACAAATAAAGTTTATCTTTCAAAATATTTTGATTCTATAATTTATATGAAACCCCTAAGATAAATTTGGGTACCAAAATCATTGATTTCTAACCTGTCTGGACCTAAGAAGATCTGCGTACCAAAGTCATTTTCCATCTAAATCTGTTTTGTAGGAAACATGTTTGAAGATTTCTCACAAGAAGGTGTGGTACTTGGACAGTGGATGTTCGAGACACATGTCTGGAGATTATTCTTGCTTTAAAATCTTAATAAAGATAGATGAAGGCCATGTCACCTTTGGTGATAATTCTAAAGGAAAAATCATCGGCCTAGGCTAGATTGGTAACACTGATTCAGTTTTGATTTCTAAAGTTTTATTTGTTGATGGACTTAAGTATAACCTGTTAAGTATTTCTCAATTGTGTGATGATAGTTTTAATGTTAAATTTGAAAATGATTCCTATGATGTTTTTAACTCTAAAAATGTTTTAGTGTTCTCTACCTTGAGAAATAAAAATGTTTATGCTGTTGATCTGAATTCTTTAGTCAAACAAAATGTTACTTGCTTAAATGCTTTTCATAAAGAGTCTTGTCTTTGGCACAGAAGATTAGGACACTGAAACATCCTTTCACTTAGAAAAATAACTAGGAAGAACTTGGTTAGAGACCTACCTAAACTTAAATTCCCAAATGAAAAAGTTTTTAATCCCTGTCAAAAGGAAAAGAAACATAAAGTTTCTTTTAAATCAAAGAAAGAAGTCTCAACTTCTCAACCTCTCAAGTTGGTTCACATAGACTTGTTTGGACCTTATAGAGTTTCTAGTTTAAATGGGAAGAACTGTGTCTATGTCCTAGTAGATGAATTTTCTAGATATACTTGGGTATACTTCTTAGCTCACAAAAGTGAAGCTTGTTCTTACTTTATCAAATAATCCAAGTCTGTAGAAAACCTTAGTGGACTTAAGATTAAAACTCTGATAAATGATCAGGGCCGTGAGTTTTAAAATCAAGAGTTTGAATCTTAGTGCTCACACAACGGCTATAGTCACAACTTTTCTGCTCCTATGACACCTCAGCAGAATGGTGTAGTAGAAATAAGGAATAGAACCCTTCAAGAAATAGCTAGAACCATGCTTAATGAGTATGACCTGTCTGTTTATTTTTGGGTTGAAGCTGTGAATAGAGCTTGTTATATTATTAATAGAGTACTGATTAGACCTATTCTTAAGAAGACCCCATATGAACTATGGAATAATAGAAAACCCAAAGTTAGTTACTTTAGAGTCTTTGGCTGCAAATTTTTTATTCTTAATACAAAGGATAATCCGGAAAAGTTTGATTCTAAGAGTGATGAAGGAATTTTTCTTGGTTATTATTTAACTAGAAAAGCCTATAGAGTATTTAACAAAAAAACCAAATGTGTGGTAGAATCTATTCACATAAAGTTTGATGAAACTGATCCACATGATCCTAAAACCTCTCTTGAAAATCTTGAAGAAGATTTGACTGTTCTGGACCTTAATGATAAAACTAAAGAACCTGCTGTGAAAATATCCAGTTCTGGACATATTCTAGAATCTGCTACTGTTGAAACCAAACTTGGAGATGAACCTGAAATTTCTAGTCCTACCTTTACTATATCAACTAGGATTCTAAATAATCATCCTTTACATGTTGTCGTTAGTAATCTTGATAGAGGGACATGGACTATAGCTTCTCTAAGAAACCAAGTTGAACATCAAGACATTCTTTCACAGCTAGAGCCTAAAAATGTCAATGATGCTATCAATGATGAATTTTGGGTAATGGATATGCAAGAAGAGTTAAATCAATTTGAAAGAAACAAAGTCTGGGAATTAGTTGACAGACCTAAGGACACTTTAACAATAGGCACTAAATGGGTTTTTAGAAATAAATTTGATGAGTCTGGAAACATAGTTAGAAATAAATCTAGAATAGTTTCACAAGGATATAGTCAAGAAGAAGGTATAGAATATGAGGAAACCTTTTCACCTATAGCTAGATTAGAATCTATTATAATTCTACTTACCTATGTTTCTCATCTGAATTTCAAGTTATATCAAATAGATGTTAAAAGTTCTTTTCTAAATGGTTTTATTGTCGAAGATGTTTTTGTTGAACAACCACCTGGATTTACTAATCCTCATTTTCCAAATCGAGTTTTTAAACCTTCTAAAGCTTTATATGGCTTAAAACATGCTCCAAGAGCTTGGTATGATAGACTTAGTAATTTTCTTATTTTAAAAATTTTTACTAAAGGGATTACTCATCCAACTCTTTTTATTAAAATAATTTCTAAAGATGTTTTAGTAGTACAAATCTATGTTGATGATATTATTTTTTGATCTTCTAAACACTCCTTATGCACTAATTTTTCAAAGATTATGCAAAATGAATTTGAAATGAGTTTAATGGGAGAACTCAAATATTTTATTAGATTTCAAGTTTTCAAAAATGAAAATGGTATTATTTTGAATCAAAGTAAATATAAAAAGGATATTTTAAAACATTTTGGTTTGGATAATATTAAGGAAAGTGATACTCCTATGAGTACAGTCTGTAAATTGGATGCAGATGAAACTGGGAAACCAGTGGATCAAACAAATTACAGAGGTATGATTGGAAGCTTACTTTACCTTACTACTAGTCGACCAGATATTATGTTCAGTGTGTGTATGTGTGCAATATTTCAAGCTAATCCAAAAGAATCTCATTTACTTGCTGTTAAACGAATTTTTATGTATCTTAAACACATTGTAAACTTAGGTTTGTTTTACCCAAGAGGACAATCCTTTGAGTTAATTAGTTATTTAGATGCTGAATTCTCTAGTTGAAAGTTGGATAGAAAAGACACATCTGGAATATGTCATTTATTGGGAAAATCCTTAGTATCTTGGTGTAGTAAAAAACAAAATTTTGTAGCTTTGTATACTGCTGAAGTAGAGTATATAGCTGCTGGTAGTTGTTGTGCACAAATTCTATGGATGAAACACACTATTTTGGACTATAGATATAATTTTAAGAATTTTTCAATCAACTGTGATAACAATAGTGCAATTAACATTTCAAAGAACCCTGTGTCTCACTCTAGAACTAAACACATTGATGTCAGACATCACTTTTTGAGAGATCACTACCAAAAAGGTGATATTACTCTTGAGTTTATAGGTACTGAACATCAATTAGCTGACATTTTCACCAAGACCTTAAATTCTGAAAGGATAGACTCGATTAAACAAGAGTTGGGTATGATAGATCTGTGAAACCAATCTGTCAAACTGATTTGTAAAATCGATCTGTCAAACCGATCTGTCAAACGGATATGTCAAACCGATCTGTGAAACCGATCTGTCAAACCGATCTGTCAAACCGATCTGTGAAACCGATCTCTCAAACCGATATGTCACACTGATCTGTCAGAATGATCTGTCAGACCGATCTGTCAAATCAATCTATGAAACCGATCTATCAAAATGATCTGTCAAACTGATCTGTGAAACCAATCTGTCAAACCAATCTGTGAAGTCGATCTGTCAGACCGATCTGTCAAGTCGATTAGTGCTACCGATTGGGTTGTACTATTTCTTAAAAAAAATCATTATTGTCTGTTTAAAATGACGTTGTTTTACTTAATCGATATTTTATTATTTGTAACCCTAAATGATACAAATAATGACACGCGGCTATTTCATTCTCTAAAGACTGTTGACCTTCCATTTCCTACCGAACTCTCTCTTCTCTTCTCTGTAACCCAAGCCTTTTGAATCTTTCCAAGCCTCTCGATTGTCTCAAACCTCAGAATGTCCAATCAAAAGAGGCAGGGAAAGGAATCTGAAGGAACTTCACCTGTCAAGCATGCTTGAGGTTAGTCGAGCAGTACGATGCAAAGGTCTGTGAACCCGAAGCTAGAAGAACGGCAAGTTCTAGCTAAAAAATAAATATGTTCAGAATGGGTTTTATCTAGCAAGTTCGTTCTATTGAAAGTATTGGAAATGCAAGGTTGGAAGAATTGGTTCTATGATAATGATAGGGTCTTTTACCCGAAGCTGGTGCATGAGTTCTATTTAAACCTGGATATAGTTTTGGACGGAGTAGAGGCTGCGAGATTGTCTTCTATAGTAAAAGGGAAAAGGATTACTTTTTCATCAAAACGGTGGGATGAATGTCTAGGGGTACCACACAATGGAAGATACGAGGACTATTCTGGTAATATTCCTCCCACAACTGATTACTTTTCTTATGAGCTAGCCCTTGAGTTTTTGACTGGAAAGTCTGAATCGTGAAGGATAACTGCTGATGAGTTGGATGGTGAGAATCGAATCCTGTTTAAATTTATTCACCATCAAATATGTCCTAGAAAAGGTGATTTTGTGTCAGTAAAGTATCAGGATGTTTTTCTGATATTCCTTTTGTTTAATGATGAAAAGATCAATCTGTGCAGATATTTTGCTGAGCATATTGTTGAGATGATAAAACCTTCAAAGAAAGCTACTACTCTGTTTTATTCTAAACATATTTCTACCATGATGAAATTATTGGTTTGTGTGGATTATGGATATGAGTGTATCTCATAAATTAGATTTTGTTTTAACAAAGTTATTTGTAAGAGGATGAAAATCAATTGGAACCTGTGGAAGAAATCTTGGGTTGCTGATGAAGAAAAGTTATATGAGTCCTTCAATCCTACAGATCATCCAAGGAGTCCAAAAGAGATAAGAGATCCAAGTTTAAAACCTGGTGAGGAAGTGATTTATTCGGATAAAGAAGAGGAAGAAGTAGTTCCTAAGGAAACTGGTGAATCCAGTAAGAAAGGAACTGAATAAGAAGAAGATGATGAGAATCTGAATGCTGAAGAAGAGGATGAATCATCTCCTGATGAGAGGAGTGATCCTGATACTGTTAGGCCAAAGAAAATAAGGATGGAATTTGGTTCGGAAATCCCTCCTCTCAAATTACCAGAGATTGAACCTTTTTTAGATGATGAAGAAGAAGGTGAGACTGATGAATCAACTTCTGAGGAGTATGAATCCGGAAGTACAGATAGTTTAAGTGAGAGATCAGTTAATGATGATGATGATGATGATGAAGGCAATGATGGTGATGAGGGTGATGTTGATGGTGATGGTGGTAGTGGTGGAAGTGATAGTGATGGTGGTGATACTGATGATGTTGATAATAGACCTATAAAAGGTCTGAATGTGATCCAAGATGATCCTTAACCCTAACCAATTGAGCAAGAAAAATTCCTTGAGGCTGAGAGGACAGAACAGTTGGAGAGTGATGGGGATGGGGAAGTTCTTCCTTAAAATTCTGGACGATCTCAGTTTGTGAAACCTATGTACCCTTCATGAAAATCCTAATGGGAAGAACATCCAGGTCTTGTTGTTCTGGGATTGGATTACCTAGAGGAAGAGGAAGGTGTATAAGTGGATCTTGTAGGCATAAGTGATTCAGTTAAGGCTCAATTAGTTGCCGAGTTTTTGCAAAGAGCAGATGTCCAACATGATCCTTCAGTGTCTCAAGATAGACCTGATCCTATAGTTGCTAAATCTAACATTGATAAATTTAAGGTTGAATTTATTCAAGCTGTTAAAGAGACTGTGAAGAGTGAGTTATCTAATATTCCTACTCATGCTTTTATGAATTTATCTGAAGCTGCTATGGATGAGTTGGCTCAAAGAATGGTAAGCCTTATCAAACCAAACCTGTGCAATTATAGTGAGTCGATTGGTAGGCACATTACCTCTTTGAATCAAACACTCACAGATTTAGGCAACAATCTAATTTCTCTGTCAGGAAAGTTCAGAACAACCATCTCTGGAATGATGGAAGTTTTAAGAAATCTAATAGAACATTTGAAGAAGGAAGATTTGAGGAAGTTGAAAGCTGAGATCACACAAGTTGTTACTCAGGATAGTTCTTCAAAAGTAACCAAGATTACTGGTTCCGAGCTCAATACTTTAAAATATGTTGTTAGAGAAGAGTTGGCAGCTCTTGGAAAGATTTTGGATTTAGATTCTTTGAAAAATATGAAAGAGCATAGTGATCATATTCATAATATGGTGCAATTGTATTCAACCGATGCTACCAAGGCTCAAAAAGAGATTAAGGAGAAAGTGGATCATTATTTCTCTAAGATCTATACCAAGCATGAGTTGAATCATCATTTTAAAGTACTGGATGATAATTTGAGACTCCCTCCAGTGACTCAAGATTTTAAAAACTCAAGTTCAGCAGTTGAAGGATTTTACTCCTACTTTAGAAAATTTCATGCAGAATAAGGATGATTTTGACAGGGCTATGAAGTACGGTGGAGAAGTAATTAAGGACTTCATCAATTTTCTCCAACCCTACCTTCATGTGCAAGCTAAAGCCATTGTTTTTCCTACTACTGAGTCTATCCAATCATCGGATGTTGCTCCCAGTCAGATGTCTATTTCTCAAGAACTCTCTAGTATTCGACCGGTCTTTCAACAACATCTTTCAGAAAGACCTTCTCCGCAACAAGTGACCTTGGAACCCACAATTCGTCCAGCTCGAGTTGTCCCGCCTGTCTTCTCCATCCGGCCAGTTCAACCTTCCACCCAACCACCGTCTGGACCATCCATTCCTCCCACCGCTAAAGAAAAATCTCCCTTGCAACCTGATAAATAGTTGTTTCTGTCAATTTTTGATAGGGTGTCTATTTCCTGTATTTGTTACTTGTGTCTATGCTGTTTATTATCATTTTCATACCTTATTTTTCTATGGAATATTCTTTCTTATCTTCCTTATCTCTTCTTTTTGATAATCCCAAAGGGGGAGAAATCAGGTAGAAATCAGGAAGCTCATGAGAAATCAGGAGCCAGCATTACTACATGCTCATGCATATGAGTGGGTGAACTGAATGTGCATATGATCCATCATTACTACATGCATGCATACACAGGGAGAAAATGACTTATCCGACTTGTATTATATGGGGTGAATGCCTCAGTTATATAAGTTTTGTTTGTTATTCTAACCCTGTTTTATCTTTTGGAATATATTCTTTTTTATAGGGGAGCATACTGAATGACCTACTATATTCTCTCTTCATTATTCCATTGATTTGTGATTATCAAAAAGGTGGAGATTGTTGAACTCTCTATGAGATGGTTATTTTAATAATCCCAAATCATTGTTGTATGTATGACACTTTAGTATTTTTTTCAGATTGTTCTAAATGTGTTTATATTTGTTTAAATCATGTTTACACATGTTTATATATGTTAAGTTATATATTACTAGTGACCTGGAAGTATTATGGACTGAACAGACACTTTGTGAGAATTTCTTGTCTTGACTCACTGTTAGTTATATTCGGTCGCACCGATGATGAATGGTCGCACCGATGATGAACGATTGCACCGATGATGAACAGCGGCACCGATGATGAACGGTAGCACTGATGATGAACGGTCTCACCGATGATGAACGGTCACACCGATGATGAATGGTGACATTGATGATGAACAGTGGCACCGATGATGAACGGCCTCACCAATGATGAACAGTGGCACCGATGATGAACGGTCGCACCGATGATGAACGGTCGCACCGATGATGAACGGTCGCACCGATGATTAATGGTCGCACCAATGATGAGCGATCGCACCGATGATGAAAAGTCGCACCGATGATGAATGATTGCACCATTGACAACGGTCGCACCGTTGGCTACTAATGATTAATGATCCACTGATGCTGATGCTATCGAAACCAATGCAGATTCAAAGTGACTCACTGATCTCATGACTCACCGATAGTCATGAAAACTGTTTGAATTTCTATAAACTATTATTTAATTCCAACGGTCATATTTGATGTTTTTAATGCAATTAATGATATTTAATGTTAGTTGTTGGCATGTCAGGAGACCATACCTCGTACCGATGAAAAGGTAATAATTCCCATTGCCGGAGCTTGTGGAATAAAAGGAATATCAAGCTGCAGTAAAAAGGAGCACGTGAAAAGGCATAGAGAGAGAATTCTTCCATGAATATACATACGAAAAGGGAGAACACGCGAAGAAGTTGAAGTGGGCTTTTTCAAGATCTCAAAATAACTCTCATGCATGCAATCCAGCACTTATGAAGAAAAAACTAAGAACACTGAAAATCAGAGAACAGACTCACTTGTGAAGGACATCAAGCTGAACCACAATACTCTGTTTTCAACAGCAAAACCACAGAAGAACTCAGAAGAATCTATGCTAATTCCAACGAGTCCAGATCTGCACTGCCGATCACTAGAGCTTTCTAAAATTTCATATACTCTCTCTAAGTGACTTATTATTTACTGATTGAGAAGTGTGTGTACTCTGTATATCTTTCACACACACATTGTCTCATGTGCTGAACTGGAGGATACTAAATCCTCATTCCAAACTCCATACATCATACTGTATCCCACTGAGAATAGTGGTAGAGGTCAAGTGTGACTTGGAAAGCCTGTGTGATGTTGACTTTGTTTTCCCACAAATAATTGTGGTAGAGTTCTTAGGACCTAGACAGTATTGAACCGTTGTTAACCCCGATCCAGGGTGTGGATAAAATTTTTATATATAAATTTGAGAGGATTAAGTCTCTTCTTGAGACTGAACCTCTTGGTTACATCTACTGTACATTTTAATTTAAGTCATAAATATACTATATATATATTTCATATTCTGCTACTGTTACTTTGAAATACAAATCTATTTTAAAGTAACTTTGATAGTTAAATTGGCAAGTGTTCATACTTGTTGTAAAGTAGTAAGTTAGCTTAAAAAGCTAATTTAATCCTGTGATTAAATTTTTTGAGATCTAATCAATATTTATGAAGTTAATTAACATTTACAATCTATATAAATTCACTATAGTTTAACTTTTTTTTTCAATTGGGGGCTTTTAAGAGAATTCCTTTTAACATAAATTTTTATTTGGAACTCAATTCACCTCCGTCTTGAGTATCCACTCCGACCAATATATATATATATATATATATATATATATTATGAAATAATTATACTTTTTGAATTATAATATCATATATACATTCTTTACATTACAATCCATTGGAAAATGATAACATCGCTCGTGCATACGTGTGGACTACCGCTTCCACGAAGCAATGTGACACATTTTTCATTTTATTTTGACATGGATGGTAATAAGGATAGATTTAATGAAAATATATGATATATATTACATATAAATTATTCTTTAAAGTTGATATATTATTTACCTTCATTTTATTCCATTCTTTATAGAAAATGGAAACCGTGTTCATGCTTGCGTACGACCTACCATCTCCAAGAACGATGTAATTCATTTTTCATCTATAAATTTAATAGTTCACTCTAAATAAATATATAATTAATATATATTATATTTATATAATTTTTAAAATTATTTATATGATTAACTATGATCAAAGTAAAAGTATCGAAGATACCAAAGTAAAACATACATGAAAAACGAAGCATTTTTTACCCAAAACATGATTTTAACAAGAATATTTTTAATACATAGGTAATAAATAGTCATAAGTAAATAATATATGATATGATATATATGATTATGGTTCTGAAATAGATTGATAATAAACATATATTTATTTTACATGAGGTTATAATGTATATGAAGAAATTATAGGCTTGAGGTAAGAGATTTTCGTCTCACTTTTATTAGCACTGATAAAAATCAAAACTATAGTGTGAAGCTACAACACATTACAGCACCAGAAACATGTGCATTGTGCTATAAAAATACACTATATTATTATCAATAGAAAAAAAATGACCAAAATACAGAATATAAATGAAATAAAAATTCTAATAGAAATATAAGGAAAAAAGACTAGTATAAAGTATGCAAGTTGTTTTTTATGTAAATTTTGAATAAAAAGTCACACTTTGAGTCATACGGTCATACCATGAGTTTAATTGAGGTGTGACGGATTCCTACATGTCACAAATGACGTAGGGATCATTGTACTAAAGTACCAAAACAATCTGAATGCAAAACTCGTGGTTATTTTTTTATGAAAAGTTATTTTGGTTGCTTATGACAAGGAGATAAACCCATGAATGATCTAGAATTGAACAACAAACCCACAAACAAGGAACAAAGAGTGATTTCCAAAAAAACAGACATTTCCAAACAGAAATTATAGAAATAGGGGAACTAATGCGTGAAAGGATTACCGTTTAAAGGTTCACATTCCAAAAAAAACATTTGAACTACAAAAGGATAATTTCAACAAAATTTTATAATGAAAGATGAACTTAAAAAAACCAAAAAACAAAAATAAGGAAACTTTGAATGTATTCACCCTAACATGGGATACAAAAACTAAGCCAATGTGTAATATGATTCTTTCAAAACAACTCATCCAAAAATGCTTCCTCCACCAACTTCTCAAAATGGAGATCCTAGGAGAAGTTGAATCACTCCTTGATCTCTAGATAAAGACCCCCAATGAAAAGAGAAGCTTTCAAAAGATCATGCGACACCACCTCTAGAGAAAAGAAAAACAGCACTTTGAAGTGTTCAACATATTCCTTCACCATCTATTGACCTTATTGAACACTCATGAGCTCTTCACTTTTCTTCATCTTCACCTCCTAAGGTATAAACCATCGGATAAAGATGGACTTAAAAACTTCCCACGTCATCCCAACTTGCATCGTTGGAGGGGGGAAAACTCTCATTCCTCCAAATCTGGACTCCCAAGAAGACCCAGAACAACATGAAATCTAATAGCTTTGTGAGTTCCAAATACTCTAAAGACATGATTAACTTCCTCAAGCCACTTCACTGCCTCTAAAAAACAGCTATTTCCATGGATGATGGGAAGAAACTAAGAACAACCATAAATAGGGAGAGAACCACTAAAAACTTCTGGGACCTTTCTGGTCGGCATATTATGAATAACACAAAAATCATAAAATCAGGTTCATAATCAATATGAAATACAACTGAAGGGAACATATCAGGCCAAAACAATTGGATTACAAGCCAAATTTCATAACAAAACCAAAATTCTCTCTTTGAAAACCACTATTTAATTTTCAATTTCAAACCTAAGTCCACTTTTGACAACATAATATGTAGAAACTTGGGTTTTTCCCTGTCAGACTTTGGAATATTCCTACAAATGATTCTAGAGCTAGGCGTGAAGACAAATTGAAATTTCGAGGCTCAGTGTACCCAAAATTAATTTTATAAAAATATTAAGTTTTTTTATACTATGCACATGGTAGGGATATGTTTTCTCCTAAATAGTAGCTTGGATCAGAAATATGAGGGCATGCATGGTTGCATCCGGAGCATGTCATTTACCCTAGGTGTGGTGTAAACTTTGTGGGAGCGGGCCATCTGTGGAAAAGGCCACTAGGTGAATTTTCCTAAATAAATGGAAAAGTTTATTTATGAACATTGTAACACCCCAAGATTTCATAGTAAGTTATTTTCTTTAAATTCAATAGCTTGCGCTACACACAACACCGAGTTCGAGCGCACCACGACTTACCTAACTAGCCGTTCAAAAACAGTTATGAATAGTATTAACTAAATTCTGAATTTTATATACTCCATATAATTTTAACTTATGTATTATGTGTTTCTTATATATATTATAAGAACAAATTCAATTTTTCAGATAAAAAATGTATTTTTCAAAAAAATCAATTTTACCACCTTTTAATGGAGAACCCTTTTTAAATCTAATATTTGACCCTTTTTCATATTCATTTTGAAAAAATAAAATTATTCTTTAGAATCGGGACATCAAAATTTACTTTGGATGAAATTTTGGTATTTTTCTAATAATATTCATTTTTTTATGAAAAGTGAGAAATGCTATATTTTAATTCAAAACTGTCTTTTGATCTAATTTATTTATATGGTTATATTATATTTTAAATTGGTTTTGAAGTGTAATTAGATTATATTTTTACCCATTAATCCAATTTTGGTCATTGGAATTAATTTCACTTTGAAATTATACATAAACAAGTGTCAATCTTTTGATAGTTGTTGTTTCTTAAAAACACTCTATTTGTTTTGATAACGGGAATTAGTTTTAAACTAATTAATACAACTTCTATGTTTTGAATTTGGTAAAATAGACATCATTTTTGAATTCAGAATATCAAATATATATTAGGCTGAATTTTTGGTATTTTTCTAAAAAACTTCAATTTTGGATGAATAGTAAAACCACTAAGTAATAGTTAAACATCCTACTTTTTCATTTAACTGAAATTTTACTACTTCTGTGAATTTGAGTAGGGTTGAGGCATCATCGGGTATACGATCCCCTACTCAGCATGAGGTTTATAGTAGGGTTTTGGTATCATTGGTTATACGATCTCCTACTCAACACTTGGTGTCAGTAGGGTTGTGGTATCGTTGGTTATGCAATTCCCTACTCAGCGCGTGGTTTAGGTAGGGTTGTGGCATCATCAGTTCAATCCCCTACATCTCGAGTTATACCAGATAGGGTTCCAGTATCGTCGTGACCACCTTTTAATGGGAGATGATCCTCTATCTGAGTGATGTGCTTCTGTCGAGCGCCAGATCGGGTTGTGGTATCCCCCAACGGATCCTGGGTGTGATCCCCTATCTGTGAGAACTACGTATGCCAGATCGGGTCGTGGTATCCCCCAACGGACCCTGGGAGTGATCCCCTATCTGTGAGATCTTCGTCTACTGGAGTGGGTTCTGGTATCCCCTAGCAGACCCTAGGAGCGATCCCCTATCCGAGGAGTTGGGTGGTTATGTTGTTTCTGAGAGGTTTGTGAGAAACCCGATGGAGTGTATCTCTCGTATGAGTGTCATCTGGGATGATAGTGATCGTGGAGTGTGCTAAACTGGTAGTGGACAATTGCTGGAAATGAGGTCGGTACCTCTTGTGGCTTGGTGCATGAACTGGGTATATTTGGATTGTTCATGGTGTATGTATGTGCATACACTTGAGCTGAGCTGACTAGTTGTGTTTAGCCGAGGTTGGTCATGAGATGGAGTTTCGTTCTCGTATGGGTTATCTCTGGCTGGGATGAGCAGACTGTTTTCTTTCAGTTTCTCTCTTTGGTTTTGGGTTTTTGGGGTGCCTACTAAGTATGTTTATACTCACCCCTGCACGGGCTTTTCCCGCACATGTTTGTGTCTTGTGCAGACCACATGCCTTCCGACGGAGTCCCAGGAGGACCTGGAGCAGACAGAGCTGAGTGAGCGAGACTGACCGGGGTGTTTTCCGGTGTGGTGCCGAGGGAGCTTTCCGGCGGGTTTTTGTGGCAGTGTTCCCCTTTTTCAAAGCAGGTTGGACGTGCTTTTGCAGTTTACTTTTGGTGGGCCCTGTTTTGTCCTTTTGTACTTCTTCTATAATCTGGTCTGGGATAGATGTATGCATGCATTTTCTTTTTAGTTTTCTATATCTCTACACTATTTCATGGAGGTGTTTGTGGGTGCGTGTGTACAGGCACCTTAGGCTAATGCCTCCCTTGTGTGTGATAGCCTACTTGGCGCTAGTCGCCAACCCCTGGCCTATTGAAGGCGGGCCTGGGTAGTCGCGGCTCGAGCCCCGTTGGGTCGGGTCGTCGAAAATCTGAGATTCAGGGTTTTTATTATTAAGTAAAATGTGGTTCAACAAGATGAAAATAATTTTTGGTGAATAGTAACTTTTGACTTTTATTTACCGCGATTATATGTAAATAGGGTAATTCAAGATAAAAAAGAATATTATAATAATACAAAATTACCTTAAAACTTGTCCTAAACTTATTGTATGAGTAATGGCCAAACATGGGCATCCTTGGGTCGATTTTGGGACCCCATGAAGCCACTTAAGAATGTTAATGGCACTTTATTTTAATTAATTTAAAGTAAAGACAAAAATGACATTAACAAATATCTTTTAGTATATCAATTTTTATATGGGGTTATATAAGTCATCTTTTCGACTATAAATAATTATTGGAAAGATAAAAATATTTCCTAAATTATGGTAATTTTTTTATAATTTTTAGACATCAAATAAATTAAATTATTTATGATGTCATAGTGATGTAGTATTTTCCTCATTAATAAATGATTTAAATAAATAAGATTATTAATATTAAAAAAATATCCAAAACCTGTAAAATTCTTATTATATTATTTTATTTATACCATGAGGCATCTTATATTTGACTTTAATTAGTTTTTGACATTTAGAAACCGAATATCACTATATAATAAAATAATATTTTTACACTTTCCTAAAGAACCCCTCCTCCCCCTTATAAAAGGACACCACTTCTAACCCATTCCACACACCTCTCAAGCCCCTTAGATCATCCAAACCCTAACCAAATAATCTCTCATGATCACCCTCTTTCTCCTAGAATCCTTACCTTATGCATAACACACTTAAAGAAGTTCGTTTGGTTCAAGCCAAAGGAAGTTACCCAAATTAAAGGTAACGCTTTCTCTTAAATTATTTTGTTTTCTTTTGTTTTATTTTACTTCTCCAACCCCCTAAACTATTTTTATTACTTTATTTTATAACAACATAAGTATCCTTAATATAATAGGATTTTTGTATGAGAAGTATTCGAACTACACTTACACACACCTCCATCTAATGGGTGAAGAACATATTGTTTCTGTGGATGGCTAACTAATGCCTCATGAAACAATGATTATTCTATTATCTCCTACCACCTATCATGTTGTCCATTAATATGGTGATGTATTTATATATTATATATATATTATGTTTATGTTTTCTTTATGCTTCTATATTTTCCATTTATATCATTATTTTATGGTTTCCATTATGGATAAAACGTGATAATTTCATTTGAGGAAGTGCAAACTACCGCCCCATCAAAATGATATGACTCATTAATGCCTTATGTGGAATGTATAAAGGATGGATTTAATGATATTATATATTATATTATACAATAATTATAATACACCTATGTATCATTATGTTTTAATTCCATTAAAATACAAAATATAAATGAAAGTAGCGTTCATACGTACGTACGACTTACCATCTCCATGAACGGTACATTTAATTTCTTATCTCCAAATGTTATGTACTATTATAAATACATATATATACTGGATATATAATATATATATGATAACTAAATCATGTATATAATTCTGTAGATAATGGAATTTTGACCACATGGAAAAATTGTAATTATATCAAGTTCATTTTTGACTCAAGTTCCGAACATCGATAAAATATCCAATATGAACTCAAATAATTAACTAATTGTTATATCAAGGTAATAAGTGATATAAAAGGAATAATAAACTTGAAAATGTTCTTAATCAAGTATAAATTAACTTAAGTTTATTATTCAGGAAGAACAAGGAACATACAATACAAGTCGGACTTGAGGTAAGGGGTTTCTTATCTCACTCTTAATTTTGTGAGATTTCCATTGTTCATTACTTATTTATTGCATGTGGTGTATTGTTTGCTGCCATTTGATATATATTTTCATGATTCTCTTTATATTCATGGTATTTTGTTAATCATTTGGTGTTTATTAACTTTTTTTCATACGACTCGATTGATTACAACGTGGTAAGGGGATTTCATCTCACTTCTTATTCCCGTGAGATTCATGATGTATTGCCACTATTTCCTTTTTTGTGGTGTATGTACTAGAAATTATTGTATTCCTTGTGTAATGTAATTTAATCTATGGGTATTTACAGCTTCATTAAATAATCCTTCTTTCATGGGGTGTATGTTTCGTGAGTTGACAAATCGGAAAGGGAATTTCAAATTTCAATTTCCACTCATTGTACTTTATGCATACTTCATTGATTATTTTACTCCAAGATTATGTGTGGAGTCACTATTTATTATTTATGTAGTAATTTATACTCCACTTTGTTTGGATATACTTTTGATACACATAATCACTCCATTGATTATTTCTCAAGTCATTGATATGAACTTGATAAGAGTAATCTTAACTCAATTTCCATTCATTGAGTTAAACATCCAAGTCATTGGTGTTGTTTTTACAAGAATATGTGTGAATGTAATCTGATTTATTTACACTAAATATCCAACCATATTTAGTGTATTTATATTTTTCACACATAATTATTTCATTGATTTATCCTTAACCTAAGGATTCAGTCTTTATAAGTGATTTCATATCAACTTTCATTCCATTGCGACTTCTTTGTTGTTATGTGCCAATTAAATTTTATATGGTGTATATAATGTACTTTGACATAGTATATCATGAATCCCTTTATTCTCATGATATTATAAAGTTTTTATTACCTCAATTATTTTTATTCAAGCGTCTCTCTTTTGGTTAGGAACTCTAACTAAAATATCATTTTAAATGTTTTAAAGATTTATTATTCTAAATCATTATCATTAATGTACATGTTTTAAAAATGGTTTTAAGGATTTATTTATATGGACATTAAAGGTTTAAAATTAAAATTCCTTTTAAAAAGTTTCAAAGTGGTATGTGACACTTTGATTCAAAAATCTACTTTAAACGGCTTCTTGAAAAATAGTGAGACTTTTAAATGTTTTCAAGAAAAGGGGGAAATTTCTCTCAAATAGTTTAGATGATTATTTTCATCTATGTAAATATCCTTAATTATTCTCTATTGAGGTTGATCTATTATAATACAATCTTTTATATTTTATTGAATGAGTTATGTTTGACTGTGGATGTGCTATTTTTATACCATTCATGATTTGTGGTTAAAATATTGACATTTAGTATGTTATTTTTAATATGAATGTTCATATTATGTTTCAACCTTTTCATATGAGGAATGAATTGGACTTATTAAGTGATGGGTGGAGCCCGCTATAGCTCCTCGATGCATCGGTAGGTCTCATGAGACAAACTAGTGTCTTGGCACAAGGCCTTGACAATGTCTTATTTGTAGTCTTGGCACAAGGCCTTGACTATGTGGTTATGATGTATGGAATTACACATTCCATCATTATGAGATTAGCTATTGATATTTCATGTGGTTATTCGACTAGTAAAATACCCATGACTATGTTTTATTATGGCATTATTTACTCAGCTCATATTCCTGCCATAATATGTTCATGTTTATTATTTTAAAGGAATGTGTTTTCAATTATTCATCATGCCTAGTGTTTATGTTATATTCCGCTATATTACTTACTCTTACTAAGATTTTGATCTCACCCCTTTCTCATGTTTCATTTTCCCAGGATATGAGGAAGTTAGTTATGAGTGACTTGCAGGAATAATCTTGGAAGATTGGATGTTTTTAATGGAATAAATTAGTGTTGTTTTTTTTTCAAGTTGTAATGTTGAACTTATGTATGTATCTATTTTTCAAGACTACTAAATTGATTCATCCTTCGGGACATGATTCCTTGTAATCATTCCAATGTATTAAAATAATGCACCGGCTCCTGGATTCTGGGGTCGGGGCGTTATAGATGTTGCCTTGAATAACTCATGAACGGAGTCTCAGATCGCAATTCTGAGCACACAGTTGAGTTCAGAACTCCGCATTTACCCGAGGGGAGACCTAAACTTCTCTGCACCAGGAGGTTCGGTCGGGGGTGTGGATGGTGGTTTAATTAATTAATTAATTAAAAGAAATCAAACATCCCTCCCCAACTTTCTTCTTCCTTGGTGTGCATCGGCGAGCAGCCCTCCCCCTCCTCCTTCTTCGATGGATCAAGGCATCGCAGAAATCCTTTTTTTGGTGCTGATCATCAGCAGATTGAGCTTCAGATCATTTTGGCCATCGTTCTGCACCCGAAGCTTCGGCGTTTTTCCCGCGAGGTAGACGGTTTTAATTTTAATTCTCAAATCCCATTTATGGTTCTTTTTTCATCAATTTGAAGCCATGGTTTTTTAGATTGGGTTCCTAGGGTTGTGCAGTAGGTCATGGATCTGCATTTGGACCACCGGGGTGCCCCTGACGGTCCCTGAAATCTTTTCCATCATGGCACCGGTGCGGCGGTGCTGGTGGGGGCGGCGGCGCAGCGACGCCGCAGGAGGAAGGGATCGCCGCCTTCACACGGTGTTCCGACACCAATCAACAGCGACCCCCATTGGGGGTCATCCGTGGGAGTGCGTACATGCGTGGGGCACTGCGTGCGGCAGGAACTGCCAGCCGGAGTGGCCGGCAACGGCGGTGGTCGGGTCGGCCGGCACGGGTCGGCCGGCACGGGTCGGCCTTTCTTTGTGTTCCGAGATTCTCAAAACCCTCGTTATTTGAAAATCTGAGGTCGGATTCGCAATTTTTCTATGGTGACATGATTCTGGTGACAAGAAGGAACCTTTGAGGTGTATTATAGAGTTTTAAAGTTTGGGATCATGGCCCGGGAGCTTAAAATGTCGAATATAATAATAATATTTTATTGTTATTCGACTTCGGACCGTCGTAACTACTACTCGGAGTGTCTGATTGACATGCTGTCAGTGGCATTGAGACCATGATGGTATGGAGGAATTTTCAAGATATTTTTTCAGGTTTTGGGACCGAGAAAAGGGTGTGGTCTCCACAGGGCTAGGTTTTGGTGTTTATAGAGAAAGGGGACTTTTCTGTCGGGTGTCCGTTAAAGATGAATGAGTAGTCAATCTCACGTTTTTTTTCGAGGGGATCGAAATGGTGAAATCCTCTTGATGAGTTTTAGTATTTAGGTGTGGTCCCCACATGGGCTTGCTATTGTGAATAGTACTTTTTTATCGGTTGTCTGTTTTGGATGAGTAAGTAGCCTATCCTGCGTGTTTTTCCGCATAGATCACGATGGTGGCCTCAGTATAGGCCTAGAAGGTGCACAGTGTGGTGATGTTGTGGTTTGATTGAGTTAGTGACGTTTGGATCAGCATTGGTTGAGTGTACTCCATCGGTTTGTTCCTATGAGGGTTCATGTGGCATTACAACCTTAGTATAGGTTTGTGATCCCCTCAATAGGATGATATCCTGATAGAGTTGTGTCATCCCTGTGGTGGGTTCAGAGCAGGATCCTATATCTTTGCTACCCTATATCGGGTTCTTGGTATCGTTGTGATTGCTTATCCACAGGCGACGATCACCTATCTAGCAGTTTAACCCTGTAGGGTTTGAGGCGTCATCAGGAATATGATTCCTTATGTATTGGGTCTTGTATAGTAGGGTTGTGGCATCGTCGGGTGTACGATCCCCTACTCAGTATGTGGTTTATAGCAGGGTTGCGGCATCATTGGTTATAAGATCCCATACTTAGCGTGTGGTTTCAATGGGGTTGGTGCATCATCATTTCAATCCCCTACATCGCGAGTTATACCAGATAGGTTTCTGGTATCGTTGCGACCACCTTTACAAGGGAGAGAATTCTCTATCTGAGTGATGTGAACTGTGGAATGTCAGATTGGGTTGTGGTAACCTCCAGTGGATCCTAAGAGTGATCCCCTATCTATGAGATCTTCAAGATACCAGAGTGGATTCTTGTATCCCCTAGAGAACCCTAATAGTGATCCCCTATCCAAGAATTTTGGTGTATCCATTGTTTCAGTGTGATATTCTCAGTGACGATATCTGACGATCATGATATCTTGGATGGGCATTTGGGATGTTGATGTGAGGCCCGATGGAGTGTATCTCTCAGATGAGTGTCATATGGGATGACATATCTCATGGAGTGTGTTCTCCTAATTTTGTGTAGAACTTGTCGCTGGTGATGGGTCGGAACCTCATGAGTCTTAGTGTGTGAAACAAGTATATTCGTTGTTCATGGTATATGTATGGGCATATACCTGAGCTAAGCTGGCTAGTCACTTTTATCTGAGGATGGTCTTGAGATGGAGTTTCTATCTCATTTTTGTTCCCTCTAGCTGGGATGAGATGACTATTTCCTTTCTGTTACTCTCTTTTATTTTGGGGTTTTTGGGGTGCCTACTGAGTATTTTTATACTCACCCATGAATGGGCTTTTCCTGCACATGTTTTGTGTCTTGTGAAGACCATAGGCCTTTCGACGGAGTCCCAGGAGGACCCAGAGTAGGTAGAACTTAGTGAGCTTGACCGACCAGGGTGTTTACCAAAGCTGTTCCGAGGAGCTTTCTAGCGGGTGCCTTTGACAGAGATCCCCTCCTTCTAAGCAGGTTGGATGATTTGCAGTTTTCTTTTGGTGGGCCCTGTATTTTCCCTTTTGTATTTTTTTTTGTACTCTTGTTGTGGGTTAGATATATGCATTCATTTATTTTTAGTTTTTATATATATATTTTCACTATTTTATGGAGGTTTATATTGGTGCGTGTGTACAGGTACCTTATGCTAATGCCTCCCATGTGTGTGATAGGTCAGGTCGTGACAGAGTGGTATCAAAGGAGGTTCCACCTTTGGGATCTCTGAGCATAGGTGGTCTATTTGTGAGCTTGGTTTTGGTTGCATAGCGGTTGTGTTAGGATGTTTTGAGTTCGGATTTCAGGCCAGGGAATCTAGTGTTGGTGTAGCGGACGGCATATCCATTCACTTAGACTCTGATAACCCGCCCTTTGACTCGGTACATTAGGACACTAGTCACAGGGGAATAATGGTACATGCATCATATAGGACTAGGTTTTGGGTTTTTATTGTCCTTTTTTTCTTGTTCTTCTTGATTCAACTCCCCATACATACTCTTTGACCATGGTGCATCTTGATTGTATTTTAGGATACCTCTATGACAACAAAAAGTGAGGGTTCTGCAATAGGATTGTGGTAACGATCTGCCCCATGTAGAGGTTGTGGACTAGGGCACAGTTTCTGAGGTTGGACCTCCAGGTGGTCCGCCTGTTGATCCACCACCTGTTGAGTAGCTGGTTGTGCCGGTAGTGTAGGATGAGGATGCGCAGAGGCTGATTACACTGCACAAGTTCCAGAGGCAGCGACCTCTGCAGTACCAGGGTGACCCAGACCCCCAGGCAGTTGATGATTGGCTTAAAGTAGTCACCTGAGTTTTTTGTCTTGTAAGGACACCTCCAGATCAGATGGTGGTCCTAGCAGTGAGCCTTCTGTATGGTTTGTTTAGGCTATGGTAGAGTCTAGTGATGTAGTCCCATGAAGAGGAGATGCTCACGTGGGCAGAGTTTGAGCGTCTCTTTAGGGAAGAGTTCTATCCAATGACACTGAGGTCAGTGCATATCTAGGAGCTTCTACAGCTTCGAAAGGAGGGCATGACTGTGTTGGAGTACTCAGTGAGGTTTACAGATTTGTCGTGCTACTACCTAGATATGGTTCAAGACCCATTCTTTAGGGCTCGGACCATTGAACAGGGCCTATGCAGAGATATCTAGACATGTGTGGTTTACTTATGTCTGCCCACCAATACTAGAGTACTGGAGCGATCCTTGGTGTTGGAGAGATTTTTGGCTGAGCAGATTTAGCCCGTCAGTGTTTGGCATGTCGCGGCTGAGACCTCGTAAGCTGGTATCCAATGGCAGGTTCAGGGGTCTGGAAGTGCTCGACGTTTCAGTAGGCGACCTCAGGATGGAGGATCTAAGTCTCAGGGATCTTAGGTCTCTCAGGCCATTTTTGGTTAGCCATAGGAGAGGCGGTGTTATGCTTGTAATGGATGGGGATATCTAGCTAGGGAGTGTCCGACCTGCCATGTAGTTGAGAGGGATCCAGTTGAAAGGCTGACTTGTTAGCGACAACATCTTGAGTATGGAGGTCCGCAGAGTGGTGGACATGGTGATGGAGCTGGTGCAGCAGTGGGAGGTGGTAGGCGGTATCAGATGCCACCACCACCACCCCCAGGTGGTCCATGTCGATCTCATAGAGCTAGAGGGAGAGGGAGATGATGGGTTTAGGCCTTAGAGTTTGTTGACCCAGAGGCTCCGTGGATGGATGGAGGTACATTATGTGTCCTTTAAACTTTTTACAGTAGTTTTGATAGACAATGTTAGGCGGTACTCTTTCCTTTCCATTGCTTACTCGAGTTTTGTTTAGGGAATTGGTAAGACCTTGTGTTAGTGTTGTTCGATGTGCTTTGAATGCACAAGGAAGTGATATCCTTTCCCCACTGAGACTCATTTTTATGATGTGATTAAAACCGTGCAGGCAAGTCAGTGCCGCCCAAAACGTATAGTATCAAGGTGCGGAGGATGAGTCCCTATGACTTATGTGTTCAGGGCAGGGTTGTGTGTTGGGGAGTTTGTGAAAAAGTCTTTGGGTTCCCCAAAGTGTGTGCTTGTTGGAATCATAGGAACCCTTGGTGTGTTTTTTTTGGTTTTTGGTGAACTCGCTGGTGTGGTAAACCCAGTTCAAAGTTCAATTTCATTCCCTCTTGATTTTGTATTTTCGGGGACGAAAAGTCCTAAGGTGGGGAGGATGTAGTGACTCGGGTTTTTCCTTGTCAGACTTTGGGTATTTTTTAACTAAACAATATGTATTTTGAAGTTTTTAGAGGAGAGGAGACGCAACACTCTTTTATAAATGAGGGGAAGGGAATTCTTTAAATTTCTTAAAGTATTAAATTAATATAAATTAACTTTCATGGTTAAATGAATCCAAATTGATATAATTTGAATATAGTATGTATATGAGTCTAAATACTCTCATATAATAAAATTTGGACAAATTTAGGTTATTTTTTCACCCTTATATATTTTTTTAACCCCTCCCCATTAACCCTTTTTACAATTACCATGATATCAAAATTTTTTAGTCATAAAGGTTCAAGATTACTATAAAAGGAAAATTAACCCATAAATAGACCATGTTTGTTATTTTAATCCATATCTTAAAATTTTTCCAAATATAGTATTTTTATTAATTTTAGATATTTCAATAAAATATTGTTTATTTTAAAATCATTAACATCATTTGTAGAAATATATGAAATATTATAATATAATATGTTTCTAACTAATGTAAAATGTTTCCAAAATCACATACATTCTAATATAAGGATTATATTATCTTAATATAACCATAAAATAAAATTTTTATAGGTTTAGATATCATTTTAAACCATATATTTTGGTTTAAAAACTTGGTTAAAGAATTTTAACCTTAACCATAGTAGTGACTTTTTTAATATTAAAGGGTTATATTTTTAATTATAATGTAAAAATTGGCTCATAAATGGAAAATGGATGATATTTTAGACCATTTATCATGTTACTTGTCCCCTTTCCATATTTTTATGTTTTTTAAATAACTTAATAAAATATATTTGACATATAATACTATTAATGTCATTTTAAAAACTATTCAAAGAATTTGACTTTGAAAACAACATGAAAAGAATTTAATATTAATATAAAATTTTAAAAAATCTATAATATGTTATATATATATATATATCTTCAAATTTCATGAAAAAATTTAAATCACTAAAAAAATATTACTTTTAGTGTTTTTAAAATCATTTACTTTTTTTTATACTACTCACAGAAGCATTGTGTCAGCGTTGCATAAGAATTTAAGGTAATTATTTAATCACTAAAAGTATAAAAAATTAAAACGATAAAAAAAATCATTAATATTTTAAATAAACATTTAAAAATTAACACAATTTGTTTTTTATCACTTTAACAAAATATTATGGATATTAAATGGAAGAAAGTGACATGTTTTACTATCTTTTACTTAAATATTTTAAAGGTGAAAAACAAAGAAAAATGAAAATAAAATGAAATATTTAAAAAACTTTGATGATTATGTACTAAATATATTCATAAAATTAAATTAATTCAACTTTTTTAATTAATTTTAAGCCTTATCACATTATTTTTAATCATAATTAACCCATTTTACCTTTATAATGGTAACAAAAATTACTATAGTTATTATTCATATTGACCAAAAATTAAGTTGACCTTATCACTTAATAGTAATTATAATGATTAAAAATATATAATATATTTAATAAAATTCAATTTATATAAGTGGAATAATTTATTTTAATTTAAACCTGTAAAATGCAATAAAAAGCGATTTTCCATTAAAATAACTTTTTAAGTATAAAAGTTTTTTTAATCCAAAATAAAGTATAATTTTGATTTAAAAAAAAATTATTTGATTATTTTTAATAAAAATGAACTAATAAAATTTCATAACTAATTCCAAATAGAATTTTAATTTTTAATTCCTTGAAAAGAAATGAAAGTTTTCAATAAAAATCAATATTTTTCACTATTCATTGAAAAATAAAAGTTTTTAGAAAATTCTAAAAAAAATATCATAATAAAATATTTACATGATGAATTAAAAAATGATATCAATTTTATAAAATACAATTTATAAAATTTATAAAAATTAAATATAATATTTACTAACAAAAACCAATAAAAATCATTTTTGAAGAAAACATATTTTTAACGCATAAAATAAATTTATAGAAAAATTGAGTGATTATTTATGATTAGACAATAAAAACAAATATTTTAATTACATTTTAATGGTATTAAATTTTCATTTTTGATCTTATGGGCCTGAGTTAGTGGATTTTGATTTTGAACAGCAATTCTCATCATTTGTGCACTTCATGCCTAATGTACACCAATTTAGGCCCAATGAGTCATCTGATTCTAAGGAATGTAATTATCCATATTTTAATTTTATATTTTGTGAAATGTATTTTCACTTAAATTTAAACATTTTTCATTCATGGATCAATGGATGATTCATAAAGGATGATGGAGATATGTGGGGATGAAAAGAAACAATTCTGGAGAAGGCAGATTGGACACCATCCCACTAATGAGAATGTGGGGCCCAAAATACAGGCCCAATGAAGCCTAAAATTCATGGTATGATAGAAAAAATATATAGTAACAAATAATTATTCAGGATCCAATTATAATTCGGCCTCCATGATTGTTATTTAGGCATCCCAAATAGTATATCAAAATCTGGGCCAGAATCTGCGGCCCAGAAAAACAGCCAACTAATTAAACCATATCTAGAAACCCATAACTCCTTTTGGGCTGAAATTTTACAGTATATTAGGGGAAATCCTGATATTAATTTAATCCTTCAATGTCCCACCCAAATTCTTCCATCTAGAAGTTTTTTCATGCGCCTCTATTTGGTGGATGTAAGTTGGATGCCTTTTCGAGTCAAGGGTGGAAAGTCTTCTTTCCACAAACTTTCCACCACCCTAGACCTACCATACTCAAGTGATATGACTTGTACTATTTTAGGATCTACCCAAGGGCTCAAACATGACTATTTAAGTCAGTGGTGTTGGGGGATTTAAGGATCTGGTGTGTTTGGTTTAATTATAATGTTATGCTACCACTTTGTGTTTGTAATCGCATTTCAATTTCCATGTAAGTTTCCTTTTTGTACTTCTTTGTTCTTAATCAACATATTTCTCTTCTATTATTCCCATTTATTTAATTAAAACTTTATAATCACAAATCATAGTTATATCTCTTTTTCGTGCTGAATTAGTTCACACACACGGAGGAGTGCTCGTTATTTCTGTGGTTTTAATTTCTTCAATCTAATTCTTATAAGCCATATTATGCCCACCATTGAGAGTATACCATCAATGGAGGGATAAACCTTTAATGGGTTGATCTTCAGAAGATTCAAAGTCTGGATTGAATGTTATTTTATGAATGAATTTTTGTTAATTGGTTTACTAATTTAAGACTTCCATTCTTCAGTTATTTCCACTCTTCATCTTCACTGTGTTTGAGGAAGCTAAATCCAATTACTAAAATGAACATATACCTTAGATACATCATGAATTTGGTTCTCTAAATGTTTAGGGGATTATTAATTGAGTTTAGTTGAATCAAACCATAAAATGATGAAGGTAGTGTTATTTTGAAGAATGGATTCATCAAGAATTAATTAAACCAAAATTGTCTAAAGAAGTAAAATCCATTCAATCCACCCCTAGCATAATCTTAATATCAACCCATTTTCATTTAATTTAATTCAATTAGGTTTATTAGTGTTCTTTAAAACCATATAAAATAAACCCAAGTTGTCCACTTCATATCCAAAAACAATCCATAGAATGTACGTGTCTTTAGGTACTTCTTAGGTCTCTGAGGATTCGACAACCCAATCTAAACTACAAGGACCGTTCTACCTTCATCTCTTGGGTAAATTTGAGCAAGAATCAAATGTTGGATCCGTTGTTGGGGACCCAAGTAATTTATCTAAACCCCCATTCTATTCTCCCCTATTTCTTCTTTTCTCATCCAAATTCTCTTATCTTGTCCCTTTCTCGTTTTTTTCTTTTGGCGCATGTCCGCCTACACCCGTGATCAATCAAACCGTCTAGTTAGGGTGGATAGTCCTGGGGTTGGGGAGTCAATAACACCAAGGTAACTATTTCCATTAGATCCTAATCTTCCTGATACTATAGAGTCCAAAATGGATCCAATTTCAATGGAAGGTCTTCAAAGAAACCAACTCATAAACTAGGGTGGGAACCAAAATGGAAACCCAAATGAGGCAGCCCCAAACTTGGGGAATGCAATGGATCAAACCATGAATTACTACCTCACAGCTTCTTGGACCAATGCCCCCTCATGAATTAGACACAATTCTCTAGGAGATTCCAACTACATCTTTAAACCCCATATCCTAAACCATCATCCCACATTCCATTGAATGGAGTCCGAGATGCCCTACCTTCACATTAAGGAATTCAATGACATTGTAGAAACCATGTGTCCCCCACATCAACTAGAATCAGCTAAGATGAGGATATTTCCTTTTTCTTTAAAGGATCGAGCTAAAAAGTGGCTAAAAAATTTGAGACCATCATCCATAAACTCTTGGGACCAAATACAAAGAGAATTCTACAAAAAATAATTTCCCCACCACAAAAAAATTGCACTTAAAAAGATTATCCAAAAAAATTTTGAAAAAGAGGGAGAGTCATTCTATGAAACATGGGAGAGGTTCAAAGACACTCTAAACATGATTCCACACCATGGTTTTTCTATACCTGAACAAGTGAGAATTTTCTATAAAGGGTTGGGTCCAGGGAATAAACAATTCATTAACATGATGTGTAATGGAACATTTAAAAACAAAGCCCCAAATGATGCTTACGAGTATCTAGAAAGCCTTTCTGAACAAAAACAAACATGGGGAACTTCACCTTATTCTGAAAATACACAAAGAAATACTGGAATTCATACACTTATAGAAGAGGAAATCCTTAGGGATAAACTCACAGCACTCTCTAGGAATGTTGCAGAGATAGACCTTAGGAAAGTCCATGAAATCCAAACTGTTGACCCTATTTGCACAATTTGTGACAAACATGACCATAAGATAGACAAATTCCCAACCATTCCATTTATCAAGGATGTTCTCTTAGGATGACCCCAGCGGAATTAAATTCCTTGAAATTTCAAAAGCCTCAATACCAAAACAACTTCAACCCAAGGTATAATGACCACCCAGGCTTCCGCTGGAAAGATAACCAACAACCTAGCCAACCACAGGGAAAAAATCCTTACCCCCATCAGAACTACCAATCCCATAACCAGTTCCAAACCCAACCTATCCAATACCAACATCCACCGGTCCATTTTCAACAAACCATCCCACCTCCAAAATATCCCCCTGGGATAAACCAATCTACTCAAGCACCAACCCAAACTGTTCCACAAAGCCTACTAGAAAAACTGTGCAAAAAAATGCAGAGGATGAACTCGGAAGTCTCTTACCTAAAAAATAACTTAAAACCATCAAAACTAGAAAGGTATCGATGCCTACTCAGGCGGTGCCATCCTCAAATTCAAGGAGAGAGTCAAGTTTCACTCAAACAACTCATGAACAACTAAAGGCTGTGACTATTTTAAGAAGTGGGGAATCAATTTAGAAACCTGAGAAACTAATTCAAAACCCACCTGAAGATTCAAACTTGGATGAAAATTCAAATAAACCAAATGATCAAACTGAAAAAAATGATAACATTGTCAAAAAAAAAACTCTTCAACAAACAACCCCACAACCTGCACCATTTTCTCAACGCATGAGGGGGAAAACCAATCCTGAATTGAGTGAAACATTGAGGGAAATATTCTCACGAGTCAAGTTGAACATTCCTATTCTCGATGCAATCCAAACCATACCTGCCTACTCAAAGTACCTTAAGGACCTGTGCACTTTTAAAAGAAAATTTTCACATAAAAAAAAGTCCTATTGGCTGCTAATTTGAGTACCACCATTCAAGGGACCATTCCTCCTAAGTTGAAAGACCCGGGTTGCCCTTACATCAATGTTGAACTAGGAGAGATAAAAGTTGTCAAGGCCTTGTGTGACCTAGGTGCTAGTGTCAATATCATCCCATATGTTGTGTACTGCCAGTTAGGCCTGGAAGAGCTCCAACCCACATATGTCACACTTCAACTTGTTGATCTTAGCATTAGTGTTCCAAAGTGGATTTTAAAGGACATTCTGGTAAAGGTTGAAAAATTCATCTACCCTGCTGACTTCATTGTCCTTGACAACCATCCAAACTTAGGAAATAAGGAACAAACCCCAATCATCCTTGTTCATCATTTCCTTGCAACAATCAACTCTGTTATCCGAGTCTGAAATGGGAACATGACCATCACCTTTGGGAACATGAGTCTAGACATGAACATCTAAAATGAAAATTCACAAATAGGGGATGAGGAGGACATTCATGAAGTAAACATGATAGGAATCATTGATAATGAATCCATAGAACATCAATGAATATTTGATGGATTTTTAAGTCAGGATGACATTGATTTCCTTTGTTCACATGAAGGAAGTTTATCTCCTTGGATTGAATCATTTTCAAATTGCTCTTATGATGAAGTATTAGGTCCAACAATCAGTGAAACCTTTTAAACTTCCTTCCCTAAATCTGATCAAACCAATCTTGTAGCTGAAACTTCTATATGTGGGGAATCAATCCTATCTAAAACTCTAAAAAAAGAAATTTATATTGATCCAATGTCCCAATATTCTGCTGAATTTCTGAACCAAACTGATCTTGAATTGAAGGAACTTCCCGCTACACTCAAGTATGCCTTCCTTAGGGACAATCAGACATATCCTGTTGTCATTTATTCTTCTATTGAAGAAAATCATGAGAGGATGCTTCTAGATGTCCTTAGGAAACATAAGAAAGCCATTGGTTGGACCCTGTCTGATATTCTCGGGATTAGCCCACTTATTGGGACTCATAGTATTGTTTTGGAATCTGATTCAAATCCATGTCATCAACCTCAACGGAAACTCAATCCTAATATCATGGAAGTAGTAAGGAAAGAACTTCTGAAATTGTTAAAAGCTGGTATCATATATCCCATAGCTGAGAGTGAATAGGTGAGCCCAATCCAAGTGGTTCCAAAAAAGTCTGGAATCACAGTGATAACCAATGAGGATGGAGATATTCTTCCAAAAAGGGTGAGTAGTGGATGGAGGGTCTGCATTGACTATAGGAAACTAAACTCATTCACCAAGAAGGGCCATTTCCCATTACCATTCAATGACCAAGTCCTTGAGAGAGTGGAAGGTCATGCCTTCTACTATTTCTTAGATGGGTACTCAGGGTATAATCAAATTGAGGTCTCCCTAGAAGATCAAGGGAAGACTACATTCACATGTCCATTCAGAACCTTTGCTTTCAAACGCATACCCTTCGGGTTATGCAATGCCCCTGGAAGCTTCCAATGGTGCATGATGGGAATCTTCTCATACATGGTAGGGGATTTTTTAGAGGTCTTCCTGGATGACTTCTCTATGTTTGGGGATACTTTTTAGGGATGTCTGCAAAATGTGGATAGATTCTTGTCAAGATGTGAAGAAAAAAATCTAGTCCTAAACTGGGAAAAATGCCATTTCATGGTTAATGAGGGACTAGTTCTAGGACATCTGGTCTCAGGTAGGGGGATTGAAGTTGATAAAGCCAATGTTTACATCATTCGTCACCTTCCATCACCCAAAACTGTCAAGGAAGTGAGGTCTTTCTTAGGACATGATGGTTTCTATAGAAGATTCATCAAGGAATTTAGTTCAATCTTCCATCCCCTTTGTGTTATGCTAGTAAAGGATGCTCCATTTTTTGGACAGAAAGCTATGAGGGTTCATTATCAACCCTAAAATACTCTCTCACCTCTCCCCCCATCATGAAATCTCCAAATTGGAACCTTTATTTTGAACTTATGTGTGATTCCAGTGAATTTTTTGTAGGAGCTGTGTTAGGACAACGTTGTGATAAAACTTCTTATGTCATTGATTATGAAAGAAAATCCTTAAATGATGCCCAAATAAACTACACCACTACTGAAAAGGAGTTAATTTCTATTGTGTTTGCTTTAGAGAAGTTTAGGTCCTACCTCTTAGGATCCCCCATCACTGTGTTCACTGACCATTCTGCACTAAAATACCTCTTCCAAAAACAAGATGCTAAGGCTAGACTGATTAGGTGGGTCCTTCTATTACAAGAATTTAACCTCACAATCAAGGATAAAAAGGGTGTTGAAAATTTTTTAGCTGATCACCTCTCTAGGATTCAATTAAAAGACAACTCAAATCACCTTTCTGTGTCTGATTCATTTCTTGATGAACACCTATACTCTGTGAGTGACTACCTTTGGTATGCTGACATAGCCAACTTCTTAGTTACAGGAGTAATTCCAAAATTCTTAGGGACTCAAGCTCGAAGGAAATTCCATTCTGATGTTAGACACTATGTGTTTTATAATGCATAACTCTATAAGTTCTTCCCTGACCTAGTCATTAGGAGGTGTGTTCTAGAATCTGAACAAGAGTCCATCCTTAAATTCTGTCATAGTGAGGCATGTAGAGGTCACTTTTCCTCTAAGAAAACATCTGCTAAGATTATTCAATGTGGTCTCTTCTGTCCCACCCTCTCAAGGGACTCCTACACATTTTTTCAAAGCTATCCTAGGTGCCAACAAGCAGGGTCTATCACAAAAAGGAATCAAATTCCACTCACTCCCATCTTAGTGGTTGAAATCTTTGACTGCTGGGGAATAGATTTCATGGGTCCCTTCCCAAACTCTAGGGGATACCTCTACATACTCTTAGATATTGATTATGTCTCAAAATGGGTTGAGTCCATTCCCACTAAGTCAAATGATCATCAAGTTGTGATTCGATTTCTGAAAGAGAACATATTTTCTCGATTTGGAATTCCTAGGGCTATAATCAGTGATCAAGGAACCCATTTCTGCAACCGCCCATTCTCTTCACTCATGTATAAGTATGGTATTTATCATAAAGTGTCTACTGCATACCATCCTCAAACCAATGGTCAAGCTGAGTTAGCGAATAGGTAGATTAAGCAAATTCTTGAAAAAATTGTCAACCCCTCTAGGAAAGATTGGTCTGAGAAACTCTTAGATGCTCTTTGGGCCTATCGAACCACATATAAAACCATTTTAGGAATGTCCCCATATAGGTTGGTTTATGGAAAAGCATGCCATTTACCTGTTGAAATTGAGCATAAGGCATTTTGGGAAATCAGAAAAATGAATTTCGACATTTCTTTAGCCGAAGAAAAGAGGAAATTAGATCTTAATGAACTTGACGAACTTAGGATGGAGGCTTATGAAAATTCAAGGATAAATAAAGCTAGATTTCAAGACTACCAATATAAGAATATCAAGGTCAAACATTTTGAACCAGGAAAACTTGTGCTCTTGTATAGTTCAAAACTTCATCTACACCCGGGAAAGTTGAGGTCCAGATGGTCAGGCCCATACGTAGTGTATAAGGTGTACCCCCATGGGGTAGTAGAGATTCAAGATCCCACTAGTGGTCACATTTTCAAGGTCAATGGTCATAGTTTAAAACCATTCATTGAATCATTCAATAAACAAGAAATTGAGGTTAAGTTAACTGATCCAACCTATGAACCAGAAAAAATTAATAGATTTAGGATCCATGTCTGGCTAACGACATTAAACAAAAGTGTTGCACGGTAGGCAACCCATGGTTTTCATGTTTTCTAAACTTTCTGAATCATATTTGTTTTTCAAATAAGATTAATTAATCATTTTGATATTTAAAAAAATAAAATAAAAATAAAAAAAATAATAAAAAATAGACTTTTGACCTATTCTTCTATTATGAGTATGGATGGGTACGAAAGGGGAGCACCATATTCATACGTGTCATGTGGTGTGATCCTTGAGTAATACCTTACCCAGAAATTTAAAAAGAAGACAGTGTATCATCAGTTTATTTTATTTTATATATATACTTATATTTTACTTATATATATATATATATATACTGTTTTGTTTTGTTTGTTTGTTTTCCTTTTTCCACTAGGGAACTCTGCAAGCGACATGGATATCAAAGGACTAAATTCGAGCAGAAAGAACTTAAAACTTCAACCACCAGGTGACTTCATTCCATGATCCTAATATTTTAATTTCCTTATTGAACTCCCTTTTTATTCCTCTACCCCATTCTAAATTTTCTTTTTACGAAACTAGGGACAGTTTCATTCTAAGTTGGGGGGTGTGGAAACAAAATGTTTGTTAAGAAAACAATGATAAAAAAGAAGTGAAATTCCTTTATCATTCATATAATAACATCTTTGATCACATTAAAACTAAATAGAAAATAATTTTTATTTCCTTGAATCTTAATTTAATTCATGATTAAGTTTAAAAGTGTTGATTTTGGAAGTTTGGTTGTCCAATGAGAATTTTCATCATTTTTATTTTCATCTATTAAATCAAAATGCCACAATGCACATCCTCTAGATCGTGGGGTAATAATTTGAATTCTCAGGGTCCCATAATAAATAGCATAGGCTGGTTTTATTTTTATGAATAATATGACTATTTAAAAAAATAAAAAATAAAAAAATAAAAATTTGTGTGTAGAGCAATGGATTGATAAAATGCGAGGCTTTTGGCACTTGGTGATCATGACTCCAGAGTTTTATATCCCTGAGTTTTTTACTCTATCTCTATTTATGGTAATATGATTTTGTTTTTGATCAAGTTAACTCGAGATGATGCTCGAGTATGTGGGCTTCACTTGGTTCCCTAAGTCCTTTGAGCTTGGGAGTCATCGGAAAAGTCTCTCTACATGGGTTAATTTGATTAACTGTAATCTCAATTACTATGGAAACATTGAAAAATCAAAAAAAAAGCAAAAAATAAAAATAAAAAAAGAATGAATACTCATATTAGGATGAAATGTGATTCCACCTAGCGCTTCCATGATTTCCCCTTGAATGAAAATGAACCCCCATATCTATTGTGATTCACAACACAACATTACACCTAATTGAGTTGGATGAATTATGATGATGGATTTGATCAAAGGAATTGGCTTGGGATTGAGATATTATTTTAAATTTATCTTGTTTTAAATTATTTTTATAGGTTATAAAGATATATTTGTGTGCATTTTACATTGTGAGCACTGTTTGTTATAATGTGTTTGAAGAAAGGAATTCAAATAAAATCATTGAATTATTTGCTCGGGACTAGAAAATCTCAAGTTGGGGGTGTGATTAGCCAATAAAAACACATGTGTTAATTACATTTTAATGGTATTAAATGTTCATTTTTGATCTTATGGGCCTGAGTTAGTGGATTTTGATTTTGAACATTCATTCTCATCATTTGTGCACTTCATGCCTAATGTACACCAATTTAGGCCCAATGAATAATCTGATTCTAAGGAATGTAATTATCCATATTTTAATTTGATACTTTTTTAAATGGATATTCACTTAAATTTAAACATTTTTCATTCAGGGGTCAATTGATGATTCATAATGGATGATGGAGATATTTGGCGATGAAAAGAAACAATTATGGAGAGAAGGCAGATTGGACACCAACCCACTGATGAGAATGTGCGTCCCACAATTCAGGCCCAATGAAGCCCAAAATTCGTGGGATTATAGAATACATATATAGTAACAATTAATTATTCAAGATCCAATGCTAATTCGGCCTCCATGAGTGTTATTTAGGCGGCCCAAATAGTATATCAAAATCTAGGCCAGAATCTGCGGCCCAGAAAAACATCCCACCAATTAAACCATATCTCAAAAACCATAACTTCTTTTGGGCTGAGATTTTACAGGATGTTAGGGGACATACGTAGATTAATTTAATTCTTCTATGAGACACCCAAATTCAGCCATATAGAAGGTTTTTCATGTGCCTCTGTTTGGTGGATGTAAGCTGGATGCCTTTTCGGGTCAAAGGTGGAAAGTCTTCTTTCCACAAACTTTCCACCACCCTAGACCTACCATAATCAAGTGAGATGACTTGTACTATTTGAGGCTAGACCCAAGGGATAAAACATGCCTATTTAAGGTAGTGGTGTTGGAGGATTTAGGGATTTGGGTTGTTTGGTTTAATTGTAATGTTATGCTGCCACTTTTTGTTTGTAATCGCATTTCAATTTCCATGTAAGTTTCCTTTTTATACTTCTTTGTTATTAATCAACATATTTCTCTTCTATTATTCCCATTTATTTAATTAAAAATTTACAATCACAAAGCACAGTGATATATCTTTGTTTTTCTGAATTAGTTCACACATAGGTGTGAATTTCATTCACACACACGGAGGAGTGCTCCTTATTTCTGCGGTTTTAATTTCTTCAATCTAATTCTTGTAAGACATCTTCCGCACACCATTGAGATTATAACATAAATGGATGGATAACCCTTTAATGTGTTTATCTTAGAAAGATTAAAATGTTGTATTGAATGTTATTTTATGAATTAATTGTTGTTAATTGGTTAACTAATTTAAGACTTCCATTCTTCAGTTATTTCCACTCTTCATCTTCATTGTGTTTGAGGAAGCTAAATCCAATTACTAAAATGAACATATACCTTGGAGACATCATGAATTTGGTTTTATAAGTGTTTAGTGGATTATTAATTGAGTTTAGTTTCATCAAACCAGAAAATGATGAAGGTATTTTTATTTTGAAGAATGGATTCATCAAGAATTAATTAAACCAAAATTGTCTAAAGAAGTAAAATTCATTCAATCCACCCCTAGAATAATATTAAGATCAACCCATTTTCATTTAATTGAATTCACTTAGGTTTATTAGTGTTCTTTAAAACCATCTAAAATCAACCCAAGTTGGCCACTTCATAGAAAAAAACAATGCATAGAATGTACGTGTATGTAAGTACTTCTTAGGTCTCTAAGGATTCGACAACCCAAGCTAAACTACAAGGACCGTTCTACCTTCATCTCTTGGGTAAATTTGAGCGTGAATCAATTTTCTAATAATTAAAAAATATATTTTTATTAAGTGAAAACTTTATATATATTTCATAATTTTGTTAATTATATTCATACATGTCAATTTAATAGCTAGGTTATAACTAAAATATTAATATATCATAGGTCGTTTAGGCTCTCTGTTGTGTGTTATATATTCTATTGAATATAGTGTTCTTTTATAATATCAGGACACTAAAAAATAATTGATATATATTTTTTAAAGTACTATTAAAGAAAACTTCCTTTTTAAAAAATATATTATGTGGCTTCACACACTTCTTTTGTAGTTCACAGAGGCACTATGCAGTTCATATAGGTACTATGTGGTTTACATTAATTTGCCTCAAATCCATCATGTAAGTTCAACAAAAAATAAATATTTTAATAACAATAAATTTAGTAAACACTAGAAAACAACACCATAAACAAAAAAATTATGTTTCTATTTTCCAACAAAAAACCACCCTTAGTGTTCAAACTCTTTTATCAACCTATAATGTATTGGAAACAAACACAACATACCAGAAATATCTATCATATATCACCTTGGTTTCAAAATTCTTCCCCTTTAGATTTTTTTCTATCCAAATTTAAATTCATTTCCAAACACATGCTCTAAAAATTATAGAAATTAGTATAAAAACTCATCCATCACTCTAAGTTTATGTAATCTTTATCAATGTAAAAATAAAGAGTTCACGTGATCATTCCCTGTCACATGTCATGCCTCAATCCAATTACCCCTATCTTTCATCACTATCACACTCCAAAAAATCATCATTCCACATGTATCATATCTCCCTTGACTTTCATGTCATAAACTACCCCTGAATATAAGATTATGTCTCTGACATCACTTGTTGAACACTCCAACTGTAGTTGGTATCCATTAAATTTCACTAACATTTATCCCCCTTTTACAATAATCCAAGAGAAACCTTTGAAACATGATTCATACAAAATATAGAATTAGATAATAATGTAGAGATTCTGGTGTAATGCCCTGAACCCAGTTACCCAAAGTCGGTGCATTATTTTAATACATTGGCATGATTACAAGGAATCAAGTCCTAAAAGACTGATCAATTTAGTAGTCTTAGAAAATAGATTACATACATGAATGTTACATTACATATTAGAAAATGAAACATAATATAAATGATCCTTTTAGAACATCATTAATCCCCTAGCTTAACCATACTTATTAATCATAATACACTTCTTGGAATCCTAGTAAAATAAAACATAAGGGGTGAGATTAGATGCTCAGTAAGGATAATAATATAGCGGAAACTTTCATAAATAAGCATAAACATTTAAGGAAATGTATAAGACTAAAACACAAGCCTTTTAAACATAAACTTAATCATAATGTAGAAAAGATAAATCAGATAATGTCATTTACTTATTTACATAGATATTCTACTAGTCGAACAATCACATGTAATATCAATAGCCAATTTCATAATGATGGTATGCATAATTCCAGACTTCATAACCACATAGTCAAGGCCTTATACCAAGACTAAAAATAATATTTTGTTAAGGCTTAGTTCCAAGACACTAGTTTGTCTCATGAGACCTACCAATGCATCGCAGAGTAATAGCGGGCTCCACCCATAAGTTACTAAGTCCAATGAATTCCTCATATGAAAAGGTTTAAACATAACATAAACATTCATATTAAAACTACCATACAAAATGTAAATACTTTATACATAAACCATGAATGGTATAAAATAACACATCCATAGTCAAAAATATCACAAAACCTTAAATAAAATATGGAATATTTTTATCATGATAAATCAACCTCAATCAAGAATAATATCTAGTAAAGGATGTTGACATAGTTGAAAAATATTAGGAAAATGCTTTAAGAGAAATACCCATTTTTCATGAAATCGTTTAAAAGTCTCACAATATATAAAGGAATTCATTTAAAAGATATTTTTTTAATCAAATTTTCCCATACCACTTTAAAACTTTGGAAAAGATTTATCATATCAAAACATTAATGTCCATATAAATAAATCCTTAAAATCATTTTGAAAACATGGACATTAATTAAAAGGATTTAGAAAGATAAATCTTTAAAACATTTAAAAAGATGATCTAGTTAAATAGAACCTCCCATAAAACCTTAAAATATTCCTTTTGAAACATTTTTATGAAATATGGACATTGATGATAAATATGTCCCAGTAAATACTTACTCATAAACAATCTCGGATAATAATGAGATTGGGGAATTAACCTTTACCTTGTACTTATCCTTGGTCGAGGGTATGTTAGCCTCATGTATAATAGTTAAATAATTGTTATTAAATTATAAAAGAACCACATACATAAATATGATATCATATATGATCTTCTAATATTTCTTGGTTAATAATATTTTAGTAGTATCATCGTTTCAAGTGTTAACTGATCTATTTTCCTTTATATAATTGGTTACGTAAGCCATGTTTGTTATGGATAGGATGTATTTGATTCATATAAATAATGATATTAAGTTATTAAACATTATTTTTAATCATAAAATGAAAATTATTCTTTAATGGTTTTGGTGGGGAATTAATTTCATCACGTTCGTGGAGACGGTAATCCGTACGTACGCACGAGCGAAAATATCATTATATTGATGGTGAAATCGTATGTAATTGGGTGGTATAACATATATAAAGAATAATTAACATGTTATATTTATTATTTACATCAGTTATACTCATTATTATACCCATCCAAATAATGAAGTCTTTGAATAACAAACTACACCATGACGTGGAGACTGTAAGCCGTACGTACGCACGTATGGTGACTTTGTCATTTATAGGATGGATAGAATAAATAATATGGTTGAAACATATTTATAATAACATCACCATATGTATAAGGTACTTTATTTATTATTTTGGAATGGAAAAAACAAAGAAATAGGAAGTGGAAGAAGAAAAGAACTTTGAAAAAGGGTGGTGAAATTATTACCTCTTCTTCGGGTGATTCCTTTCGATTTGATCAAAAGGGCACTTAGTTTGGCTTTCTTCTCAATGGAATGACTCAAGGTTTAAGTTAGGGAAGTTGGGAGGGTATTTGGGCAGGGGTTTTCTAAGCCAAATGGCTTTGGAGGTGTGATTTTGAGATAAGGGGAAGTGCCCTTTTATAAGAGGGGTGAGGGTCACTTTAGGAAAAGATTAAAATTTTAATTTATTATACAATAATATTCGGTTTATAATGTCTATAAATGAATTTATTTCGAGCCTTAGGTGGATATGGGTAGCAATCCTCTAAAACAATAGGTTTTAGACAAGTTTAGGTTACCATTTTAACCTTATCTTTTAGATTTAACTCTTAGTTAAATAGTTTAACTTTTACTTTGTCTTATTGTATTCTTACACTATATGATTAATAAACTTACTCTAAACTTCCAAGATAAACTCAAGTGGTTCATTAATGATATATATAATATTATTTAAGCCCTTTTTCCAAATCTTATATTTTCAGGAATATTATATCAACCAATAATATAGTATTTTTTTTAAATTAATTTATGTCAATTTTGACACTATTTGGTATTTTGTTTTTGTGAAAGTCATAACAACCTTATCACTTAAAAAAATATCTAATCAACCCTAAAATGTCATATTAACCTATAAAATTAGTGTAATTTATCAAAATTCACAAATTACATTTATTTGGATATTTATAACATCAATTATTTTAACCTTTCATTAAAAAGGTAATTACTACATCATCATTGTGTCATAAATAAATTTAATTATTTAATGTCTAAAATTTTAAAAAAATACAATTATATAGGAAATATTTTTATATTTCTAATAAATATTTATAGTTGAATTTATCTTATGTATAACCCTGTATTAAAAATGGTTTAGTTAATAAACTTTGAATTTAACACTTTTAACTCTTCTTTAAATAAAATAATAATAAATGTCATAATCTAATACAAGTGGACCTAAAGGATCATATTTTATTTATAAGGTTGTTTTGGGTCGAATTAAACTTATCTAGTAGAATTAGGACATGTTTTAGGGTAATTATAATATCATTTTTACCCTTAATTACCCTATTTAATTTTAACAGTGGTAAATAAAAGTCAAAAGTTACTATTCACCAAAAATTATTTTCATCTTATTGAACCACATTTTACTTAATGATGTTAACTGTGTCTCTTTTATTTTTTAAATTCAACTTACAGAAGCGGTAAAATTAAGTTTTATGCAAATTTTCAAATGCTCCTAGAAGGTGGGTAAAAGACGGTAAAAAGTTAAATAAACTTTTATATATCTAAACTTATTATAAAATGACTTCAATGAATTACATTGAACATTTATCGGTATTATGTATCTATTTTTACCTGAAATAAATTAAAATAAAATAACTAATTACTTAAATAAAAAGTCGGTTTTAAATAATAACGCAGTGTTTTTCATTATTCATCAAAAATTAAAAGTTTTCAGAAAAAATACCAACCCTAAGATAATTTTGATATTCTGAATTCAAAAATGAGGTCTATTTTACCAAATTAAAAAATAATAGAATTTTCATTTATTAATTTAAAATTAATTCCCGTTGTCAAAACCAAAATGCAGTTTTTTAAAAATTAAAAAATATCAAAATATTGACATGTGTTTATGTCAAATTTAAATGTGAAATTACTTATAATGACCAACATTGTATTAAATGATAAAAATATAATCTAATTATACTTCCAAACCATTCAAATTTATAATTGAACACTACAAACTATTTTGATTAAAAAAGTTGTTTTCAATTAAAATTTAGTATTTTTCACTATTCACCCATATATGAAAGTTATCAGAAAAACACCAAAAATTTATTGAAACTAAATTTTTATGTCCCAATTCTAAAGAATAGTTTTATTTTGTCAAATTGAATATATAAAAGTGTCAAATATTGGATTTAAAAAGAGATCTCCATTAAATGGCGGTAAAATTACATTTTCTGAAAAATACCTCCTTTATCTAAAAAAATGATTTTTTTTCTTATATTATGTCTAAGAAGAACATAATATGGATGTTAAAAATATATGGAATATATAAAATTCAAAAATTCAGTTAATTATATTCATAACTACTTTTGAACGGCTAGTTTGGTAAGTTGTGGTGCGCTTGAACTCGGTGTTGTGTGTAGCGCAAGTTATTGAACTGCTTTGAAGAAATAACGTACTATGAAATCTTGGGGTGTTACACTCTCCCCTCCTTCAATAAATTTAGTCCTTTCAATTTGAAATTATTCTTCGAAAATTAAAGGTTAAAAATAGAAAAATACCTTTGTGGAAAACCCACATCGGAAATTGGGTTAATAAAATTTAGTCTTAATAAGAGGGAAAGGGAAATGAAAAAGTCACCACCAAATTATGATCTTAATTAGGAGAACATTGGTGGAAATTAGAGACACATAATTGGAAGAAAAACATAAATATTTATAGGGAGTGGTTGAGGTCATCAATCACAAACAATTCTAAAATTGAGGGCCTCAAAGCCATCAATCTATGATGATTTAAATTATAGTTGGTTCAACAAAACATAAGGTATTAGGATAACACATTTTTGGTTTTAAGATATCTTCTCTAAAGTTTAAGAATTAATTTATTCATAGAATAATAGGAAAAATATATATAATTGACAATTATAGTTTCATCATTGAACTAATTCCTACCACAAACTCATCTTTCACTCCAAAAGATAATATAATTTAATAATATTCTATTTATCCTAATCGTATAGAGTTCAAAAAATAATGAATTTATAATTCATTTGTCATACTATTTAAAAAACTAAATTATATAGACCAGGAAATCTTGTATACCAGTGTTAGGTGATCCACCCTTGTCGCCCTTCAGTTGCGGGTTCAAGTCTCGCGGCCTTGCCAGACGCGACAGGTTGTCACCTGACCTCCAGGTTGTCCTTTTTATGACAATCCAAAAATAATCTCAAGAAATGATTTAACCTTAACAATAGTATCCAATGTCAAACTTAATCGATTCTAACATTTAGACTTATCCAAAATAATTATGTCCAAACTCATAGTCCAAAATTTATAAGGAAGGTAAACACAATGAAGATCCTTTTTTCCACGTAATAACATGTGAACACCTTCATCATGTATTCTTTTAATACACTGTAACACCCTGAATTACCATAAAACCTTATTTATTACATTCATGCTCCCTTATTCCTTATAGAATGCTAGATATACTTCTTCTATCCAAAAATGTTGTAAACTCCAACAATGATGGAATATACAAATCATTAATCAGTTTCAAGGTAGTAAAGAATATCCAATATAATTTATCAAAATCAATCATATATTATTACAAAATCACTACCTCAGTATCAGAACCATATTATGGTTTATCTTTCTCTCAACCATATATTTTCCAAAAAAATTAACCTGCTATTGAGTCACTTTTCTTGGTTCCACACAATCTCAAGTCCTTAATGAAATAGTACTGCAGTATGATATTTATATAATCTATAATTATTATAACATGTACATAATTAATACAATACTCAAATGACACAATAATTTAATAACAACATAATAAATCTAATCATTCCTCTTCATCTGTGGTAGTATCATAACTTTATTATTATCCAATAACATCATTTGGGGCATACTGTGATGATTTGGACATTGATTCGTATAGTGTCCCAACTCCTTTCAGATTAAGAATTGTACATTTGAAACCTTTTTTACCATTGAAATCATGTACTTGGTGTCCTTTTTCTCCATACTTATAACAAACTCCAATTCCCTTCAATCATTTACCATGGTGATTCTTTCCACAGTTATCACATATGGGAAAATCCTTCTTTCCCATCTTCACTTTATCCATATTTCTCTCTTCCATCCTTTTCTTCTCTTGGTTCCCTTCAAAGCCACATGACTCATAAAATTCTTTACTAATCTTATTAACACATGATATTATTTCTTCATATGATGAGAATAATTGGGAGACTATTTCCCTTCTAAATGTTAGCTTAATACCATGAAAGATATCATCCTTCTTAATCTTTCAATCATGCGTATACTAGAATTCTCATTCCTTATACTAGGCGCCATTTCTAAACAATGGCATACACTAGGTTAGTTTATGAATCTCAATGAATAATTCCAAACTTGTAAAATACCTAATGTAAATTGAAAAGATTATACATATAATCTATAATCATAAAAAAAAATTCTTTGAGGAAGTATTTAATCCTAAATCCTTCACAATGGCTTGTAATGAAAATGTGAATTATCCTAAGCATATCCCCTAGGAGTGTCGTAACCAATAGTGCAGTAAGGCATGTTGTTGTGTACCATGATACCCCAGATCAAGCTCGAAACTCCTTGTCAGAGTTTTCACTCCTAGGTACATATGTGCCAGAGCCGCCTCTACCTGCTCGTATCCAGATAGGGATGTATTGCTTGGAAAATACACAAAATATCTACATTACCAAAATTCTATGAAGTTTTTCTATAATAATCCTTAAAGTAATTCTTAGGGTAATGATCTCTAATCAGAGTTTATCTAAATCTATTTCCAAGGTTGTTTCTAAACTTCCTCTGATACAAACTGTAACGCCCCGACCCTAGTTACCCAAATTCGGTGCATTATTTTAATACATTGGCATGATTATAAGGAATCAAGTCCTGAAAGACTGATCAGTTTAGCAGTCTTGGAAAATAGATTACATACATGAACATTACACTACACATTAGAAAATTAAACACAACATAAATGATCCTTTTAGAACACCATTAATCCCCAATCTTAACCTTTCTTATCAATCATAATACTCTTCTTGGAATCCTTGGATAATAAAACATAATAAAGGGGTGAGCTCAACTACTAAGTAAAGATAAAAATATAGCGAAAACTTTCATAAATAAGCATAAAATTTTAAGGCAATGTATAAGACTAAAACACAAGACTTTTAAACTTAAACTTTATCATAATACAGAAAAGATAAATCAGATAATTCCATTTACTTATTCACATGGATATTCTACTAGTCAAATAATCACATGTAATATCAATAGCCAATTTCATAATGATGGAATGCATAATTCCAGACTTCATAACCACATAGTCAAGGCCTTGTTCCAGGACTACAAATAAGATTTTTTCAAAGCCTTGTGCCAAGACACTAGTTTGTCTCATGAGTCCTACCGATGCATCAAGGAGCTATAGCAGGCTCCACCCGTCACTTAATAAGTCCAATGCATTCTTCATATGAAAACATTTAAACATAACATAAAAATTCATATTAAAACTAGCATATGAAATGTAAATACTTTATTTATAACCCATGAATGGTGTAAAATAATACATCCACAGTCAAACATATCAAAAAACCTTCAATACAATATGGAAGATTTGTATCATGATAAATCAACCATAATTAATAATAATATCTAGTAAAGGATGTTGACATAATTGAAAATGATCAGTAAATTGCTTTGAGAGAAATACCCCATTTTTCATGAAATCATTTAAAAGTCTCACAATTTATAAAGGAATTCATTTAAAAGAGATTTTTGAATCAAACATGTCACAAAACCTTCAATACTAATAATGTCATTAATATTGCTAAAAATATAATTAATAATATAAATGTTTTTATATGTTATAATTAATAATATGATTAAAAAATTATTAATAATTTATAATACTTAGAAAGGTCTAGAGGGGGGATTAAAATTATTTAATAATTTATAATATTGAATATAAAAAATATATTTAAAAATATAAATAGTTTTATATTTTAAAATTATTTGTAATAATTACTAATATAATTTTTTTAAAATATTATTAAGAGATAATGTTTTGTGCCATGTAAGGTTTTTTTATTAGATTCATGGATCATAATAATAATGATGATTTATATAATAGAATTAAATAATATTCTTATTTAATAAAATAATTTGAATATAAAAATAATAATAATATTATATAAAATGAAATATATTTTCAGTTAGTAAAATAATTGATATTTTATTTTTATTGCCAACTATTTTACAGTAATAATATTATTCAAAACAAATTATTAAATAATTATTATGTACATCCATAAAGCTAACCACAAATAATAAAGACTTGGCAATAAATTCATGATAATAAGAAATCAATGATAATAATAATACAATTATTAATAATTATGTAAATAATCATATTACTATAAAATATTATTAATTATTAATATAATATTAATAATTCTAACATCAATAATAACATAATTATTAATACTAATGTTTACCATTATTAATAAATAGAAAATATTGTTTATTTTTATTTAATCAATTAAACATAGTATTGTTATTAAGTCTTGTAATATTATTAATACTAAACATTTTATATTTATTATTTTTATGAAATTATTTTATTTTTAAGTTATTTTTTATGTTTTAAGTGCATTTCACAAATTTCATTTAGAATCAAATTATAATTTATATTTTATAAGCTTTTAGAGTTATTTACTTCTTCTAAAGTCCAAATGTTATGTTTTGATACATCATTGTTTTGTATCGTATATATTATTTTATGTTTATTATTTTGTTGAATTTTTTTATTTGTAATTATTTTTATATTCTTTTAGTCTATGTTTTTAATTTAATTTTGATTTTATTTGTAGTTATTTTTTATAATCTTTCAAATTCGGCTACTTGAAACACAATAAAACGTATTATCTTTCAAGTGACTTTGAAAGCATATAAAATATAAACTATAAGACCAATATAAATGAAACTTAAGAAATTAATTAAACATATAATAGATATTAGAAAATAAAAAAAATTAATAAATATAACCAGCTAAAAAAAATTTACAAAACACAAACATTATTGATTTAAAACATAACATTTACACTTCAAAAAATTAATGTGCATAAAATATAGTATAAATAAAATCTATATGAAATTTAAAACATTGAATGTGTAAATAAAAATTAATTGAAAATAAATGGAATTTCAAAAAAAATAATAAAGAAAAAATTTTAATTTACACAAAAATTGTTTGCTGTAAAAATAATTTATAAGAACAAATGTTATGTTTTGAAACAAAAAAAATGTGCCATTGTAATTATTTTTCATCAAAAAAATTTACAATTTTTTTTGTTTTAAACTATTTATTATATTTTCAATCCATGTTTTGAGTTTCATTTATATTGGTATTATAATTTATATTTTATAGACTTTCAAAGTCACCCACTTGAAACATTATTACGTTTAAAATAGGTGACTTTGGAAGTCTATAAAATATAAACTATAAGACCAATCTAAATGAAACTTAAAACATTGGCTAAACATATAAGAAATAGTTGAAATAAAAAATAATAATAAATATAAAAAACCAAAAATAATTTATACAGCATGAACTTTATTGATTTAAAACATAATATTTACACTTCAAAAAAAATATGCATATAAAATATTGTAAAAATAAAATTTATATGAAGTTTAAAAAATTGACTGTGCAAACAAAAATTAATTGAAAATAAAATTAATTTCAAAAAAATAATTTACACAAAAAAAAGTTTGCTGTAAAAATAATTTATAAGTACACATGTTATGTTTTGAAATAATAATATTTTGTGTCATTGAAATTATTTTTCATCAACTTTTTTTAAAAAATTATTTTTATTTTTGACTATTTATTATATGTTTAATCCATGTTTTAAGTTTCATTTATATTGGTCTTATTGTTTATATTTTATAGGATTTCAAAGTTACATACTTGAAACATTATTAAGTTTCAAGTAGATGATTTTGGAAGCCTATAAAATATTAACTATAATACGAATATGAATGAAACTTAAAAAATGGATTAAATATATAAGAAATAGTAGAAAATAAAAAATATATATATATAATGAAACAAAAATAATTTTCACGACCCAAACTTTAATGATTTAAAATATAAAATTTACACTTCAAAATATTTATGCATATAAAATATAGTATAAATAAAATCTATATGAAATTTAAAACATTTATTGGGAAAATAAAAACTAATTGAAAATAAAATTAATATCAAAAAAATAAAAAAAAAATATAGAAAAACTATTTGCTGTAAAAAATAATTGATAATTACAAATATTTAGTTTTGAAACAAAAATATTTTGTGTCATTGAAATTATATTTCATCAACATTTTTTATTGAATTATTTTTATTTTCAAATATTGCATACATGTCTAATTCATGTTTTAAGTTTCATTTAAAAGTTGAGGCTGAAGCCTCAGTTTATTCAAGGAAGGGACTACAGTAAAAAAATCATGAAATAGGAAGTACAGGGATGAACTCAGTGAGACTCGAACTCGAGACCTCACTGAGACCCATAGGGGAAGCTACCAAATGAGTTGAACCCTTGGAGAAAACATATATTTGGGTAATGAGGTCTAGGTGCGGCCTTGCACCACCTGCAAACCACACATCCCCAGCAAGCCCCAAGGTGGCCAACCTTAGACTTGGGCTAGTTTCCAATGGGATAGAGGGTCCAAGAGTAATTATTAAAGTCATCTCAGGTGTTTCCTTATGAGGACTCAAACTCAGAACCTCGGGGTCAGGGAACCACAGTCGTAACCACTCCACCATGCCCCCACAAGATTTTAGGTTTCATTTATATTGGTCTTATTGTTTATATTTTATAGGCTTCTAAAGTCACCTACTTGAAACATTATTACGTTTCAAGTGGGTGAATTTGGAATCCTATAAAATATAAACTATAAGATCAATCTAAATGAAACTTAAACCATGAAATAAAAATATACGGAATAATAAAAAATAAAAAAATAATAAATATAAAAAACCAAAAATAATTTACATGACACAAACTTTATTGATTTAAAATATAACATTTACACTTCAAAAAATTTATGTGCATAAAATATAGTATAAATAACATCTATATGAAACTTAAAATATTTATTGTGTAGATAAAAATTAATTGAAAATAAAAGGAATGTTAAAAAATAGTAAACAAAAAATTTTAATTTGCACAAAAAATGTTATTTGTAAAAAAAAATTAAATACAAAAGTTTTTCTTTGAAACAAAAATATTTTGTGACATTTAAATTATATTTCATCAACATTTTTATGAAATTATTTTTATTTTCAACTATTTCTCATATGTTTAATCCTTGTTTTAAGTTTTATTTATATTGGTATTATATTTTATATTTTATAGGCTTTGGAAGTCACTTTCTTGAAACATTATTACATTTCAAGTAGGTGACTTTGGAAACCTATAAAATATAAACTATGTGACCAATCTGAATAAAACTTGAAACATGGAAATATTTTAAAATAAAAAATAATAATAAATATAACAAACCAAAAATAATTTACATGACACAAACATTTTTTATTTAAAACATAACATTTACACTTCAAAAAATTTATACGCATAAAAATAGTATAAATAAAATTTATATGAAATTTAAAACATTGATTGTGCAATTAAAAATTAATTGAGAATAAAAGGAATAACAAAAAAATAATTAATTTTTTTTTTAATTTACACAAAAAAAAGTATGGTGTAAAAATAATTTATAAGTACAAATTTTGTGTTTTGAAAAATAATATTTTGTGTCATTGAAATTACTTTTCATCAATATTTCTTATGAAATTATTTTTATTTTCAATATTTCTTATACTTTTAATCAATGTTTTATGTTTTACTTATATTATATTTTATAGCCTTTCAAAGTCACCTACTTGAAACCTTATTACGTTTCAAGTAATTGAATTTGGAAGCCTATAAAATATAAATTATATGACCAATCTAAATGAAACATAAAACATGGATTAATCATATAAGAAATAGTTGAAAAAATGTTTAATAAATATAACAAGCCAAAAATAATTTACCGGACACAAAATTTATTTATTAAAAACATAACATTTACATTTTAAAAAATTTATGTGCATAAAATATAGTATAAATAAAATCTATATGGAATTTAAAACATTAACTATGAAAACAAAAAATAATTGAAAATAAAAGGAAGGTCAAAAAAATAATAAATAATAAATAACAATTATATTATTATTGTTAAATATTATATATTATATTTTGAATAAATAATAATTATATTTTAAAATATTTACAATAATTACAACAATAATTATGAATAAATATGTAAATAATAAAATTCTTAATGTAACTAATAAATTAGTTAATAATATAATTAAAATTAAATATTAATTAAAATTTTAATATAGAAAATATAATTGTTAATAATAATGTTATTATTAAAAAATTATAATAAAATTATTAATCATTTATAATAACCATAATAGTAATATAATTAATATTTTAATAATAAATAAATAATAATTTTAAATATTATATATAATATAATTATTTATGTATTTATTAATACTAAATAATAATATAATTAATAATTCTGTTAATTATAAATAATCATTAAGTTAAAATGACCATATGCATATCATTATTATTTAATATTAATAATATTCAATGATAATATGATTTTTAATTTATTTGACTATAAAAAGAAATTATTAATTATTTTAATTAATAAAAAATTATTTTTTATAACGCCTCGAACCCATATGCCCATATCCAGTGCATTATTTTAATACATTGGTATGATTACAATGAATCAAAATCTCAAAGGATCTATCAGTTTAACAGCCTTGGAAAAAAGATTACATACATGAACTTCACATTACAATCCAAAAGATAATATACAACATATATAAACCTTTGAGAATTCCATTATTACCCTAGCTTAACCCTACATATCATTTATAGTACATTTTTTGGAATCCTAGGAAAATAAAACATAAGAAAGGGGTGAGATCAGATGCTCACTAAGGGTAAACAATACTGGAGAAGCTTTCATAAATAAGCATAAACTTTTAAGGTAAGGTATAAAATTGAAACACAAGCCTTTTAAAAATAATATTCAGCATAATATGGTAAGAATAAATCAAATAATTTCATTTAAATATTCACATGGATATTTTAATAGTCTAATAATCATATGTAATATCAATAATTAATCTCATAATGTGGGAATTCATAATGTCAGACATCATAACCAAACTGTCAATGCCTCGTTCCAAGACCATACATAAATGGGTAAAACCCCAAAATAGTTTGTCTCATTAGATATATCGATTCATCAAGGGGTTATAGCGAGCCCCTCTCATCCCTTACTAACTCCAATGCATTCCACTTATGAAAAGGGTGAAACATAACCAATATAAACATTCGAATTAAAACTAAAATACGAAATGTTAATACATTAACCATAAACCATGAATGGTATAAACATATTACATCCATAGTCAAACTATTCATAAACCCTTCAATACAATATAATAGTTTGTATCATAAGAAATCAACCCCAATTAATCATAATATCTAATAAAGGATGTCAACATAGATGAAAATGCTCTATTAAAATCATTAAAAACATCTTGAGACAAATTCCCCTTTTTCTTTGGAATCATTTATTCAAAACCCGAACACTTATAAAAGAATAAATTTAAAATATATTTTTGAATAAAAGTGTAACATAACACTTTGAAACTTTTGAAAGGAATTAGAATTTTAAAACATTCATGTCCATATAAATAAATCCTTAACACCATTTTGAAATCATGGACATTAATGAGAAAGATTTTAGAAGAATAAATCTTTAAAAAAATTTAAAATGATATTTTAGTTAAATTTTACCTTAAATAAAACCTTAAAAATATTCATTTTGAAAATATTTTTAAGAGATATGAACATGGATGATAAATATGTCCCAGTAAATACTTACGTATATATAATCTCGGATAATAATGAGATTGTGAAATTAAATCTTACCTTAGGTACGATTTCTTATGTACGTGTCAAAAAATCATATATAATGGTTTTAAACACATTATTAACTTGTAAAATAATCATAATAATATTTATTATATCATATATGATTCATTTATTAATTTATATTACTCTTTTATTTAATAATTCCATGTTAAAGCAACATTTCAGGTAATAATCGTTTGGTTTATCGTACGTGTTTTGTCTTGTTATTCTTGATCTTATTACTTAGATCATTATTTACTTACTTAAAAAATTTAAAACATGATTTATATATCATATAAATTCAGTATATAAATATATATAATATATAGATAAATGAAATGGAACACACCGTTCATGGAAATGGTAGGCCGTACATATGCATGAACGTTGTTTCTGTTTTCTTATCATATTGAATGGAAGAAAGTAAATGACATATATATATATATATATATATTACAGTAGAATTATTATTTCATATATTTCATACTTATTCATTATATATTTTTATAATTATTTCTTAATGGTTAACGTGGAGAATGAATCTCATCGCATCGTGGTGACGGTAGGTCGTACGTACGCACGAGCAACGATATCATTCTATAATGGTAAAGGATAATGAATTGGATGAAATATGAATTATAAATAAAAAATATCAGGTAATTTTTATTATATAAATCCTTTGTATTCATCATTATACCCATCTAAATAATGTATATATGAAAAATAGTTTACACCACAGCGTGGAGATGGTAAGTCATACGCACACAGGCATGGTGATATTGTTTTTTGAGGATGGGTAAAAGGAGGAATATGGTTTTCCCATAATCATAAAAACATATAATAATATATTAGATTATGTATTTATTACTTTAGTATGTAAACAACTTAGTAAAATTAAATAGAATAAGAAAAGGACTTTGAAAGAGTTGGTAAAACAATTATATCTTCTTCGAGTGTCTTTTTTGATTTGCACAAAAGGACTCCTTAGGTTCGATTTCTACCCAAATTATGGCCTATAGGATTAATTGAGGGAACTTGGGTGCATAAATGGGAAGGTTTTGTCCAAACTAAAGTGCTTTAGATGTGTGAATAAAACATAAGGAGAGGTGTCCTTTTATAAGAGAGGGGAGGGGCACTTTAGGAAACTCCAAAACTATTAATTTAATATAAATATATTTTGGATTTAAAATAGATCAAAAGTTAGTTATTTAGAGTTAAATATGTGTATGGGTATAAATATTCTAAACCAATTAATTTTAGACATGTTTAGGTCACAAAATTAACCTTATCTTTTGGATTTAACCCTTAGTTATACAATTTAACTCTTACCGTGACAACTTATCTTTTTTACACTGTATGGTTAATATATTACTATAAAATGTCAAAAGAACCTAAATTGTATCATTTATGACATATTTAACATTATAATAGTTATTTTTCTTAATTTTAGATTTTTATTAATTTTATATCATTTAATAAAATATTATTTATTTTAAAATCTCGTTTTTGTCAATTTTAAAACTATTTATTATTTGTCTTTTTAAAAACTCATAACAACTTGATTCCTTCAAAAAAAACATTAACTCTTCCCTAACATATCATAGTCATTCAAAAAATTCTTTTATGGCATAAAATATTTAAAATTATATTTATTTTAATATTCTTAATATCATTTATTTGATTCTTCCTTTAATAAATCAATTATTGCATCATCATTGTGTCACAATTAAATTTAATTATTTATTTTCTAAAATTTATAAATAAATTATCATGATTTATATAAACATTTTATATTTATAATTAATATTTATAATTAACTATATCACTTATATAAAATCATATTAAAAATGATATAGTTATTAAAATTTGAATGTGACATTTTTAACTCTTCTTTAAATAAAATATAATAAATATCATAATGTATCACAAGTGGCTTAAAAAGGATCATATCTTCGACCTAAGTTTTATTTTGGTCAAACAAAACTTATCCAATTAAATTAATACAAGTGTTAGGGTAATTTTATAATAATATTCTATTATTTTTTTACCTTTAATTACCCGATTTACCATTAACCGTGATAAATAAATAAAAATTTACTAAAGTTACTATTCACAAAAAAACTATGTTGACCCTATTAGATAAAAAAATTCCTAATAATTACAACCATTTATGTTTGTTTTTTGAAATTTAATTCACAAAAGTGGTAAATTTACATTTATATTAATCCCATAAATGTGGCTAGAAGGCGAGTAAAAGAGACCTTCAAAATGTCAATAAATTTTTATATCTAATTATTTTATAAAAATAGTTAAAATGACCTAAATTGTATTAATATATGTAGTATTGATATATTGCGACTTTATAAATAAATTTTATATATATAAATTATTTAAATGAAAAATTTAGTTTTTAACTATAACATAGTATTTTTCACTATTCCTCAAAAAACGAAACTTTTCAGAAAAAATAACAAAAAATTACCCTAAGATAATTTTGATTTTAAAAATTCAAAAATTAAATCTATTTTACCAAATTCAATTTCTAAGAGTGCCTAAAATTAATTTTATTATTGTTCAAAGATGACATAAAAAGTAGTTCCTTTAATAAAATAGTATTTCTAAACATATAACTATTTTATCAAAAATTATACATTTAATTATAAATATGTTTTATTTATGTGAAAACATTATAAATAAAATTTAAAATTTATTTATTACTATTCACATTACTATATTTAATGGATACGATATAAATATATCATTTAAATAATTATAATACTAAAGTGTTGTTTCACAGAAACTCAATGTTTTGTGTAACGTAATCCAAGTGGGTGTTGCGTGCAATAAATTCTAAGATAATATACTGTGAAATCTTGGGGTGTTACATTCTCCTCATCTTCAATAAATTGCATCCTCACAATTTGAAATTGCACTTAGAAAATAAAATGTTGATACTAGAAAATACATTTGTGGAAAACCCATATAAAAAATAGGGTTAATAAAATATACTCTTAATAAGAGGGAATGGGAAATGTGAAGGTCAGTAATAAATTAGGATTTCGAATAAGAGAACATTAATGGAATGTAGATATATGTACATGGAGGAAAATGTAAATATTTATAGGGAGTGATTGAGGTCATCAATCACAAATAAGTGAATGATAAATTGAAATTTGAGTGCCTCAAATCCATAAATATATTATGATTTCAAATACCATCGGTTCCACAAAAATTAAGGTATTAGGATAACACATTTTTTTTATACTTTTCCCTATATTTGAGGTATTATTTTACTATCTTGATAAGAACTCAAGAAAACTTACTAGATTTCATTCCATGTATCAATGTTATCCTTTGGTTGTGCTTCGATCTATTTTCACTTCGTTTTGTTCACCTGGAGATCAATATTCAAGATGATTATTTATGTATGAAGCACTTTTAATGAATTTTATGGTTCATAAGTATTTCATTCATCCTTTAAAATTTTACTAAAACCAAAAAGGTTAGCACATAATATCTAATAAATCATACTTAAACCTCAAACAGTAATATCCAATGTTTAACTTAACCCATTTCAACCTTAAGAAGTTTATAAAATACTTATGTCAAAATAAATAGTCCAAAAATGTCTCTAAATTTACAAAATAAATCTTAACATCATATTCCGCAAACAATTTAATTTAACTCTTATTACACATACCAAATATTTGATCACCTTTAAATCCATAATGAAAACTCTCATGCTTACAAATCCTTAAAGAATAATTATTATAGTACAATCCTTATATCACTGGTGGAAATAGAGGCTTTCCCAATAGTTTTATTCCAATGGTTTGTTCAAACTGTTGGTGTACTATTTTTAGATCAACCTTTCCCAACGGTTTGAACAAACTTTTGGTATACTTGTTTTAGAATCCACGTTTCCCAACAGTTTGAGTAAACATTTGGGAAAGATTTAATTTTCTTAATGGATACCAATGGTTTTAAATAACCGTTGTTAAATAATATATTTCCCAATAGTTTTAAAAAATATTTGGTAAAGTTTTTCCCCAAATACACATCATCTCGAGTTCCCCTGTCTGCACGATTAGAGCCCAAAACAAAAGCTCTCCTGAAGCTCTCTCTTTGCCCTAGGCTTCCAAAATCCTACCACCCGATAGATCCATCTTTAATCAAGTAATTTTTTAGTTATACACTTAAAATTGGTAAGTTTTACCTTAGTTTTAATGTTCTCCATCTTTTTTTTGTTTTCTTTTTTGATTTGGCCTAAACCGGAGGTCTATGCGGTCTATGGCATGGTATACCCAATAAGTACACTTTGATTTTTTTTTCTGTTTTTGTTCAACACTTCAAGTGTCATGATTGTGTGAATCACCTTTATTTTAAGTATTCATATCCACTCCTTCTATGTATATTTATTTAACCATATAAAATAATGTAGGTGGTGGTGTATCCCCACTCAAAGATAGTAAAGGGTTTGTTTAGTCATATTGTTCCGAGGTGGGTAATGGATATAAGGATGATCCGTGTGAAGGGATTTGGGACCGTTGGGGTACCGGTGTAGGTGTTTTCCATTTTTTTAGTGGGGTTATATGGTAGTTTCTATGGACTTTATTTTAGATGAAAATTGGATTTGGGTTTTTTATTTATAGTTTTTGTTCAAGAAATAATGGGAAGGGTAGTGATATTGAGGATGAATTGGGTGTTGGTTTGGTGATGGATTGGAATTGTGATTTTGGTTGGATTGGGTATAGGTAATTTTCAAGATATAATATGGGTATTGCCTCCCCTGAACATCCCCCCACCCCTACCCCCCTGGACACCCCCCTAGACAACCCTCCCCCCACCATACAGGACACCCCCCCATTGGACAGCCCCCCCTGCACACCCCCACCCCCCATTAGACACCTCCCACCCCCTTGGACACCCCACCCCACCCCCCTGTACACTCCCACCCCCTTGGACACCCCCCTTAGACACCACTCACCCCCCCTAGACACCCCCACCCCCATGGACATCCCCCCTCCCCCCCCCCACCCCATGGACACCCCCCCCACTGGACCCCACCCCCTAAACACCCCCACCCCCTTAGATAGCCCCCCACCCCCACCCCCTGGACACCCCCACCCCCTGGACACCCCTCACCCCCTGGACACCCCCACCCCCCTGGACACCCCTCACCTCCCATGGATACCCCCCACCCCCTGGACACCCCCACCCCACCCCCTAGACACCCCCCCCCCCACCTGGACACCCCCCCCCACCCACCTAGACACCCATCACCCCCCCCCTGAACACCCCTCACCCCCACTAACACCCCACCCCCTAGAAACCCCCACCCCTTGGACACCCCCACCCCTTTGTACACCCCCACCCCCTTGGACACCCCCAACCCCTAAACACCCCCACCACCTGGACACCCCCACCCCCTAGACACCCCCACCCCCTGGACACCCTCCACCCACTTGGACAGCCCCCCTGGATAGTCCCCCAACCCCCCTAGACACCCCCACCCCCTTGGAAAACCCCCTCTAAACACCACCCCACCCCCATACACCCATATCCCCTGGACATCCCCACCCCCTAGACACCCCCCCCCCCACCCCCGAACACCACCCCACACCCCCACCCCCGGACACCCCCACCCCCTGGACACCCCCACCCACTTGGAACCCCCCCCCCCCCCCCAGACACTACCCCGCATCCTGGACACCACCCCACCCCATGGACACCCCCACCCCCTAGAAAGCCCCCCCCCCCCCCACCACCACCCCTGGACACCCCATCCCCTTGGACAGCCCCCCCAGACACCACCCCACCTCTTGGACACCCCCACCCCCTGGACACCCCCACCCCCTTAGACCCCCTACCCCCTGGACATCCCCACACAATGAATACTTTGACTTTGGGTATTGGGTATTATGAAATCTCCTAACTTTTCAAAATATTTCCATTTTTTAACATCAATAACTTATTTAAAAAAATCTATTTACACATTCTGCATCTTTGATGAAAAGAATTCACTTTGTAATATCTTGAACAATGTTCTATCAGGTCCATGGTGTCCTCTTGTATGTGATAAATGAAAAAAATCCAAAACACATTTCACCAAAAATTTAGGCACACATAAATGAATTAGTATATCTTCACATTGTTTTAATAATAAGGTATTAATCCAGTAATAGTTCACTACATCAACTAGAAACCCCTTCCGTTATGGATATCTAAAACGGGGATAGATTATCCCATTTGGAAAATAAATTTCAATCTCATCATTCAAAATATTCATATACATGGAGTCATGCTTCTTTTCCCTATAGAACCTTCATATTATGACATAAAACTCCTCTTACTTCCATTTAATCTTTCTTGTATCATGATCCACATATATGACCATGTTGTTTCAATCCCTAAGTAACTTTTTACCATAACTTTCAGATTATATTTTCCATTTATTCAGAATATATATTATGAATATTACTCAAATAATATACTAAAATATAAAATTTCTTTGATCTAAAATTTACTCAACTTCTGAATAATTATCCTCCACAAGTGTACATGATCTTGTACACTCTTGTATAATTCTTCAAAGATATTCAAAACCTTCCTTGAACATTTGTTTGGTCTCAAACACTCTCCAGATTTCACATGATCAAGTTATTACTTAGTTCATTGAATACTTGATAATAATGGGATTATTCTCCTTCAATGGATCATGGGTTTGAAATCTCTCCTATTTAACACAAGATGTATAGGACTCTCAAAATTATTCCATATATTATATATGTTCTCTCTATATGCACAACTATCATGGTATTATATTTATAATTGAAGTCAATATCATGGATTTATATTAATTTATAGTATTTTGTTATAAATATAGTATTTTATTGTCTTTTATATTATATTCTCATATAGAGTAGTGTGTTGGTTATGGTTTCATATAAAGTGAAAAATTCTCATTTACTTAAATATATTTTTGATTAAACTTCAATATTATTTAATTACTTTTAACAAAATGACTTATAACAATTTTTTTCAAAATGGATAGAAATTGGATGTATGAAATCAATCAGATCTCAAGTGATTTTCAAAATAATTTGGAGAGATTTTTAGATTTTTTCATTTCAAAATGCTTCAAAAAGTTGTCACATACACTGCTCATGTTACAATTATATTGGAAGGCCTTGGTTGATCCATGAATAATTCAGATACCACATAACCAAATATGGTTTTCAAGCAAACTACTATGTGTGGTATCACAATGGGGAGAAAATCAAATCTAAAATTGATGATGATCCAAATGAGAGGACTAGATTAGAGAATTTGTTATATGACCAGTTTCTGTTTATTCATCATCAAGAAAAATAAAGGATTCCTACCCAAGAAGACTTTGATATGAGAACACATGATGCATCTAATGAAAATGATGTTGTTGTCAGGGTGAAAAAATTGAATGATGCTTCCATGACTCCAGTATATAGATAATGTAGTAAAATGAAAAAGATAGAATTTTTAATCTAATTGTTTCATGGAAAAACTATGTAAGGGATTTTTAATATGGCCATTGATTAGATTCTTACCTTCTTGAAGGAGAAAGAATTTTTCCACTGAAACCTATTACAATTTGAAGAAGTGGATTATCTTATTTGATTTGATTTATTGGTCAACCAATTTGTTATGTCATTTCTTAGACGTAATGCACATTAAAAAAATATGTGTGAAATGTTGCTTTTGATTCTTCTAAATGTTAAGATAATGAAAAAAAGATGATTTATGGTCTCAACGTGACTTAGTGGATTGGGGTATCAGACTGGAATTGCATCCCATGAGTATCAGTGAAAATAAATGGGAAGTTCCATTTGCCTCTTATGTGATGACACCTACATAAAAAAATCAATTTATGGAAGTACTAGATACTATTAAAGTTCATGATGGCTATTCAAGCAACATATATAAATAGTTCAACAGAAGAGAGTTGAAGCTAAAATATTTGAAGACTCATGATTATCACGTCCTTCTACATGAGTTGATTCCAATAGAAATTCGTCGTCTTTTTTCTAATAATGTAAGGATGGATGTTATTAGGTTGTGCTATTTTTTTAGAGATCTTTGTGCTAAGAAGTTGTCCAAGTATTTCTTGGAAAAATGTTGGCAGATGCCCCATTAATTTTTTGTGAGTTAGAGAAAATATTTCCTCCATCATTTTTCACACGCATGCTACATCTGACTGCCCATATTCCAACTAAAATACTTCTCAAAGGACCTATTTCTTTTCGTTGGATGTATCCAACTGAAAGAAATATTTACACATTAACGTCTTATGTCTAAAACAGGAATCATCCAGAAGGTTCTATTGTGAATGGTTACATGGATCAAGAATGTATGGATTTCTGCTCTATGTATTTGTCTGATCTTACTACAAGAATGAATAGACCAATGAAAAATTAATTAGAAAATTATGATAAAATTGAACCCAGTTTTCCATCACTACCTCAAAGATGAGGAATTTTTTGATTATATAAATTGACGATATTAATACTTGAAGATCGGGAGATGGCACATCGCACATTTTTTTTCAAATGTGATTTGTTCGATGACTACATTAGGTAAGTAAATTTAATATGTATATTTTACATATATATCTATTAAACTATTCCTATTTTTATTTACAAATAATATAAATCAATGATAAATAGAAAGTATCATTCTTTATCTTTAAGAAGGTGGGAGACTTTGCATAGAAAAGAGTTTTCTTCTTGGTTAAAATTTAAGGTAAAAATATTATTGTTTAAAATAATTAAATCAATATTTAATTAAGTTTAATATTAATTTATATTTCAGGTATTGAGTTTACCTATTGACTTTGTATCTGAGGAAATAAGATCTTTGGATTTTTGTCCTAATACCGTGGTTTGTGACTTTAAATCAATTATTATCAATGGGTATAGATTTATTATCACTGAACGAGCAAAGAACATGTGAAAACAACATGATGGTGTTATGGTTATTGGAACAATAGACTGTTATGATAGTGCATCAGATAGTATACTGTGATTTGAAAATGTAGGTTATTATGGAGTTGTTGAAAAAATAATAATATTGGATTATTACTCTCATGGACAAGTCACGATGATGAAATGGAAGTGGTTTGATTCAATGTCAAGGTAGGGCACATTTATTGATGATTGTGGATTTCGAGTAACTGATATGACTCGCACTCTTGCTACTGATGAACCATATGTATTGGCATCAATGGTGAAACAATTTTTTTATGTCAAAGACCATATTTTCCCTGGATTTGGTGTCATTATTGAAGTAATTGCAAGACATATTTTTGATGATGGTGATGATGGAATTGACACTATCCCTACTTCCATTAGAAATTATCCATTTATTAATTTTGATGACTCCAATATCTCAATTGTCAGAGTTTACTATGAACCTAATGTTATGGTGGGAAATATATAGAATCATCCATCCATGTTCTCAATTCTTTTGTTTTAGATCTAATTGGGTTGTTAAGGTTGTTACTATTCAAATAGATTTAATATTGATTACAAATATGTTGTATCTGACTTGACAGTTATGTAAATTTTCAATGTTTATTGGTTGCAATTTTATTTGAATTGCATTTTCTAATTTGGAATTGAACTGTATTCAAACCTACGAAACCAACATTTCTAACTTGGTGAACATTTAAATGCTTTATTGACCATGTATAAAATTAGTATAACTTTAATACATACCTTTATCATTTCACCAGATAATGAACATGATGGTTTGTCTTCTTTTGCAAAACATGTATAGAAACCTGCATCATCTACTCGGGCTAAAGAAATTAAATTTTTCCTTAATTTCGACAAGTGTTTTACCCCTTATAAATCTAGTAGATATTGTATCCTTGTTCAGATGTTTATATCATAATTTCAAACTATATTAAGGGTTTAATCATTCATAATATATACCTTGTTGAATTTTATAGAGGCATAATTCAGTATGCTCTCTCTCTTGGTTTTTGAGTGAAATAAAGCCTCAGAATCAATGTTACATTATTTTAATAGACTGATGACACTTATTAATAATTTTACTAATAAAAATTAAATTTATTTATTACATATTGTATGATTTATTGAATTCATTATATATCCATTCAATCTCACCTAAAACAATGGATAGTTAAATTATCCATAAATCCCCCTATTCCCTCTCATATATTTTGTTTTTTGGGTTACACATTAGTTATCCTTTTCTAATTACTTCCATATTTGTTTTCAAATGTAGGAAATGCAATCAATTGAAGAGAGGTAATAGAAAAAGATAATGAAAAACAAACTATTTCATGGATGATATGGTAATTCCACCACTAGTGTCTGTAGTGAATATTTTATTTCAAATATATATATTTAAATAATATATAATTTCATGTGATTAATTTTGTTTTAAGAATTTTTTCAGGATCCAAAAATTATGTGAAAATTATTTAATGAGAAGCCTAGTATTGGTCCTAGTACTCAGGGTGTTTATACGAGGGGGTGGTATGAGAGCTAGCCGATCTGGTCGGTGTACCCGATTAGACCCTGCCCCTCCCACTGACATACCATCTATCCCACATTCTAATCACGTTGTGTCATTAGAAACACACAGGATATTTAGGCCTCCCATGTTTTCACCACCCTTTACATGTGAGTCTCCTCACCCGTATTTACCATATATAATAATGATTCCCACTCCCCATCTAGTATTCATCCAGCCATATATTCCATCTTCTTTGACTTTTACTTACTTCTATCCAAGCTTCTATATTCCATATTCTTTGACTCCTTATCCTCCACAGTTTGTCCCTGTGGAGCATACATTGGGACCCACTCCACCTGTACAGGGTGTTTCTTTAGTTTTTTTAGATCAAGCGGTGCCCATTGATCAGACCACCGCAGGTATATTTATATAACCCTAACAAATTTTTATACCATTATTTATTTTCATTATAACATGTATTGATAAAATATTTGTTTTTCTTTCATAAAAGATACATCTACTGATAAGAGGTGTGGGAGGGGGAATACACACATGCGTGTGGTGTGGAACCTCCACATGTAGTTGATGGTGGAGTATAATGAAGATAGTCAAATGATTGAAAAAACAGGGCAGCAATGTAGGAGTTTTTTGGCGACGCTTTCCAAATACTCCGACATCATTCCAGTCAGCCCGCTCTCATGGATACACCTGCCAAATGAACTCAAGGATAATGCTTGGGAAGAGATATGGGTAAAAAAATATTTTTTATTTAATGAAATATATTATTTTTGTATTTATATGAATTAATATTTTGGTGTCAGCTTCATTTTAATTTCCCCGATGGTGAGGGTGCATGGCCAGCACGTCTAAAGGATTTATGTGAGATTTAGAGAGCCTATAATCACAAGTTGTATATTGGTTGTCATGATAGAGTTGGCACAGAGTTAGAGTTAGTACCTATCATGGATGATTATCTGATAGAATAGTATCAGTAGATGATTACTCATTGGACGGCTATCCAGTTTAAGGTATTAAGCACATTTGAGGTATTAAAATGAAAATTTTCAGGTTTTTCATTAATATTTTTTTTTAATTTTTTAATTTTTTAATTTTATTTAGGAATCATCTGGAATAAATAAAAAAAATTGATGCTAATAATTACCTTCACACATTGATACTTACTACGATGTCAGATCATGAGAGGAAGTAGGTATGACAGTTTATAATTTTTCTTTACAACTTTCACTTTCTATTGTTTCCTCCATAATTTATTTGATTTCTAAAGTTGTCATATAATTTTAGTTATGGAATTAATTATTGGTAACCTATTTTTAATTATGGTTTAATATATTCAATGTCATTTTAAAGGCAAACATTGAATATTGAAGGACGTGTGCCTCGAGCAAAACTGTTTTTCTTAAGTAGAAAGAAGAAATATAGAAGTGCGGTTAACGGACCGACTCAATAGAAGATTATAAGTTTTACTTTGTTAATTTAAAATTTTAATATCTATTTTGTAACTTAATAATCTATTTATATTTTTAACAGGCTACTTTAGAGGCCCTTTATTCATAGACACCTAACAATTTTGGGCCAAATGATCACTTACATTAGGTGTTGGGAGATGAGCACCATGGTAGTGTACGTTGCCGACCTGTGAAGAGTATAGTCCTGATGAGGTATTGTCCCTCCTCAGGTACAAGTTGTAGTGGAACTGAGTTCCATTAGGTTAAGGAACAGGCAGAATAGGCTGAAAAAAGGGCCACAGAGATGGAAGAACAGTCTGCAAGGACAAAAACTGCCTTTATGAAATTGATGGAAGTTTTACGTCCAACACTTCCACTAGAGGACATCACAACTTTTGATGAATATATGTCATCGATGTGTTCTATATATGGTGCACCAAGTGGAAGTTCTAGTTGTGGTCAAGATGATGGTGAGGAGGAGGCCGAGGCGGAGGATGAGGCCGAGGAGGAGGCTGAGTCAGAGGAGGAGGGCGAGGAGGAGTCTGAGGCAGAGGAGGAGGGTGAGGAGGAGGGCGAGGAGGATTTTGAGGCAGAGTATTAGGGTGAGGAGGAGGGAGTTGAGTAGGGAAGGGATGATGATGGAGATGACGATGAGGACAGGGATAAGGATGATGATGACAGTGATGATAGTGATGGTGATGAGGGACAGATTGATCCATTACATTTTTGACTGATATTACTGACATTTGATGTTTGATGATTTGTTATGTCTGAATATATGTGAGATTAGGTAGGTCACATTATCTTTATTTCTTTATCTATAAATAATAAAACTTGAATTTATGATTTTATGTGACTGAATATATGTGTGACTGATTCACCCATCTCCTAAACACCACCCACCCCACTTGGATAGCCCCCACCCCCTGGACACCCCCACCCCCTAGACACCCCCACCAACATGGAAAGCCCCACACCCCCTGTACATCCCCCCTCCCACCCCCTTGGACACCCCCCACCCCCCAGACACCCCTACCCCCTTGGACTGCTCCCCCCAATCCACTGGACACCCCCACCCCCTAGACACCCAACCCCCTGGACACCCCCACCCCCTTGGGCAGCCCTCCCACCCCCTGGACACCCCCACCCCCTTGGAAACCCCCACCCCCTGGAACCCCCCCCCCTGGACACCCCCACCCCCACCCTCTTGGATTAAATTTTCAAGTGTTTTTTTTATGGAGATGTTTGTTTTCGGGGTGTTCTGGTTTCTGGTGGTGTATTTTGTTGGGTGTATTGGTGTTATTATGAATTCTGTATAGTGTACTACAATTTCATTGGTGTTATTCAGATGGGTGTATTGGTTTTATTCTGAATTTTTTATAGTGTACTAAAATTGCATTGGTGTTATTCTGATGGAATTCTATTTGGATCATATCTGTCTTCATCAGTGTTATTTTGAATTATGTATAGAGTATTGAAATTGCAGGTAATTATTGTAGGTAATTATTTCTAAATTCTGCAGAAGGGGAGGTTGGTACTGGCTACTGCTAAAGTTGCCGCAACCCTATGCCAACGGTTTCAAAACCATTGTTATAAATGATAAAATCGAATCTATATCAACAGTTTCATCAAACCGTTGGTAAAAGTCTATACCAACGGTTTACAAACTGGTGGTATAGACCTGTTAACTAAATTGTTACCAACAGTTTCTATAAACCATTGGTACAAGTATTTCCCAACGGTTCAGAAAACCATTGGTATATATATAAACTGAGTTATATTTCAATGGTGTAAAACCATTGGTAAAAAGTTATACCAATGGTTATATAAAACCGTTGGTATAATGTTCTATAATATGACATACCCCAATAGTTTATGAATAACTGTTGGGATATATCCCCATGACTTAGTTTCCAACAGTTTGGAAAACCATTGGTGTATATTATACCAATAGTTGTCTAGCCTATACCAATGGTTTAAAACCATTGGTATATCATATATTTCTAGCAGTGCATGAATCTTATAGCCATAGAATAATTTTTTAATCAAAATACAAGATAACCTTAATCATTCTACTTCACTCTTAAACCATTAACTATGGTTCAATATCTTATTCCTTAATACCTCATTCATCTCATTTTTCTTTCATGGTCTTTTCATTATCAGCAGTATAACCATTACTTGGATAACCTTTCTAATTCTTACCATTGACCAAAACCTAAATCCCCATATCATAAAAACTAATCATAGTGATATATTTATGAAGAATCATATATAGGATCTCTAAATTATTTAATCTTATTCTAAATCCATAATTCCATAGGATTAACCCAGGTTATCCATTACCAAATCTAAAGGATGATACCATATACTTAGACTTATCCTCGAAGTCTATTATAGGGTTATGTTCTCTAATATTTGATTTCTAAATCTAGTTTCCAAGGTTGTTTCTGAACTTCCTATTATAACAAATATAATGACCCAACCCCATTTGTCTGGATCCGGTGCATTATTTCAATACATTTTCATGATTACAAGGAATCAAAATCCCAAAGGACCAATCAGTTTAGCAGTCTTGGAAAAAATATTCATATATGAACTTTACATTACAATCCAAAACATAATATGCAACATAGATAATCCTATGATAACTCCATTATTATCCTATCTTAACCCTGCATATCAGTCATAATATACTTCTTAGTGTATTGGAAAATAAAACATAAGAAAGGGGTGATCTTAGATGCTCATTAAGGGTAAACAATACGGTGTAAGCTTTTTTAAATAAGCATAAACTTTTAAGGAAAGGTATAAAACTAAAACACAAGACTTTTAAACATAATATTCAGCATAATATAGAAAGCGTAAATAAAATAATGCCATTTAAACATTCTCATGGATATTTTACTAGTTGAATAATCACATGTAATATCAATAACTAATCTCGTAATGAGGGAATACATAATGTTGGACATCATAACCACACCATCAATGCCTCATTCCAAGACCATATATAAACAGGTAAAAACCCTAACTAGTTTATCTTATGAGACCTACTGATGCATCGAGAGGCTATAGCAGGCCTCACCTGTCACTCACTAAGTCCAATGCATTCCTCTTATGAAAAGGGTGAAACATAAACAATATAAACATTCGTATTAAAACTATCATACAAAATGTTAATACATTAACCATAAACCATGAATGGTATAAAAATAGCGCATCCACAGTCAAACTTTTCATAAACCCTTCAATACAATATGATGGGTTTTATCATAAGAAATCAACCTTAATTAAGCATAATATCCATCAAAGGATGTTTAAATATATGAAAATACTCTATTAAAATCATTAAAAATATCCTGAGACAAATTCCCCTTTTTCTTTGCAATCATTTATTCAAAAGACACGTACTTATAAAAGAATACATTTAAAAAGATATTTTTGAATCAAAGTATCTCATAACACTTTGAAACTTTTGAAAGGAATTAACATTTAAAACATTCATTTCCATATAAATAAATCCTTAAAACCATTTTGAAAACATTGACATTAATGAGAAATATTTTAGAAGAATAAATCTTTAAAACATTTAAAATGATATTTTAGTTAAAGATTCCCTTACATAAAACCTTAAAAATATTTCTTTTGAAAAAATATTTTTTAGAAACATGGACATGGATGATAAATATCTCCTAGTAAATACTTATGTATAGACAATCTCAGATAATAATGAGATTACGAAATTAACCCTTACCTTAGGTCTGATTTCTTCTGTATGTGCATAAAACTCTTGTATAGTGATTTTAAACATATTATTAACTTGTAAAATAATCCTAATAATATTTATAATATCATATATGATTCATTTATGACTTTATATTACTCATTCATTTAACAATTCCATGTTAAAACAACGTTCTGGGTAATAATCATTTTGTTTATCGTACGTATTTTGTCTTTTTCTTCTTGATCTTATTACTTAGATCAAGATTTACTTACTTCAAAAATGTAAAACATGGTTTATATATCATATATATTTATTATATAAATATATATAATATATAGATAAATGAAATGAAACGCACCATTCATGGAGATAATAGGTCGTACGTATGCATGAACGTTGTTTCTGTTTTCGTATCCTATTGAATGGAAGAAAGTAAATGACACACACACACACACACACATATATATATATATATATTATTCTAATTTCATTATTATATCATATATTTCATAATTATTTATTATATGTTTATTTATAATCATTATTGAATGGTTAACATGGAGAATGAATCTCATCACGTCATGGGGACGATAGGTCGTACGTACGTACGAGCGACGATATCATTCTGTAATGGTAAAGGGTAAGGAATTGGATGAAATATGAATTATAAAGAAATAATATCATGTAATATTTATTATTTAAATTTTTTATAATCATCATTAAACCCATCTAAATAATGTATAGATGAAAAACAGTTTACACCATGGCGTGGAGATGGTAAGTCGTACGTACGCATGCATGGGGATATTGTTTTTCGTAGGATGGGTAAAAAGAGGAATATGGTTGTACCATAATCATAAAAACATTTCATAATATATTATATTATTAATTTATTACTTTATTATGGAAACAACTTAGGAAAAGGAAGTAGAATATGAAAAGAACTTTGAAAGAGTTGGTAAAACAATTACCTCTTCTTCAAGTGTCTCCTTTTGATTTGCATAAAAAGACACCTTAGGTTGGATTTATGCCCAAAGTATAGCTTTTAGAATGAATTTATAGAGGTTTTTAGGAGAAATGGGTAGGGTTTTTCTGAACTAATGTGTTTTAGAGGTGTGAATAAAATAGAATGAGAGATAACCTTTTATAAGGAGAGGGGAGGGACACTTTAGGAAACTCCAAAACTATTAATTTAATATAAATTGATTTTTGATTTAAAATAGCTCAAAAGTTAATTATTTAGAGTCTATGATGAGGATGGGTTTAAATCCTCTCAACCAATGAATTTTAAACATGTTTAGATGACAAAATTAATCTTATCTTTTGAATTTAACCCTTAGTTAGACAATTTAACTCTTATCGTGACAACTTGTCTTTTTACGCTATAGGGTTAATATAGCTATTATAAAATGCCAAAAGAACACCAATTAGACCATTTATGACATATTTAACATTACCCTAGTTATTTGGATAAATTTTATATTTTTATTATTTTTATATCATTTAATAAAATATGATTTATTTTAAAATATCATTTATATCAATTTTGACAGTATTTATTATTTGATTTTTTAAAAACTCATAAAAAATTTATTCTTTATAAAAAAATACATTAATAATTCCCTAAAATGTCATAGTTATCTAAAAAAATCGTGTATTATATCAAAGAATTTAAATGATATTTATTTTAATATTATTAATATCATTTATTTGATTCTCCCTTTAATAAATTAATTACTGCATCATCATTGTGTCACAATTAGATTTAATTATTTAATGTCTAAAAATTATAAATAAATTATCATGATGTAGATAAACATTTTATATTTATAATTACTATTTATAGTCGAATATATCACTTACATAACCTCATAGTAAAAATGATATAGTTATTAAACTTTGAATATGATATTTTTAACTCTTCTTTAAATAAAATATAATAAATATCATAATCAATCATAAGTGGCATAAAAAAGATCATATTTTCGAGATAAGGTTTATTTTAGTCAAAAATAAACTTATCTAATAAAATTAGGACAAGTTTTAGGATTATTTTATAGTAGTATTCTATCTTTTTTTACCTTTAATTACTCGATTTACCCTTAACTGTGGTAAACAAATAAAAATTTACTAAAGTTACTATTCAAAAAAAAAGTATGTTGATCCTATTTGGTCAAAAATTTCATAATAATGACAACCACGTATATCTATTTTTCTAAATTCAATTCACAAAACAGTAAAGTTTCATTTAATGTTAATCCCACAAATGTGGTTAGAAGGCGGGTAAAAGAGATGTTCAAAAGTTCAATAATCATTTATATATAATTCTATTATAAAAATAGTTATAATGAACTACACTAGATTAATATATACAGTATTGATATATTGTGACTTTAAAAATAAATTTAATATATAATAATTATTCAAATGAAAAACTCATTTTTTAACTACAACGCAATATTTTTCACTATTCATCAAAAAATGTAACTTTCCAGAAAAATACCAAAAATTCACTCTAAACAAATTTTGATATTATGAATTAAAAAATGAAGTCTATTTTATCAAATTCAATTTCTAGAGTGTCTAAAATTTATTTTATTATTGTTCACAAAAAGATATAAAAAGTGTATAATCCCGTCTTTTTGAACCGGACAAAAGTACGAAAGTTTTTGAACTTTTTCATTTACTAAACTGGTCATTTTTAAACCCAATATTTGGAACTTAATTATGAGAGTTTTATCACTATTAAGTGATTTTTTTGGGCATGGGAGAAGGCATGAGAAGTTTCCTGAGTGGCTCGAGCTGTTTTGGGAGTACTGGACCCGAGAAACTTCAAGTTTTTAAAGACAGTAGAGGGCACACAGCTTGCACATGGCCCACTAAACCATGCAGCCCACTGCAGGTAAGAGTGAAGACCTATTTTAAAAGTTAAAGTGTCTTTCACACATCCTATGCCTGGTTTCCTAAACCATGCGCCTAGCCCGTGTAGGGTGTGTCTTGGAGGCAGAAGACTTTACACAGGTTGTGCATGGTTTGACAAACCGTGCGGGTCAAACTGTGTGTGATGCCAACTTTTTAGATTTTGATTTGTTTTAATTTAATTAAATTAAATTAAAATAAAAGGAAAATAAAACCTAAACTACTCTCCCTCTCCCCTCTCATATGCGACGCACCCATCCCAAGGGCCTCTCCCCTTCGAAGCACACAACCCCTCCTCGACCACCTCTCCTCTCTTCGTTTTCACCCAGATCTCTTCAAAAATCCCCTTAAATAGTTCAAGGTGAGTCTTATCCTCACATATCCTACTATTTTCTAGTTGTGATTTGGGTTATTCATCGCTCGGGATGGTTCATCCAAACCCTAGACTGAGGGTTAACTCGTTTTTTCTGATTTCCCTTGGGTGATAGGTGTGAAAATGGTCTCTCAGGCGTTGTTCTTGTGTGTTTTGGAAACCACCGCCAAAGGCAAGGTGGTTCGGGTGGTTTTGGTCTGTCGTAAATGTTTCAGGGTAAGGTTTATATCTTCTCCTTTATTTTCCACCTCTTTATTTAAGTTCTTTTTGTGTCCTCGCATGTGTGTGGATGTGTGTATGCTCAATGGGAGAGAAGCAGCTGATTTTAGTTAGAAAGCTCCAAGAGATGAGTGGATGGATTGGTTCCACCTTGGTGTAGGGTCTCTTTCCAAGTCCTAAATTTTATAAATGCACTAATAAATTGCTTACTGCGCTTTTATTAGAAATTAATTCCATGCAGTGAAGTATTACTTTGAATTCCTCTTAAATGTGAATTTAGCATGTTTTGTTTAAAATGAAAAATTTAGTAAATGATTTGTTGATAAACAATATCATGTTTTTATAATAAAACCCCTCCAACGGAGGTGTTCTGCCTTCATGCTAAAAATTAGTGGTTAGACCTTGCTTTCTTGACCTGTCATGTTTATAATTCTTATACCTTGATGTTATGTTGAAATATGGCATGTTTAGGACATTAACCTAATGATATTAGAGACATTGAGATTTTTTTTTAAATTGATTAAAGAACCAAATCACTGTCAAAGTGTTTGATCTAGTTTTGGATTGTATTTACCCATGTAGGTAATTTCCCTTTTGTATGGATACTTGGAGCCCTTAAAATCCAATTGACATGTTTTGGTAAATGGAATGAATTGAGTTAAATGAATGGTTAATGCTTAATGATTGAACCTCAAAACAGGTTACCAAATTGTTTTCAAATGTTTTGAATACAAATAACACCTTGGGTGACATGTGGGTTCCCAAGTAGGAATGCCATGATGAAATCAATGGGTTTTTATGCTAATACCTTGGGTGATACATGGATTCCCATGTAGGAATTCCATGGATGGACCCAGGTTCATGAGACAAGGATTGGTTCCACATTCATGGAAACCTTTACCATGTTGAAGGAAGGTAGAAGTGTGGACCTTGACTTTTGAAAATGTCTTAATGGATTTTTACTAAATTTTTTCAATGCTACTTGACCTTTCCACACTAATATAAGGAAAGGCTTAAGCCAAAAAATAAATGGTTGCAATGCTACTTGACATTTCCACACTAATGGAAGACAATGCTTTAACCAATAAATAAATGGTTGCAATGCTACTTGACCTTTCCACACTAATGGAAGGAAAGGCTTGAACCAATAAATAATGGTTTCAACTCTACTTGACCTATCCACACTAATGGAAGGAAAGACTTGAACCAGATTAATCATGACATGACTTATTTATCAAATAGGAATGGAATAACTTGATATCACCTTGGATTCTAAGAGGAGAATACCTTGGGTATCAGGAACCCCATTCTGATTCAAGTATACAGTTTTCTTAGGTTGATACCCACCTAGACTCTGGTTCTTGTCAATTATTTGGATGCTCGGTATACTATTTTTGTGTCCCTTCTTCCTACAGGATTCATTGGATACACTCCTTGGATCCAGCATTGACAAGTAGGTGTCTTGGATACACTCCATGGACCCAGTCCTTACTTATCCCTGTTTTACCTTAGATGCACTCCTTAGACTCGGTAGGCATCTTATTGTGGAATGCCTTGGATTAAGATCCTTGGATTACACTCTTACCCTTAGCTAGACTCAGATACTACTGAGTTAGTTTTCCATGAGTTTACATTACCTTGGTTTTTACCGTAGAACTCCCTCACTGGATATTTGTGCCAGATTGCCTTGTTACGTCTTGGAACCTTCAATACTTATACTATCACAAGATTCCTTGGATACACTCCTTAGGTCCATCATTGACTAGTATGTGTCAAGGTTAAATCCCATTGGTCCTAGTCATTGCTTAGCCCTGTTTTATCTTAGAGGAAACTCCTTGGACATGGTAGGCGACTTACTCACATAATGAACTAATTATATGTTTAGACACCAGCCGAGGGTTGAAGTAGGTACTTGGGTATTTAGTTACATTGTACTGGTTACTTTATGTATGCATTATTGAACCCTGTTTAATTTAAAATACACTATCGGGATTGGGTTAGACACCAGTGGTGTCATCCTACTGAGATTTATATCTCACGCCCTAATTGGGCCTCCATTGCACTGGGGTACCCAAGTACACCTTTCTTGTTCGCAGTTCATTAGACCTTGATTGTTGTTGTTTGCTTACACCTGGAGTAGGAGAAAAGGATCTAGATGGAGCTTGAGATGCTTATGGAGATTTCCTTTGGTCTTTTGTTCTTTTCTTTACTTGAGTCTTATATTGTATTGTATTGAAAAGCATGTTGTACTGTTTACTACTTTCAAATATGTATAAATTCCATGTCATGCATTCATCTATTGTATAAACTGGAATTGGCCACTTTTGTTCATTTATATGAAATATGTCTTCCACTGCTTGCCAATTATGTATTAATGCTTCCACTGTTGATTGTTATTTACTCTGTTATATCATTGCGTAACTCTTATAAGAGGGTATAGTCTCCCTACTGACTATCCTTACACCCTCGCTGCTAGTCAGCAACCTCTTGCGTACAGGGAGGCGCGCTTGAGGTCACGTGGCGACTGGTTCGGCCACCGTCTTAGTGTTGATATGGGTCTGGACTTTACAAAGTGGTATCAGAGGTGGTTTTTCCTTTTTTTCTTACTATTTTTGTATGGTATACAAGATATTAGGAAAGTGTCGGTGCTTGGTTAATAGTCGTGCTTGGTAATGATCACCCCACGTGTGATGAATGACCAAGTGGCTTGGGATGGGATTGTTGTTTATGTTTTTTTTGTTACCATTGATATGATTCCACCTAGAGTGATTGGCGTAATTTCAACTGATTATGAATTTTTGGAACTTTTGAAACTTTCCATGGCCTGATATGTCAAGGAAGTTGCATTACATGCATCATATTAGGCACTTAGAAATTCACATGTCATTCATATATGTCATGCCATACAGTTTCATTAATAGGTTGCCTGCTAAGTATGATTCAGTTCCTTATCAATATGACATGATTAGATTTATACCTATTTAGGTAATACATTAGCATGCCTTTTGTGCTTACTGCTCGTTATAGCATGCTCCTGTGATTAAATTGTCATGCTTTTGTGTTTTTAGCTTGTTGCTCTGTGTTAGCTGCTTATAGTGACATGTTATCTTACTTCGATATATGTAAATGGTTTCATGGGATAATTTATTGGTTGTGGTTATGACGAGAGCCAGTTTCTAGTTGTAAGGGGTATGGGTGCCTTATAGTTGGGAAAAGGTAACCTGGGTAATCGAACCATTGTGAAAAAGTTACAAATTTCAATTGTTAAGTTAAGTTGGTTTTGACTAAAGGGATCCAAATGCCAAACTGTAAAGTGTATGGGCACTTTGCAAGTTGGTAGATGGCCACCCATATAATTTGGATCATTATGTTGGACCATGTTAAATTCTGAATTAACATTAGTACCGATTAATGGGTGAAAATTTCCAATCCATGGAGTGTATGGGTGCTTTATGAATTGGGAAATGTCAGCCTATATTAAATTAAATGGCACAATTCTTTTTAAAATGACTATATGTGTTAAATATGTTTAATTTTGTCTAAAGTCAAATGTATGGCCTTCAAAATGCAATCGGACCCAAGTAGGTCAGTTTAGGGATGTTTTATGAGATGGCCCATTTGGTTTTTTAAAATTTTAATAATTGTGCTATTGATATTGGGTTACTTCCTAGAGAACCCGGGTTGGTTAAAATGGGACCCTCATAGGTCTCCTTATCTTCTTAATAAGGAATTTATTTTGATAATTTTCCTTAAAATGATGGGATTTCAACTAATGTAAAAATTTTTAAAATTAGATTTTTATAAAAGAGACATGTTTTTCCCTTAGGGAATTGGTTAAAATCAAGTACCTTGTGATTTGTTTTGAAAATAGTACTTTGATGTTTTGATTAAATCTTTGACAATTAAAGATTAAATGTGATTAAATATAAGAGTCTTGGAAATGGAACCTGTAGTGGTGTCCACTATTTTAAAACCCTCATGTAAAGGGTAGTTCAGACCTTCTCTTGAGTTGCCTTGGAACAGAAGCATGAGTACTTTACATAGGTGATATTTTCCTTAGCAATGGCTTAATGATCGGTTTTTGAGCCTAGTGACTTTTGTTTGATGTGACCCATTTTTAGGGTTAACTCTTATTCTTCGTAAGGGATAACCCATGGTAGGTAGCGCCCTCAGAACTTAAATGCCTTGCTAGTGTTGTGACCCTTCTCACTCTTTGGTGTTGTTGGGTGTCATTGTCCCAAGTAGGACTTTCAATTTTAAAGGGACACCCTTGTTATTATGGGTGGTTATGTCTTTCTTGACCTTGTGATGGGCACAAGCATCGATTAATTCTCTTTTCTAGTTGGTTAGACGTGCCTCGGGCATGGTCATCAGCTTCGTAGGTTGTTTGACCTCTTCTTCTTCTTAGTAATAGATGACTAGATATGGCATCATCCAGGAAAATAGTTGTATGAGGCAATACAACTCTATAATAAATCTCCTTGTACTGTTGAGTACGGTCTCAGGTCATCTCCAAGTAGAGTAGCTTGATCATTACAGAATCAATTCATTCCAATACTTGGACTGGTTTTTGAAAGACTTGGGTGTTTTGACATACCGGTCTCATTGTTATAATCTAGCATGCTTATGAGCAGTTAGTTTTCCTTCCTTTTCATCCAGTACACTCCTAAGGTGGGTAGTGTTGTGCTAAACCTGATAAATGTGTCCTTCTATGTAGAAGGAACACGACCTAATGGGACCATTGGGAAATGGTCAGATTATCTTGAATGCCCTTGAGGATTTCAAGTCTTAAATCATTTTTTTTCTTCCTCAACAGCACAACCTTGATTTGGATCGACTATTTTGTCTTCCAGTTTTTTGGTGTGTTTGACTGGAAACCCTGTCTCAAATCCTCTTAGTGTAGTCTTCTTAAGATATGAGTATGTCCGCTATCTTGACATCATCCTCGATACACTAAGAGAGTGTCGGTATTATGATGTGATAAATCTTTAAAAGTTTTTGATCTTTTTGGATGATCTTTGTCATAGTTTCATGTTATAGTGTGGTTCTCATCGAGGCTTGATAAGTTCTGAGTGATTCCAGGGTTCCCATGTAGGAACGCCTTGTATGGACTCATGGACTCCAGTCATTTCTTTTGAATTGCTCTAGACACCTAATCCAGACTTCTATGAGATAAGTCGTCCAAGTGGCTCGACTCATTCCCTCTTCCTTTAGTTCAATGTTTATGGTTGGTGATGAATCCATTTTCAAGAACATTGCCAGGTAAAGGCACGTGTGGTCTCGAGGCTGACAATGTTTTCTGAGAAAGCTTTCTCGACCAGTTTCTGTTAGGTCGGTCGGGATTTGACCATTCCTTTTTAATGAAATCATGCTAGGAGTTTCATAAGGACACTTAGAGTTATGCTTTATACAAAAATTCCAATGGTGGACGTACCGTGTCTTGGAATTGTCCCCTTCTCATGTTGAGACTGATGGTGAGAAGTACCATTGGTCGAGTGTTTACTGAGACTTTGATGTGATTGTGTCTCTATCTAAATGGGCTCATATAAGCTCTGTTTATATGTTTATGTTGAACTTTGAGCATTGGATCGGGTTGTAAAGGCTGAAGTGCATAGTACTTTGGAAATGCTCAAGGTAAATTTAGCATTGGTAACGCAATGCTACCATCTAAACAAAATTTCACAACCCTTGTAGGTCGGGTAGTATTTATGTTGTTCTCAAAGGCTTATTGGGGATGAGAATTTAATAAGGTCGGTAGAATGTAGAATCTCGTGTTTTTTAACTGGACAATAGTACATAATTTTTTGAACTTTTTCGTTTACTAAACCGGTCATTTTTTAAACCGAGATTCGGATCTTAATTCTGAGAGTTGGATCACTCATAAGTGATGTTTTTGGGCATGGTCAAAGGCCCGAGAAGTTTCTTGAGTGGCTCTAGAAGTTTTGGGAGTACTGTACCTGAGAAACTTCAAGTTTTTAAAGATATAAAAGGGTGCATGACTTGGGCATGGCCTACTAAATTGTGAGACCCACTGCAGGCACTAGTGCAGAAAACGTTATTTACGTCAGTTATTTTTCATTTTTTCCGTCGGTTTTTAGCCGACGTTAATAAGTACAACGTTATAAATAATGTTTTTTACATCAGTTATTTAAAAACTGGCATAACAAACATAACATCGCAGTGTTTATCACGTTGGTTAATTAATAACCGACGTGAAAAAACCCGGGGGGGGGGGGGGGGGTTTATAACATCGGTTATTATATAACCGCCGTGATAAACTGCGGGGTGGGGGGATTTATCACGTCGTTTATAAAATAACTGAAATCATAAACACGTTCGGGGGAGTTTATCACATCGGTTATTTAATAACCAACGTGATAAAATCCTGGGCGATGGTTTATCATGTCGGTTATTAAATAACTGACGTGCTAAACCAGTCCCGGGAGGGGTTTATCATGCAGGTTAATCACTAACCGATGTGATAAAAGGCCTGGTAAATGGTTTATCACGCCGTTTATTAAATAATTGACGTGATAAACCATTTACAATGCCTTTTATCATGTCGGTTACTGATTAAACGATGAGATAAATCATTTCCCAGGTCATTTATCACGTCGGTTATTACATAACCGACCTGATAAATCATGCCATAGGTGTTTATCACGTCGGTTATGAAAAAAACCGACGTGATAAACGCTTCTTGATTTCTTTATCAAGTCGGTTATAAAATAACCGACGTGAAAGACAAAAAAAATTAAAAAAAATTGACTGCAGTCCTCTACTCTCCCTCAAAATCAACCAGAAACCAAATAAATAATTCGTTTCACAAAAACAGAAGGAGATCAAAACCTGAAATAAAGAAAATTTAAGCATTTTCATTGATAACATATAAAACTTACCCCACTTGATATCCCCCACCCTCATGTATAGCCCCTGTACAGCCCTCCCCCACCCCATTGGAGCTCCCACCACACCCCTAGACTGCCCCCGACACCCTGGACAGCCCCAAACACCCCTCGACAACCCCCCACCCTCCTGAACAGCACCCCCTCACCCCCTCACCCCACTTAACATCCCCCACCACACCCCTGGACTGCCCCCCGACGCCCTGGACAGCCCTAAACACCCCTCAACAACCCCCCCCCCCACCCTCCTGAACAGCACCCCTCACCCCACTTGACAGCCCCCACCCCTTTGGAGCCCCCACCACACCCCTGGACTACCCCCCGACCCCCTGGACAGCCCCAAACACCCCTTTACAACCCCCCACCCTCTTGAACAGCACCCCCTCACCCCACTTGACAGCCCCCACCACACCCCTAGACTGCCCCCGACCCCTTGGACAGCTCCAAACACCCTGGGAAAACCCCCCACCCTCATGTATACCCCCCCACACCCTGGACATCCCTCCCCCACCCCATTGGAGCCCCCATCACACCCCTGGACTGGCCCTAACCCCCTGGACAGCCCCAAACACCCCTCTACACCCCCCCCCCCCCCCACCCTCCTGTATACCCCCCCTACCCCACCTGACAGCCCTCCCAGACCCCTGGACACCCCTAACCCCACTAAACACCCCCCACACCCTTGAAACCCCTCCCCCCAGACCAGAATCCATACCAGAAAAACCATCATAAGTAGACCAAAATAAGAAGTAGATCAAAATTAAACATTCACATATATAAAATTCAAAACTTACACTGTCAACTTAAAAAAAACTAAATCCAACCTAAACGACTACCAAATACACAATTAAAATGAAAATATTCAAAATTACATTTTACATTCCAAACAACTAAAATTTAATAAAACCTGTAAAATAATTTGACCACTAAACTTGTAAGTGTTTGATGCCTTCGGTATTATAGGGTTGAGGGTCATCAAAAAGCTACAAATGAAAAGGATAGTAGTTAACGTGTATAATGAGTAAATAAAATTAAAATATTATGGAAAAGTTTAAGCGGAAATCTTACCAGGTAAAAATTCACAACTGTCCCAGTTGTTATTATTTCATACATAAATCTTAACATATAATATCCGCATTCGATGACACCTTGTTGTTCATGAAAATTCTGTTTGAATGAGTGTAAATTCAATATATTATTTTAATGTAATAAATCAAAAAGTACAAATTATAAATGGATATTTACCTTTTCATTTACATATTTGATCTTTGCATTCATTTTCTTTGTGTTTTTTCGAAAGTAGGCCCATGCCCTGTTAGAAAATAACACTAATGGGATAAATTTAAAATTCATTATAATATATAAAACTATTGAGAAATTGAAACTTACTTTTCCAATATATTCTTAAAACTTTCTCACACATCATCATGGACAGAGCATATCCAATAAAGTGTTTTCTCCCTTGGGGAAAAAACCCCTAACATCCAATGATCACTGATAAAAGGAAATTTAATATTAGTGGTTTTTTATGTTAAAAGGTAATTAACTCTTTTAGAGAGACATGTTTCATACCTCTCACAAAAAGGCATCATCCAACATTGTGTGACTATATTATTTTCAAGTCTTTCAGTAATATAAAGCATTCTTTGTTCCTCATCCAATGCACATGATTTAGGGGAAATCAATTGCGGGTCCATGAATCCATATACATCTATTAGCTCATTCCTCTCAAAAATTTTATAAAGATACCTAATACAAAACAGACATAAGTATACATTTTTAATAAATATAACGCAGGGAAAAGGTGTTAAGACTTACATGGAAAAAATTTGCACCATGTTGATGCCCAACTTATCTCTAATAACAAGCTCCATGATATTAGTTTTTATAATCCCCACGTTTATTTCACATCCACAAACATGATCTTCCATTGGAAACTAATAATGACCCGCCAACAAATTTGAATATCTTGACAATCTATCAAGACTACTAGAACTTGTATCTGATGTCATAGCCATTTGTCTTTGTTGTTGTCTATACAGTATTTCTTTACCTTTGAAGTATTCCTGTAAAAATAAATTGAAAAATATATTAGTTTTCAAATGATAAAACAACTTTAATAAAAAAAAAGATATAACATTCATACCTCTATGGTAATGAGTCGAAGAAGTCTGGATGGCCAAATTAAAAAATGGTCGATACTATGTCCAACTGTCGCCACATCATCTGTAGGTAATGGTACCCGAGCTGATCTATCTATAATATCCTGTACAGTGACCCTCTGATTGTCTACCTCTAATTGTTGATGATGAACTGTATCTCCTATACAATATACCAACCCATATGCTACTATATACTGTTGAGAATCATCAATATGAAACTTGCAATAAGTAGGAAGCTGCGGCAGATAAGTAGGATAAAAAATGGGGTCAGTAGGCTGAGGTGGGGGAGTGGGAGCTACTGGCGGAGGTGGAGGATAAATAATGGGGTCTGCAGGGGGAGGTGGAGGAGTGGGAGTTGCAGTCTGAAATTGCCTTTGCATGTCTGCAAACATAGACTGCACTGATGCTCTAATCTTGTCCTCCATTGTCGCATTAATATTATGAACTTCAGCCTCCAAGGATTCTATTTTTTTTATAAACCCCCTCAATGTTTGAATTTGAAGAACGTGGCAACACTTTTCTTACCGATACACCTGCCGGATATCCTCTTACACGACCAGGATGTTTGAGCCTTCCCAATGCTACAGATAAAATATCTTCCCTCCCAGTAGCTGTAAATGTCCCCTGTGAACTCTGCTCCTCAAGAGAGTCCTGTGTTAATTAATTGAACATTTCTGTAATGATTGAAATTATATGAAGAAAATGGTTAACTTAAATAAATAAAATATATATCTTACAATCCTCTCAGCTACGATTCTCGATTCATTCGAAATATATTTCCCTTTTTTGCCCTTCCAAGCTCTCTTCCATTTTTCATGTCTAGATGAAGGGGATGGAGGGGCCACCTCTCCAGAGCTTGAAGACTCAACTCTTAGTTGTTGAAATTTTCCGCCATCATTTGTTCTTTCAATAATGCATACCCTCCCCGAGATAAACTATGAGGGTATAGATTTTTAGATTGGATCTCCTAATGATATTTCCTTGTTTTCTGTAAATTAAGAATAAGAAATCATTAAAAAAACGTTAATAATATCATTTACATAAGAAATCTTATAAAAGTTTACACTGCCCTTACCAAAAATGACTCTTTTCTTCTACTTTCAAAAAACTGTCTCCATGTGTCTTCATCTATAAAAGGATATATATGACATGGATTGTCATGACTCCTATGACCATAAATGAAATCAGATGATAGGGTTGATTTGAAATCCCTCCATCTCCTGGAAGGCAATGATAAGAATTTCATCCTGACTCCTCCAGTGTCAGGAATATCAAATGTCATCTGATAAAGAAGAGGTTAAACATATTATATATACTAGAAAAATTTAAATAATATTCAAAAAATAGCAAAAGATCTTACCAAAATCGTCTCCCATAACTGAGAGATTATCGCTTTATCCACACTTCTCTAGTCATCATACAGAATGCTTACTTTTCTCTTAGCCTGAGTTGCTACAAAACTCTTAAAATATTTTGCATTTAGACCTCTAGGAATATCATCATCATCAAACTCAATGACTATCCTTTGATCCTGCGTACGGGAAACTGATAATTTTAGTAAACGTGTGCACCCATGTTTACCAACCTTTGAACTCTTTTTCGTAATAGGATCATGTGAATGTTCCTCCCCAAAGGTATGACCAATATGCTCATCTCCAGAATCATGTGGTTGATCAACTGAATGATCTGTCATTATCCTTCAAATCAAAAAAACAAACGTTAGTTCAAAAATATACAAATTCAAATATTTTAATACTGCTGTAATCAGAAAATAGAAAAGTGTATTAAGTTATGTAATAGTAAACATTGGTAATATGGTAAGCATGTTAAATAATGGTAAAGATGGTAAAGATGGTCAAGATGGTCAAGATGGTAAACATGGTAAACATGGTAAAGTAATTGTCACTGAACAAAAATAATAGATGTATAATTCATGTAATGGTAAACATGATAAAGTAAACTAAACAAACTTAAAACAAACAAAAACTTATACTTATTTTGTTTTAAAACAAGTTTTAATAAATAAAAAACTTACAACATCTAACATTTATGAAAAAAATAAATGTAAACAAGAAATAAACATATGTTACCTGTAATTTTAGGAATGTACAAATGGATTGTTTTCCCAAATTCCTTCGTCGTGATCGTTCCTTATGGCACAAACCATGTCTTCAACATTCTCATCATTATGTTCTATTAATATTTCCATGTAAGTATGGATCTCACATAAATCAGAATCTTCATCAACTTCATCCTCACCAACATATTGTTTTTTCCCTTGTAAAACAACATCCCACTACATATCTGATTGATCTACTATATAGAAAATTTGTTTTGCATGTCTTTCCATTATAAAAGAATCAGATGTGTCTTCCAATCTATTCATATTAACAAGTGTTATTCCAAATTCATCGTTTCTGGCACTATTTTTACCGATAAACCATTTATAGTTAAAAACAGGAACTTTAATTTTAAAGTAATAAACCTCCCATATGTCTTCAATCACTCCATAATATGCACTTGATGCAGAAATTGGGTTTTTGTCCTTAGCACTCAAAAAATGCATTGCTTCTGCAAACACCAATACACCACTATTCTGAACTGCACTTCTGTTGTCCTGATCTTTCGTATGAAATGTATAGCCATTAATTTCATAACCGGACCATGTTATCACATTTAAACATGGACCACCCACTATCCATTTTAATGTCTCTGATAAATCTCATCTACCAAGCAAAGTCTTTTTAATCCATGACAAAAAAGTTTTGTTGTGCTCATTCAAAATCCACATTTCTTTCTTCTTTGGATGACATTGTTTCAAATCATTAATATGCAATGTGATATATGGTTGAGCATCAGCTATGTTATTAAAGATTTATGATTCTAACTTCTTCATCTGTTCAGCTGACAATGATTTGACTTTCAAGCCACAAATCCCCTTTCCCTCATTATTAACTCGTTCATGGTGAGATGGAGTCAAACCTATGTGTTGCGCCGTAGCCAAGTAGCTCATACAAAACTCTGCTACCTCCTCAGAAATATACTTTTCAATAATGGAGGCTTCAGGTCGATATGTATTTTTAACATACCCCTTTAATATTTTCATATACCTTTAAAAAGGATACATCCAATGAAGATATACAGGTCCAAAAAGATTTATTTCTCGAACCAGATGAATCATTAAATGCACCATTATATCAAAAAAAGTTGGAGGAAAATACATTTCCAATTGACAAAGTATAAAAATTGAATCATTTTCCAAAATGTTCAAAGCATTCACATCAATCTCCTTGTTACAAATTGAATTGAAAAAATAACACAACTTCATCATAGTCTTTCTAACACGAATGGGCAATATTCCACGCAATGCAACTGGTAGAATTTGTTGCATCATGATGTGACAATCATGTGATTTCATACCTATCAACTTCAAGTCCTTAAATGAGACAAAAAAAAATTACATTTGAATAATAACCTTGAGGCACTTTGATATCATGAAGACACTGAAAAAAGCTAATTTTCTCCCTCTTCGATAATGTATGACAAGCCGGGGGAAGAAATGTCCGTCTTCCTTTAGGAGTGGGAGCTAACTCCAAATGTATTCCCATTGATAGTAAGTCTAATCTTGCATTCAACCCATATTTAGTCTTTCCTTTAATATCTAACAATGTTCTAATCAAACAATCACATATATTCTTCTCCACGTGCATGACATCAATATTATGTTTAACTTCATGATACCTTCAATATGGTAGCTCAAAAAATATTGACCTTTTCTTCCAAATATGTCTATCATTACCAGATTTTTGTGTCTTTCCCAATGTAACATAAAGGTTTTTCACCCTCTCAAAATAAAGATCTGAGGATAAAGGTTTTGGAGCAATATCAAATTCTTGTGAGACATTGAATGCCTTTTTTAGTCATCTATAAGGGTGATCCATATGAAAAAACTTTCGATGACCCATGTACACTGTTTTCCTCCCATGATGCAATTGACAATATGACGTCTGTTGTTCGCAAATTGGACATGCTTTATGCCCTTTAACACTGTATCCAAACAAATTTCCATACGCTGGGAAGTCATTTATAGTGAACAGAAGCACTGCATGCAGTTGAAAATATTCCATTTTATAAGAATCATACACCCTAATACCATCAGCCCATAATAGTTTCAAATCATCAATCAATGGTGACAAGTAAACATCAATATCATTTCCGGTTTTCTTTGGACCAGATATCATTATACTAAACATGACATATTTGTGCTTCATACAAACTTCAGGAGAGAGGTTGTAAATTACCAATAAAATAGGCCATGAACTATGTGTGCTATTGAGGGTTTGGTATGGATTCATTCCATCTGTGCACAACCCTAATCTGAGATTTCTTATTTCATTTCCAAATGTAGAATACTGCGCATCAATTTTCTTCCATTGTGGACAATCAGCTGGATGACATATTTTTCCATCACATACCCGCTCATCAGCATTCCATCTTAACATTTTTTCATCATGTGAATTAGAAAATAAACATTTGAAATGATGAATTATAGGAAGATACTAAAATACCTTTGAAGGGAGCTTTGTAATCTCTACATCAGCCTATGATTTCTCTTTCACCTTATACCGTGATGTCCCACATTTAGGACACTCTGAAAGAAATTCATATTCCTTCCTATATATAATTAATTCATTCGGACAGGCATGTATTTTCTTATATCCCAATACCATCGGGCATAATATTTTCTTGGCCTTGTAATGTGAATCTGGAAGATCGTTATCTTTTGGAAGAATGTCTTTCATCAATTGTAGCAGCTCTGTAAAACTTATGTCACTCCATCCATGTTTTGCCTTCAGGTTAATCAATCTTAAAACTTCTGAAAAAACCGTAAAATCTGTACAACCAGGATATAATTGTTTTTTAGCATCACCATATAGACGTGCAACTGTCGGTTCTATCTCAATTTATTCGTCTACAATATCACGAATCATTTCTTCAATTCCATTGGAGTTACCATCTTGTGAATCATCATCATCAGTGACATTTTGTCCAGTTTCACCATGCCAAATCCAAGGGTTGTAACTCAGATTAAAACCATGACATATCAGATGATCTCTTATCTCTCTACTTTTCAACTTCTTCATATTCAAACATTTCAAGCATGGACAGAAAAAAATGTCACTACTTGGAACATTTCGTTTAGAAAATTCCAAAAAGACATCAACACCTTCCTCATATTCATTTCTCATTTGATGTTCCGTAATCCAACTTTGACTCATTATTACCTATAACAAATATCAAAAATATATATATATTTAAGATAAGAAAAATATAAGTTTATATGAAAAAAAATCATAATTTGAATGTAAAACAATTTTGAAATATAAAACAAATCTATGCGTATTTAAAAAAATATTCTTAAATATTATTATTAAAAGAAAATACAGTTATATATAACAATTTTAAATTCCATTGAATAAAAGAAAACCATGGTGCCTACATGGTTGATAGAAAATTGGAGAGAATGGAGTAAACTTGAGAATCAAATCATATTTAAAATAAAAATTCAGATTGAGAAAATCGCCCCTCCTGGACACCACCCCCCACCCCCTACCCCCTTGGACACCCCCCCTGGACACTTCCCAACCCTCTGGACAGCCCCCACCCCCCGGAAAACCCCCAAAACCTTCTGGACAGGCCCCCAGCCCCTTGGACAGCGCCCCCACACACACCCACCCACTTGGACACCCCCCCTGGACACCCCCCAACCCTCTGGACGGACCCCCACCCCCGGCCAACCCCCAAAACCCTCTGGAAAGGCCCCCACCCCCTTGGACAGCCCCCCACACCCACCCACCCCCTTGGACACCCCCCTAGACACCCCCTAACCCTCTGGACAGCCCCCCAATCCCCTGGACAGCCCCCCACCCCTCTAGAAAACACCCCCACCCCTCCTGGACACCACCCCCACCCCCTACCCCCTTGGACACCCCACTGGACACCCCCCAACCCTTTGGACAACCCCCCACCCCCTGGACAGCACCCCACCCCTCCAGACAGCACCCCCCACCCCTCCTAGACACCACCCCCACCCCCGACCCCCTTGGACACCCCCCTGGACACCCCCCAACCTCTGGACAGCCCCCCCCCCCCCACTCCCCGGACAACCCCCCAAACCCTCTGGATAGGCCTCTACCCCTTGGACATCCCCCCACACCCACCCACCCCCTTGGACACCCCCCTGGACACCCCCCAACCCTCTAGACAGCCCCCCACCCCCCGGAAAACCCCCCAAACAATGGTTTACATATAAAAACTAGGCATGGTGAACAACTAAAAACACATGAATTTAATATATACTTTAGCATGAAATAGATGGAATTAAATATTATTAAATATGGCTACTTAAATGATCGTATGATAATTAAAAATAACCATTGATATTCAACTAGTCAAATGATCACAAGTTTTCTCGATAAGTAATATCATAATGAGGTAATGGATAATTCTAGAAATCTTAAACATATTGTCGAGGCCTTGGACAAGGCCTCAAAAAATACTAGGGTAAGCCCTCAGCAGAACCCATTTTTATTTGGAATCATGAGACATAGCGATGCATCGAAGGGCCATAGAGGTCAACAGCCATTACATTATATGTCTAATAGATTCTCATATAAAAGAGGATAAACATAAGCAGCAACAACACATGAAATATCATTTCCGAATTCTTACATTTAATCAATAACCATTCTATGCAGTAATATAGGTGAATGAGATCATTAGTTGTCAATGACAACAAAAATTTCCATCAATGTCGGGCATTCGCGAAACAAAAACAAACTAAATAAAAGTATTTGAGGCTTACATGAATATTGCGAGTCGATCTAATAGATATAGGGATGATAAATAAGATTATGATGGAAAAATGAGGTAAGAGGGTTCAAAATCGAATAATCTTACCTAGTTTAAACACAAAAATCGTAAAACATAAATATAGACTATCCGAGAAAAAAAATGAACGAAATAAATTCGTGGAAGGCTTACTTGAGTGATGCGAGTTGAGATGATAGATCCGAGGAGAGTAAATATGATAAACGATGAAGTCAAAATGAGTTTAACACAGCGAGATCGACGAGTTGATTAGGGTTTACCGCGCGAGAGAGACGATCTGTCGGACTGTCGATCAAAAAATTGTAAATGACAATCCACGGGGCTTGTTAATTTTTTAAATGTTTTATAATGTCGGTTATTTAATAACTGATGTTATAAACTGTTTTTTTACATTTATAATGTCAGTTATTATAATAACTGATGTTATAAATGTATCAGATACAGATTGTTTTACGTCTGTTATTTTATAACCGACGTAAAAAAATCCGCGTGTTGGTTTTTTACGTCGGTTATTCTATAACCGACATAAAAAAGACATAAAAAATCACAGTTTTTTACGTCGGGTATTGTATAACCAATGTAAAAAACGTTCTGTGGGTTGTTTTGTTACGTTGGTTATAAAATAACAGACGTCAAAAAGGCCTCAAAAGCCACGTTTTTTACATCGGTTATTTTATAACCGACGTAAAAAAAACCCCGTTCTTTGGTTTTTTACGTCGGTTATTTTATAACCGACATCAAAAACTCGTAGATATCTCTTTTTTTATGTCGGTTATCAAATAACCGACATAAAAAAACCCCACAATTTTTTTTTTTACGTCAGTTAATTTATAACCGACGTAAAAACCGAACACGCGCGATTTGTCACGTCGGTTATTAAAATAACTGACGTTAAAAAGATACTCACCACATTTGTTACATCGGTTATAAAATAATCGACATAAAAAAACACGTTTCACAGATTATCACATCGGTTATATATAACCGACGTAAAAAATGGTGACGTAAATAATGTTTTCTGCACTAGTGAGGTAACCGTGTGACCCTATTTTAATGGAGATAGTGGCTTGCGCACATCCTGCGCACAATTTCCTAAACCAAGCACCTAGCCCATGTGGGGTGTGTCTTGGAAGTAGAATACTCTGCACGGTTTGCGCACGGTATGGAAAACCGTGCGGGTCAAACCGTGGGTGACGTCCAGTTTTAAGATTTTGATTTGTTTTAATTTAATTAAATTAAATTAAAAAAAACTAAACTACTCTCCCTCTACCCTCTCAGACGTGATGTACCCAACCCAAGGGGCTCTCCCCTTCTAAGTGCATGAACCCTCCTCGGCCTCCTCTCCTCTCTTCGTTTTTGCCCGGATCTCTTCATGAATCCCCTTCGATCGTTCAAGGTGAGTCTTCCCCTCACATATCCTCCTGTTTTTTGGCCGAAATTCGGGTTATTCGTCGCTCGGGATGGTTTGACCAAACCCTGGACCAAGGGTTAACTTGTTTTTCTGATTTCCCTTGGGTGATAGGTCGTGAAAATGGTCTCTTAGGCATTTTTCTTGTGTGTTCTGGCAACCCCCGCCAAAGGTGAGGCAGTTCGGGTGGTTTCGGTCTTCCAGAAATGTTTCGGGGTAAGGTTTATGTAATGACCCAAAATTTTGAATATTATTAGTTTCCCAAATTTGTGTGTTATTTTATTTTATACTCAATAAAACCATATCCTTTAATTAATAAAGTGAGTATAATTAAAATGAGACCATTGGGTTTCGAATGTTGTATGACTGTTGGTCAATATGACCATTGGAAACTATAATCTTAATGTTATTATTATTATTTATAAATACAAGTGATTGTGGTTAATTAATATAGAAAGAGGATTTGATGGCCTCATCTAGTAGACTCAGGCCATACGAAACCCATCTATCAGAGATTGGGAAGGAGGTTGCATCACTAGGCTTTGCTCTAGACCAAGCCTAAGCTGAGCTTCAACATGTGAAGCTTGAATGGAATCACCTACAGGATAAGTTCAAGCTGATAGAAATCACCACTCTGGCAATCTTGTCTGAACTACCCCAAGATTTTATCACCATTTCACACCTTAATCTTAGGTCCTATTCAGGTGTTATAAGGGGCTATGTAATGAGGCCTTAGTTACTTTGTGTAATCCTTTTGTATAAATAAACTTATTATTTCATCATTCCTATTTTTGGAATAGATTTCCTTAATAAAGTATATTATTAATTAATAGAAATTTGATAAATTGATTTTAAAAGTAAAAATTGTACTTTTCAAATATTTCTCATACATAGAGACTTATTATGGTAAAATAAACATCATTTTTGAATTTCAAATGTCAAAATTAACCTAGGCTGAATTTTTAGAAATTTTTTAAGAAGTTTCAATTTGATGAATAGTATTTTATGAATAGTGTTTTTTTATGAATAGTATTTTTTATGAATAGTATAGAAAATTTTTATTATTAAATAACTTTTTCTGTGAAATTATTTTTGAAAATCAGGCATACATGGTTGTAATCAGTGTGGAAAATGTGGTTCAATAAGATTAAAAAAAAATTTTGCTGAATAGTAACTTTACCCTTTGAAATATTAATTTTACCTTTATGAATGGTAATTTTACCAATGGCATAGTAACGTCACCTAAGGAGGTATAAATATGTTTTAGTCACCTTAAGTGGTAATGTGATATAATCATATCATAGTATAAGTAAATAAACGTTTTAGAAATTATTAGTCAAGTATTTGTATTTTATTTATTTATTTTAATTTAAAATGAAATGAATTTTTATAAAATGGATTTCACTTTTTGATTATACACATCAAAAAATGGTTATGGTGAATTTTGGGGTTTTTTCTAAAACGGTTGAATTTTCAGTGAATAGTAAAAATATAGTTTTGAGTTTCGGTGTGTTTAATGACATCATTAATGATGTAATCATGATGAAATAATTCTGGTTGACTTTTGAATAGTAAGATATGTTATGAGTTTTCTCAAGTGGCCAATTCCATGGGCAAATACCATGATAAATCTCATGGTTTTTCAAATACCACTAATAAGGTGTCCCTTGGAAATTAATATAATATTCCCTCACTTTTGTTATAAATACCAACCCATTACTTCATTCATTTCATTCCAAATTCCTCCCCAACGAATCTCTAGTCTTGTTACCTCCCAAGGAGTCCTTCAAGCCCCCTAAGTTCCCAACCTTTGAGCTTTCAAAGTCACTCTTCAAGGTAAGGGAACCTTTCACCCTCCTCTTTTAAGTCATGACTTCCTTTATGTTATGTCTTCTAGTTTCCATATTATTATGTTAGGGTATATTCTTATATATCATCATTTCTGTCCATTTTATGTCCAAATGATAAGATACCCTTTCCACTCTCATCAACTTATTTTTCTGAATTTTAAGCGACATCGTTAGGCTGCCGAATTTTTCGTAAAAAAATCGCATCTTCTCTTTTCTTTCAAGTTTTCTTTTCATGTGGTATTCAATTCAAATATCCATACCATGATCTTACTTATTTTTATTATTTAACCATACTTTATTATGATTTATTTATGAGTGGGTTAGCCTTGTCCCCTCTCTTTTCAATATTTTCTAAAATCGTGTTGTATAGTCGTTATGCTGCAAAATTTTTATCTCAAAATCTCTCACTCTTTTTCTCAATAAGTTACTTTATTTTAATTATGTGAATAGCCAAACCTATTTCATTTCTAGGTGTATTCATCAAGACATAAAATTGATATATTTTATTCTTTAATTGGCATACATATAACCCTCACTCCCTTTCCATGGGTTATAATTGACATAATGATTTTGTTTTTAAGTACTTTTTAAACGTCACGATTTTGACATGAAACCCATTTATTTTATTCTCTTTGGGTTATTTATGAAATGTATGATTATGGTATATGTGGATCACATGAAAATAAATACATATTAATGGTTCACCCTGATATCTCTTCAATGTATTGGGTAAAGAATTTAATCTCTAGAGATAATAAGTTTCACGATAACTTGGTGAATAACCTTTGTAATTTTTATAACACCTTGGGGATGGACCTTGGTGATATTTTCATGAATGTATAAATAAAATTTTGTAGCCACATTTTCAAGTTATAATTTATTTTATTATTTCTATGATATTCCTCTTTATCATTCATTTATGATATCCCTCATGTTCTTATTGATATCGCTCAAGATCACGTGTAAATTGTTTCACTTGTTTTCCTTACTGGGCATTCTGCTCACCCTTTCCTTTGATGTATGTATCCAGGTTATGAGATGCAGTAATTGTACTTAGGATGAACTTATGATGAAGACATAAAACTGGATTATAAGAATGTTTTATATTGTTTTCATGTATTTTTTTCCTGATTTCCAAGACACTAGACTTTAAAGATCCTTTGTTTGAAAAAGGTGATGAAAAGTTATGTAATAAAAAGGTAGGATTCCATAGTTGGTATCAAAGGATAGTTTAGTTATTTATGGAAATTAGGATATTAAAACTTCAGGAATAACCCTATATAAAAGTTTAAATATAGGAAAACTTCCTGATATTTTGTTGAAATATTAATTAAGTGGTTTTCGAACAAATAAATCCCTGACTGGATATGAACAAGTGGATGTGGCTCTAGCACAGATGTACCTAGCAGTGAAAAATCCGACAAGGAGTTTCGGGCTTGACCCGAGGTATCCTAGTACACGACAATGGGCCTTGCTAAACTCCTGGTTTGACACTCCTAGGTGATACGTTTGGTTAGTCATAAGCTTTTTATGAATCATTATGAAGGATTTATAGATAAATTTAATTATTTAAGCATGAATTTTTAAGACATAAAATCCTTTATAGTTAAAAGATTCATGAATGAAATAAGATTCTCACTAAGGTTTTATTATTCTATAAAATGGTGGGAAATAGTAGGAACCGTACAAATGGTGAACGCAATGGACCATGTGCTAACGGCCCTCTGATGGAAGCTGGAATGGAAACTTTCATGAGAATGATGAACCAACTGACTCAAGTTATGAGAAATAACTTGAATCAAGATGAGAGACTGATCTCACTACAAAGGGAAAAACATTCTATTGAATCCTTTATACATCAACGACTACCAACCTTTAGTGGATATATCAACCCATTGATTGTTGAATAGTGGATTAGCTTTATCGAGAAGATCTTTTCTCTACTCCGTTGTTCGAAACAAGAGAAGGTTACCTTGGTTGTTTACTGCTTAGAGGGAGAAGTTGATCAGTGGTGGGAATTGATTAAAAACACGAGGCCAAGAGTGGAGGTAGAAGTTATGGAGTGGGCAGAGTTTAGAGGTATCTTCTTCAATAAGTATTTCCCTCGATCTGTGAAAACAAAAATGGAGAAGGAATTTCTCGAGCTGACGTAGAAGGACAATGAATCTGTGGGATTCTATGAGATGAACTTCACAAGGCTTTCACATTACACCTCTATATTTGTCATGGATACAAATGTTAAGGTTGATAGATTATTCAGTAAACTAAGACCTCATTTGTGGAAGAATCTATCCAACCAAGACTATGATAGCTATGAGGAGATTGTGCGAAGTGCGATGAAAGTCGAACTGGAGTTTGGTGAGATAGAGTGGTCTCATAAATCCAATGATAAGAAGAGATAGATGGATCCAAACTTAGGGAGGACCTTTGATCAGGGAAGAGGAGGCAAACAAGTGAAACGTCCCATGTTTAATAACTGTAGGAAGAAGCATTCAGGGAACTGGATACTCGAGAGTGAAAAGTGCTAAAAGTGTGGAATATATGGCCATATCGCACAGAATTGTCATAGAGAGGAGAAGCCTCAACTCCCAAACACTAATGACAAGGGTAAGATAGTGCAGGCCCTACCTGATATCCAATGCTATAAGTGTGGACAACTTGGGCACTTTGACAATCACTATCCAAATCCGAGGGCAGTGGAGGGGAATCACCATCAGCCACAGCAAAGGCCAAGGGAGAAAGGTCATACTTTTTCAATCACTATGGCTGAAGTTGAAGTGCCAAATGATGTGGTGGCAGGTACTCTTGTTGTTCTCTCAAAGCTAGAAAGTACTTTTTCTTATTCCGGTTCTACGCATTCCTTTATTTCATCCAATTTTGCAAAGAATTTAGAATCAACCCTTGAATTTCTAAAAGTAGAGTTATCATTCAAGACTCCTGGTGGTATTATCCAAGCATCATCAGTGTTTAGAAACTCTAGTATTTACTTTAGTGAGAACAATCTTATCACAAATCTAGTGGTCATTCCCATGATGGAATTTGACATTATACTAGGGATAGACTGGCTCTCAAAGTATAATGCTAAGATCAAATACAGAAGCAAAGAAATATTAGTAGTCTTGAATGGAAAACCTACTGTTATCTTCCAAGGAGAGATATCTCAACTAGATCTTTGTCAAGAAGAACCTCCTATATCCTTCTTTATGGAGTTGATTGGTGAAGAAAAAGAAAGAAATGATAGTATAATGATAGAAAATGTCCTCATCATCCAGGAATACATTGGAGTATTTCTTGAGGAGTTACCCAGACCTACCCCAGAAAGATAGGTAGAGTTCTTCATTGAACTCATACTTGGATCCTATCTGATATCAAAGACCCTGTATAGGATGGTAAATGTGGAGTTTTATGAATTAAAGAAACAACTCCAAGATCTTTTGTAGAAGGGGTTTATCCAACCGAGTGTGTCTCCTTGGGGAGAACCTATTCTATTTGTAGAGAAGAATGATGGATCAATGTAGCTATGCATTGATTATAGAGAACTAAATTGGATCACAGTGAAGAAAAAATACCATCTTCCAAGAATTGATGACTTATTTGACCAACTTCATGGAGCTCAATTCTTCTCTAAGATTGATCTTTGATATAGTTATCATCAATTGAGAGTGAATAAAGAAGATATTACAAAAAATTCATTCTAATCAAGATATGTTCATTATGAGTTTGTTGTTTTTCCCTTCAGACTAACTAATGCACCTGCTATTTTTATGGATTTGATGAATAGAGTCTTTAAGGACTACCTTGATAACTTTGTGGCTGTTTTTATTGATGATATTCTAGTATATTATAAAAGTCATGAGGAGTATGAGGATCATCTAAGGGTTATTTTGCAAACTCTATGAAAGAATATGATTTTTGGACAGTTTAGAAATTGTGAATTTTGGTTACAATAAGTTGATTTCTTGGGGCACATTGTAACCAATGAAGGAATCACAGTTGAACCTACAAAGACAAAGGTTGTAGAGGAGTGACCTCATCCTACAACAATAACTGAGATTCGTAGTTTCCTTGGATTAGTAGGATATTATAGGAGGTTTGTAAAAAACTTTTCATGACTTTCTAATCCATTAAACAAGTTAACTCGAAAAGGTTTCAAGTTCATCTGGAAAAAGGAGTGTGAGGAAAGTTTCCAAGATCTAAAGAAGAGATTGGTTACTACACCCATGTTAACTCTAACCTTAAGTGGATAAGGATTCATTATTTTTAATTATGCATCTCTGAAAGGGATTGGGTGAATCCTCAGGCAAAATGACAAAGTCATCGCTTATGCATCCCAATATTTGAAGACTCATGAGAAGAACTATCCTATGCATGATCTTGACCTGGTTGTGGTTGTTTTTTCTCTGAAGATATGAAGCCACTATCTTTATGGGTAGAAATGTGATATATACACAAACCATCAAAGTTTTAAGTATATTTTCACACAAAAGGAATTGAACATGAGACAAAGGAGATGGTTGGAACTTCTTAAAGACTATGATTGTTCAATTCATTATCATCTCGAAAGAATAAACAAAGTCGCTGATGAATTAAGAAGGAAATACCCAGTTGTTCTTTCCATGATGAGGATTCAAATAGATCCTTTGATCAATGACCTAGTAAAGATGGACATGGGAATTATAAGGGGAGGTATATCATCAACTCTATCACAAATGATTTCTCAACCATTATTACTAGAGAAGATCAAGAAATCTCAAAGAAGATCCTTTATTACAGAAGAAGTTTGAGGCTGTGAAGGATGAGAAGTTTCATAAGTTCAATATTGATCAAGAAGGTGTACTGAAATTTCATACAAGACTATGTGTTCCATCTATTCTGGAAATAAAGAAGGAGATGGTGGATGAAGCTCATAGCTCTACATTCTCTATACATCCTATAAGTAAAAAAAATGTATAGAGACCTTCGTGATCATTATTGGTGAGATAATATGAAAAGATAGATTGTTGACTACACTTTAAGGTGCCTGGTATGTCAGTAAGTAAAGGCAGAGCGAAAAATTTCTAAAGGGGTAATGCAACCACTACCCATACCAGCATGGAAGTGGGACAATATCACAATGTACTTTGTAACTGGTCTCCTGAGAACTTCCAAATGAAACAATGAGATATGGGTTATTGTGGACTGTCTCACCAAGACTTCCCATTTTATCTCCATTCGGGAATATTTCTCTCTTGATCAACCGGCTAGGATTTATGTGAAGGAAGTGGTAAGGCTGCATGGAGTTCCACTTTCTATCGTATCTGATCATGATCCACGATTCACATCAAAATTCTAGAGAAGTATTCAATGTGCTCTGAGTAATGAATTGAATTTCAATATAGCCTATCACCCCCAAACTGATGGCCAGTCTGAAAGGACTATTCAAACACTCAAGGACTTGTTGAGAACATGCTTAGTGGAATTTAAAGGTGGATGGGATCAATGTCTCCCATTAGTTGAGTTCTCTTACAACAACAGCTTCCACTCGAGCATTCAAATGGCACCCTTTAAAGCTCTATATGGGAAGCAATGTAGAACTTCTACTTGTTGGAATGAAGCTAGTGAGAGAAAGTTTCTTGGTTCTGATCTTGTGTAAGAGATGACAGAAAAAGTCCATGCCATCCAACTACACAGTAAGGTTTCTCATAGTCGGAAAAAGATTTATGTTAACAACCATCGAAGGGACTTGGATTTTGATCTTGGTGACAAAGTCTTTCTTTGAATTTCACCTTGGAAGAGATTCATGAGGTTTGGGAAGAAAGGGAATCTCAACCCTAGGTACATTGGTGCCTATGAAATCCTTGATCACGTAGAAGCAGTGGCCTATCAGCTTGCACTTCCTCCAAATCTAGCACAAGTTCATGATGTATTCCATGTATACCTCTTGAATAAGTACATACCTGACCCTTCACATGTACTAAATTTAAAGGTGGTACAATTGGAACATGAACTCTCTTATGAGGAGAAGTTGGTGGAGATCTTGGATTTTAGAGACAAGGTTCTATGCAACAAAACTACCCACCTTGTTAAGGTGTTATGGAGGAACCACAAATGTGAAGAAGCCACATGGGAACTAGAGGAGTCTATGAATAAGAAGTTCCCAAACCTTTTCTTTTCTGAGGGTATGAGTTGAAATTTTAGGGACGAAATTCCTTAAGGGGGGAATAATGTAAAGACCCAAACTTTTAAATATTATTAGTTTCATAAATTTGTGTGTTATTTTATTTTATACTCAACAAAACTATATCCTTTAATTAATAAAGTGAGTATAATTAAAATGAGACCATTGGGTTTCGATTGTTATATGACCGTTGGTCAATATGACCATTGGGAACTATAATCATAACATTATGATTATTGTTTATAAATACAAGTGATCATGGTTAATTAATACAGAAAGAGGAGTTGATGTCCTCATCCAGTAGACTCGGTCTATACAAAGCCCATCTATCGAAGCTTGGGAAGGAGGTTGCGTCACTGGGATTTTCTCTGAACCAAGCCCAAGCTGAGTTTCAACATGTGAATCTTGAACGGAATCACCTATAGGATAAGTTCAAGCTGATAGAAATCATCACTTGGGTAATGTTTTCTGAACCGCCCCAAGATTCTATCACTATTGCACACCTTACTCTTAGGTCCTATGCAGGTGTTATAAGGGGTTATGTAATGAGGCCTTAGTTATTTTGTGTAATCCTTTTGTATAAATAAAATTGTGGTTTCATCATTCCTATTTTTTGAATAGATTTCCTTAATAAAGTATATGATTAATTAATACAAATTTGATAAATATATTTTAGAAGTAAAAATTGTACTTTTCAAAGATTTCTCATACACAGAGTCTTATTATGGTAAAATAAACATCATTTTTGAATTTCAAATGTCAAAATTAACCTAGGCTGAATGTTTATAAATTTTCTAAGAAGTTTCAATTTGATGAATAATATTTTATGAATAGTGTTTTTTGATGAATAGTATTTGATGAATACTATTTTTTATGAATAGTATAGAAATTTTTTATTATTAAATAACTTTTTTTGTGAAATGATTTTTGAAAATCGGACATACATGGTTGTAATCAGTGTGAAAAATGTGGTTCAATAAGATCAAATTAATTTTTTGGTAAATAGTAACTTTACCCTTTGAAATAGTAATTTTACCTTTATGAATGGTAATTTTACCAATGGTATAGTAACATCACCTAAGGAGGTATAAATATGTTTTAGTCACCTTAAGTGGTAATGTGATATAATTATATCATAATATAAGTAAATAAATGTTTTAGAAAATATTAGTCAAGTATTAGTATTTTATTTATTTAATTTAATTTAAAATGAAACTAATTTTTATAAAATGGAGTTCACTTTTTAATTTTACACGTTGAAAAATGGTTAGGGTGAATTTTTGGGTTTTTTCTAAAACAACTGAATTTTTAGTGAATAGTAAAAATACAGTTTTGAGTTTCGGTGTGTTTAATGACATCATTAATGATGTAATCATGATGTAACAATTCTGGTCGAATTTTTAATAGTAATATATGTTATATGGTGTCCCAAGTGTCCAATACCATGGGAAAATACCATGGGCAAGCCCATGGTTTTTCAAATACCACTAATGAGGTGTCCCTTGGAAATTAATAAAATATTCCCTCACTTTTTCTATAAATACCCACCCATTCCTTCATTCATTTCATTCTAAATCCCTCCTCAACGAATTTATGGTCTTTTTACCTCCCAATGAGTCCTTTCAAGGTTCCCTAAAGCCCCCCAAGGTCCCAACCTTTGAGCTTTCAAAGTTACCTTTTAAGGTAAGGGAACCTTTCACCCTCCTCTTTTAAGTCGTGACTTCCTTTATATTATGTCTTTTAGTTTCCATATTATTATGTTGGGGTATGTTATTATATGTCCTCATTTCTTTATATTTTATTTCCAAATGATGAGATACCCTTTCCACTCTCATCAACTTATTTTTCTGAATTTTAAGCGACGATGTTAGGTTGCCATATTTTTCGTAAAGGAAATCACATCTTCTCTTTTCTTTCAAGTTTCCTTTTCATGTTGTATTTCATTAAAATATACATACCATGATCTTACTTCTTTTTATTATGTAAACATACTGTATTATGAGTTATTTATGAGTGGGTGACCCTTGTCCCCTCTCTTTTCAATATTTTTTAAAACCATGTTGTATAGTCGTTATGCTGTAGAATTTTCATCTCAAAATCTCTCTATCTCTTTCTCAAGAAGTTCATTTATTTTAATTATGTGAATACCCAAAACTATTTCATTTCTATAGGTATTCATAAATACATAAAATTGATATATTTTATTCTGTAATTGACATACATATAACCCTAACTCCCTTTCCATGGGTTATAATTGACATAATGATCTTGTTTTTAAGTACTTTTTAAACGTCATGATTTTGACATGAAACCCATTTCTTTTATTCTATTTGGTTTATTTATGAAATGTATGATTATGATATATGTGGATCACATGAAAATAAATACATATTAAGGGTGCACCATGATATTTCTCCAATGCATTGGGTAAAGAATTTAATCTCTAGAGATGACAAGTTTCACGATACCTTGGTGAAATGGACCTTGGGGATATGTTCATGAATGTCTAAATTAAATGTTTTAGACAAATTTTCATGTTATTATTCATGTTATTTTTTATATTATATACCTCTTTATCATTCATTTATGATATCCCTCATGTTCTTATTGATATCGCTCAAGATCACGTGTAAACTGTTTCACTTGTTTTCCTTAATGGGCATTCTACTCACCCTTTCCTTTGATGTATGTCTCCAGGTTATGAGATGCAGTAATTGTACTTAGGATGAACTTATTATGAAGACTTACAAGTGGATTAGAATAATGTTTTATGTTTTTTTCATGTATTTTGTTCCTGATTTCCAAGACACTAGACTTTAAAGATCCTCTGTTTGTAAAATGTAATGAAAAGTTATGTAATAAAAAGGTGGGATTTCATAGTTTATACATTATCCTTTGTTTTGCACCTCTTGATTTAAGATCTTTTTTGTGTCCCTTCATGTGTGTGGATGTGTGTTTGCTTAGTGGGAGAGAAGCAGGTTCTTTTAGTTAGAAAGATCCAAGAGCTGAGTGGACGGCTTGGTTCCACCCTGAGGTAGGGTCCCTTTCCAAGTCCTCAATTTTATAAATGCATTAATAAATTGCTTACTATACTTTTATTAGAAATTAATTCCATGTAGTGAATTATTTGTTGGATTTGGTGGCCTAGAACCAACTACTTTGTACTTTATTCATTAATGAATACCTTATCAGATCTTGATTGTTCTTCTACGTGACAATGCATGTGATAATGTCCTAAGGATAGTTATTGCATTAAAGGGTCATAGTGGATCCCTGCTATGATGAGAACTTCGAAATGCCATAAAACTGTTATTAAATATATATTCTATGGGCGGATGATGTTATTTGAGGGACACAAATAAATACAGCCCATTAGGGGTGAGGACTCATAAAACTTTGAGGAACCTTCTCATGGTGTGCGCCCTTGGTAATATCCAGGAGGATATTATGAGAACGAGACCCGCCAGTAGGAAATCCAAATTTTGTAGTGTCATTGGATGTTCCTATTTGCGGATGTGTGTATTGGTCCTTAGACTTTAAGATTATTATTAATGGGTATTAAAACTCACGCACTTAGATGTATTGACGAAAACTATGACGACACACTATTCGCAGCGAGGTAGGATACGTTGGGTGCGTCACGAGTGATACTGCATTAATAGATAATGCAAGAAATGATTTTTCCCTTCTATTCCATAATGGAAGTAGATATCTCAGGCTCTTTGATGGAATTTATATAGCTAAAATAAATCCACGACCATGGTGGGGAATGGGTAAGTTCAATTCAGGAAAGTCAAATAAAGAATAATCGAGCACATGGTTTGATGACACTAGCATGAAATCTGCTTGATTCGAGATATCGAAACAAAGGGATTACATTACACAATAAGCATTTGTAGGAGGTTACACGTCGTTGTGGTGTTAACTTCTTTCTATATGGGTTCCTTGGCGTGTTGCTAGATGATAACCTTGGACTTTAATCAGGCTCCACCTAATGCCACTGAGAAAGAGGCCTAGAGGGTCACACACTAAGTGTGTCCAAGTATCTCAGTTAAATATTAATTTAATAAGATGAATAAAGATTATTCCCAACTATGGTTTAATAATTATTCAAGGATTTCTGATCGCATTTATTTCGACACTAGTTATTCGAGAGAATATATTGTGGGCAGAATAATATATATTTATTAGTGAGTAATGCAGTGATATTTATTTGAGAAATAAATAGTCATTATTCAAGGTCTAATAAATGTGGTGGGGGGAATAAAGAAAAATGGAAAATAAAAGTACACGCCATGTATATTAATATATACAAGCCATGTAGTTTTTCTGAGAATTTATGAGAAATAATATTATTTATTTAATTAAATAATATTAGGTGTAATTCACGGGGCGCATGTAAAGTAATAATAATAGTCAATTGTTATTATTAGACATGGGGTATTACTAAGAATTAAATGAAATGAATAAATGATTTCGGGTAATTAATTAATTTTATTATTCTATGTAATTAAAATCCTAATTATATATTTCTCATTAGCCTAGTCATTTTTGTGGTTATGTACAACGGATTTGGAAAATCTCTTAAGCCAATAGAGAATTCTTTTCCACCAAGAACGCTCTCAAGCTATGAGAGAGAAATCCACCTCCACCGTATCATGGTGATCAAAGGCGGACATCGCAAGCGAAGGATCTTCTGTGCTATCACCCAGAGATCCCTTCGGTGATGTCCAGAGATACATGGAGTATGTGTGGATCATTGCTAGAGGAATCCTACACTTGGATTCTATGACACAGCGACAGATCACATCGGACAGTGACCAGAAACATCAACGAAGAAAGAATTTCATCAAGGTAATTCTTGTCAATTAATTAAATTAATTATAACCAAAATATGATGATCCTATCTATGGTTCTAGGACTCCCCTGTTTCTTTTTCATTCTTTGTTCTATTCCAAATACCCAGTGTTTTATTATCATGACAAATCTTGTATTGATTGTTGTTAATGCTAAAATTAAAGTTGTGTATACCCATCAACGTGCTTCCGCTGCACCCAGAACCTACAAGTGGTATCATAGGGGTCATATCATTGATTATAATTATTTAGTTTTTTCATTGATGATTTACGCATTTAATAATTTACTTGTTTCAATTAAAGTTAATTGTTCTTCAAATATGAATCTCGAGATCTATTCTTCCTATCTCGTTTCTCGTTCACCCTACAGAAACAAATTTTTCTTTTAATTTTTATTAAAATAAAATTGAGGATCTCATCCAGAGGTGACAAACATTCCTAGATGTACAACACCAGAATACACAGTGTGTATTCGGCAGTACACATCGTGTAGTCTAGGTTCAATTCATTGGACTGGTCCGCCAAATCAGGTCGTGTAAATAGATCCTCTCTAAGTATTTAAGACTCTGTGTGTTGACCAGGAATATGTGGCACATGGTTTCTAGATTACACATCGTGTGGTCCACTGAACACGGCGTGTAATCCCTTCAGGTTAGGGTTGGACCGTGTACCCCATACACGGTTTTCCCGGCTGGAAACCGTGTAACGCAGAAACTACACGGTGTGTGTCCCACTAAACATGCCGTGTACTCCAAATATTTCTGAAATACATCTACACGCCTTGTCCCCGGGCATGTACTTCAGATGGATGGTGAAAAAAAATACACGTCGTGTAGTCAGAACTACACGTCGTGTACTCATCCAAATTACGTAGATTTATTAAATTTTGTTATTATATTATATAAAACCTTGAGACGTGTACCATAGTGCAGGCGTAAAGCTGAGGCACAACACGTGATATGTGTTTTATATATGTGTGTGTTTAATTTAACATCTGCGCAATGTTCATTTCAACTCATTGGGTAGTTATGAATGGGAATTCACCAGGTTTCCTCCAAGGTACAAGTTACATACAAAGATAATTTTAAATGAATTTATTTGTTTAAAATTATGATGGATGAGAATCTCAAGGAAATTCAAAAAAGGGTTTAAGATAAAAGGATTGATTAATTAAAGATAATTAATTAATTAGAACGTGATTTATCTTAAACAAAGACGATTAAAGAATTGAATGTTAGTTTTATTTATGAGTAAATATTGTTGCATGTATGGATGATCATGAGCTAGACCAAAACCTTTGTTTGTGAATGATTTTTTTAATTTATTTATTTAAATTAAATTTTTTGCCCTGCGAGCCTTCTTCTTGTTAATATGTAGGGCCTGCGTGCCCAAGGTTTCTTTTATGTAAAAACCCATTTTTACCCCTCACCTGCATGTGAGATAAATTCATATGTAATGGATGGATCTCCCAAGCTATTGGAGGGATATCAAGTTAGGATCCAAGGTGAAACCAATATAAGGAGATACAAAGGTGGATAGGTGGAAAGCTGTAAACATGAACCTGAAAAGTTCAAGGTGTTTCTCCCCTAGGTCTTGGGGAGTCCACTCTGCAGATCAAGGAGCTGTGAGTTAATGCAGTTGGCATTTAGAATGCCTACCTAAAACCCTTCAAGTTGCTTGACCAACCCTAGTTGGGGTAATGCAAAGGGAAATATGGATCCTTGGCACTAGAATATTCAGGCAATAGAATATTCCGAAGTCAGTGGTGAGGGATATTGGATTTCGATAAAATAGTGGGAGACTAATAAGTATTAATTATTTGTCTCAATTTTATCATGATAAATTACTAAACCTTTGCTCATCTTAATTTTTAGAAACAGAAATAAAACTGACTTCAAACATATCATTGTGAACCATACTCGAGAAGGAAAACCTTCTCACTGGCACCAATTTCTAAGAGTGGCAGAGGCGTTTATGCATCATCCTTCGCCATGAGAGGAAAGTGTATGTGCTGGAAGAGCCTATTCCAGTTACACTTGGAAAAGAGGTTAATGATGAGGAAATATATCTCTATATAAAACACATGGATGATACCACAGATGTCCAGTTTTTCCTGTTGTCATCCATGTCTAATGAGCTCTTGAAGCAACATGAAAACATGGATGCATATAGCATGATGTCTCACCTTAAGGATCTTTATCAAGAGAAGGCGAGACATGATAGATATGAGATCTCCAATTCTTTTTTACAACTAATCTTGGAGAGTCTGCGCCATCTGGGCCTCATGTAGTCAAGCTCATTGGCTACATGGAACTCTTGGACATCTTAGGGATTAAGTTTCCGGATGAGTTGCATACAGATCTCATCCTATCACCACTTCCCAAGACCTTCTCTAGCTTTATTGTCAACTACAACATGAGAAACAATGAGAGGAGTCTATCATAACTTTTGACCTTAATTCTCCAGGTAGATAAGGATATGGGGCATGAAAAAACCCATGGTCCTTATGGAAAATAAGAAGTGGAAGGACAAGGCAAAGGGACCAAAGACTTATAAACGGTCTGAATCCCCCAAGAGTCATCCCTCCAAGAAGGAGAAGATCCAAAGGCAGAGAAAATAATGGGAGGTGGTATGTTTTTCATGTGGCAAGAAAGGCCACTAGAAGAGGAACTTCACCCAGAAGCGTGGGGGCGCTAAATGTGTGTCTATTATCAAGTGTAATCTTTCCATTTCTACACATTGGGTATTAGATACAGCTTGTGGGGCTCACATTTGTATTCAAATGTAGGAACTGAGTATATTTAGAAATATTGCTAGAGGAGAGGTGGATCTTCGAGCTTCCAATGGTGTGAAGCTGGTTGCGTTAGCCATTGGAAATTACCACCTCTCATTGCCAACTGGGATGATTTTGGTTTTACATAACTATGATTATGTGCCTAGTGTTACCAAAAACATAATTTATGTATCATGTTTGGATATGGATGGATTTATTTTCAAGTTTGGAAATAAGGGTTGATTCTTTTATAAGAACAACGTATGGTATGGTATGGCACATTTAAATAATGGTTTGTATGTATTAAATTACGAAAAACAAGTGTTGGCAATAGATAATGAAGCAAACTCACATAAATCATACATCACCTAGTTGTGGCATCACCATCTCGATCATGTAAATGAGAAGTGATTGACAAAGCTCTTCCAAGATGGTTATTTAGACTCTACTGAGCTAAAACCACTTGATAGATGTCCCGCTTGTTTACAAGGTAAAATGACCAAGACACCTTTTAGTGGAAAGGGTGAAAGGGCCATAGAGCTTCTAGGATTGGTGCACATGGATGTGTGTGGACCATTTCCAATAGAAGCTAGAGGTGGATATTCTTACTTCATTACTTTTACTGATGATTTGAGAAGATATGTCTATGTCTACTTAATGAAGTATAGGTCATAGTCCTTAGAGAAATTTATGGAATTCAATAATGAAGTAGAGAATCAGCTTTGTAAAAAGATAAAGAAGCTTTGATCGGATCTAAGTAGAGAATATCTGAACCAAGATTACATCGATCTTCTACGGGAGTCTGGGATTCTATCTCAGCTCACTCCTCCTTATACACCATAGTGTAATGGTGTTAGTGAAAGGAGGAACCGCACCTTGTTGGACATGGTGAGGTCGATGATGAGTCATCTAGATCTTCCATTATCTTTTTAGGGATATGCATTACATACTACAGCATACACATTAAATCGAGTACCAACCAAGGCGGCAAATAGAATTCCCTCCAAGTTATGGAATGGAAATAAACCCATTTTTCCACACACATGTATATGGGGATGCTAGGAGTTTCGTAAGGCATTCTCAGGAAACAAACTAGCACCCCAGGGAACGAGGTGTATCTTTATAGGATATCCCAAAGAAACTAAAGGAAATTACCTAAATAACCATTCAGAAAAGAAAGTGATTGTTGCCAGAAAATTCGTATTTCTTAAGAGGGAACACATCCTCAAAAAGGATAGTGGGAGAAAGATTGAATTTGACAAATTTGATGCTCAAGATACATAGAAGTTGGTACAGGAACAAGTTCCACAGGTCTCTGTGGAAGAGGTTCCAGAAACACAAGTACTGCATATGAGCTCAAGAGAGGTAAGGGAACTAGAGAGATTTGGTTTCCTAGTCACTGAGGATGGTGAACCATTATTTTTGTACAATGATGAACCTCTCTCCTACAAGGAATAAGTATAAAGCTCAGAAGCTACAAGATAGCTAGAAGCTATGAATTCTGAGATGGATTCCATGTATCAGAACCAAGTCTGGGTTCCGGTCGATGAGCTGATTTATGTAAATCCTGTTGGATGCAAATGAGTATTCAAGAGAAAGTTGGACATGAAAGGTCAATTTATCACCTATAAAGCAAGGCTAGTGGCTAAAGGATTCAGACAGCGTCAATTAATTGACTGTGATGAAACCTTCTTGCCATTTTCCATATTTAAATCCATATGAATCATATTTTCCATAGCAGCTTACCATGACTACGAGATTTGAAAGATGGATGTCAAAATTAAATTCCTTAACGGGGACCTTCAGGAAGATGTCTATATGACACAACCAGAAGGGTTTGTGACACCAAGTAAAGCCAAACGGGTATGCAAGTTGCATAAATCCATTTATGGATTAAAGCAATCATCCCGGTCATGGAACATTCGATTTGATGAAGCCATAAAGAAATTTGGTTTCATTAAGAATGAATGTGATCCATGTGTTTATAAGTGGTTTAATGGGAATTCGATCATTATCCTAGTAGTATATGTTGACGACATATTTCTTATTGGAAACTATGTACCAGTCTTACAGTCAATTAAGGACTGGTTGAACAAGTGTTTCTCCATGAAGTACATGGGTGAAATAGCCTACATTCTAGGGATCAAGATCATTCCTGATAGATCCAAGGGCTTCTTGGACTAAGTTAGGGTACATACATTGACTAGATACTAAAGAGATTTAGTATGGAACAATCCAATAGGGGATTTGTTCCAGTGTCACATGGCCTATATCTTTCTAAGAAAATGTGTCCTCATACACAACAAGAGAAAGATAGAATGAGTAAGATCTCATACGATTTGGTTATAGGATCCATCATGTGTGTCATTTTATTTACCAGTATTGATGTTTCCTATGCATTGAGCATGGTAGGCATATATCAAGCAGATCCAGGAGAACAATATTGGACTGCAGTTAAGACTATCCTTAAGTATCTGAGAAGAACTAAGGATATGTTCCTGGTGTATGGAGGAGACGAGGAGCTTTTCATCAGAGGGTATGCTGATGCTAGTTTTCATACAGATCAGAATGATCTGAAGTCGCAATCTGGAAATGTTTTTTGTCTCAATGGAGGAGCTGTGAGCTGGAAGAGTTCAAAGGAGCCAGTTGTCGCTAATTCTACAGCAGAGTGCGAATATATAGCAGCTTCTGATGCATCCAAGGAATCCATCTGGATTCGAAACTTTATCCAGGAGCTTGATGTGGGGCCTAGAATTAAATATCTTATCACTTTGTATTGTGATAATACTACAGCGATGGCTCTTGCAAAAGAAACAAGGTCACATCAACGGACAAAGAACATACTCTGGAAGTATCACCTCTTGAGGTATTTCTATCAAAGGGGTGAAGTTACTGTGAGTAGAGTGTCCACAGAAGAGAACGTGGCATACCCCATGACTAAAGACCTATATCAGTAGAAGCATGAATATCATGTGAGAGCTAGCGGGTTAAAGGCTGTTTGTATTTAGCTCTAGTCCAAGTGGGAGTCTATTGGAGTTAGTGGCCTAGAACCAACTACTTTGTACTTTATTTATTAATAAATACCTTATCACGTCTTGATTGTTCTTCTACGTGATAATGCATGTGATAATGTCCTAAGGATAGTTGTTTCATTAAAGGGTCATAAGGGATCCCTACTATGATGAGAACCCTGAAATGTCATAACACTATTTTTAAATATATGTTCTATGGACAGATGATGTTATTTGAGGGACACAAATAAATACAGGCCATTAGGGGTGACGAATCATAAAAATTTGAGGCACCTTCTCATGGTGTGCGCCCTTGGTAATATTCAGGAGGATATTATGAGAACAAGACCCTCCAGTAGGAATCCACATTTCGTAGTGTCATTGGATGTTCCTATCTGCGGACGTGTGTATTGGTCCTTAAACTTTAAGATTATTATTAATGGGTATTACAAATCACGCACTTAGATGTATTGACTAAAACTGTGATGACACACTATTTGCAGTGAGGTAGGATACGTTGGGTGTGTCACGAGTGATACTGCATTAATAGATAATGTGAGAAAGGATTTTTCCCTTCTATTCCATAATGAAAGTAGATATCTCAGGCTCTTTGATGGAATTTATATAGCTTAAATAAATTCATGGTCATGGTGACGAATGGGTAAGTTTAATTTTGGAAAGTCAAAAAAAGAATTATCGAGCACATGGGTTGATGGCACTAGCATGCAATCTTCTTGATTCGAGATATCGAGACAAAGGGATTACATTACACGGTAAGTGTTCGTAGGAGGTGAAATGTCATTGCGGTGTTAACTTCTTTCTCTATGGGTGGCTTGGTGTGTTTCTAGACACTAACCTTGGACTTTAGGCAGGCTCCGCCTAATACCACTAAGAAAGAGGCCTAGAGGGTCACACGCTAAGTGTGTCCAAGTATCTCAGTTAAATATTAATTTAACAAGATGAATAAAGATTATTCCTAATTGTGGTTTAATAATTATTCAAAGATTCCTGATATCATTTATTTCGACACTAGTTATTCGAGAGAATATATTTTGGTTGAAATAATATATATTTATTAGTGAGTAATGCAGTGATATTTATTTGAGAAATAAATAGTCATTATTCAAGGTCTAATAAATGTGGTGGAGGGAATAAATAAAAATGGAAAATGAAAGTACACGTCGTGTATATTAATATATACATGTTGTGTAGTTTTTCTGGGAATTTATGAGAAATAATATTATTTATTTAATTAAATAATATTAGGTGCAATTCGCTGGGTGCATGTCAAGTAATAATAATAGTCAACTATTATTATTAGATATGGGGTATTGCTAAGAATTAAATGAAATGAATAAATGCTTTTGGGTAATTAATTTATTTTATTATTCTATGTAATTAAAATCCCAATTATATATTTCTCATTAGACTAGCCATTTTTGTGGTTGTGTACAATGGATTTGGAAAATCTCTCAAGCCAATAGAGAATTCATTTTCCACCAAGAACGCTCTCAAGCTACGAGAGAGAGATCCACCTCCACTGGATCAAGGCGATCGAAGGAAGACATTCCAAGCGAAGGCTCTTTCACGCTAGCACCTAGTGATCCATTCAGCGACGTCCAGAGATACGTGGAGCACGTGTGGATCACCGCTAGAGGAATCCTACACTTGGATTCTACGTCGCAACGACGGATCACATTGGATCGTGACCAGAAACATCAATAAAGAAATAATTCCATCAAGGTAATTCTTGTCAATTAATTAAATTAATTATAACCAACATATGATGATCCTATATATGGTTCCAGGACTCCCCTCTTTCTTTTTCGTTCTTTGTTCTACTCTAAAGATCCGGCGTTTTATTATCGTGACGGATCTCGGATTGATCGTTTTTAACACTAAAATTAAAGTTGGTTACACCCACCAATGCGCTTCCGCTGCGCCCGAAACCTATAGTTTTTATATTGAATGCCTCTTAAATGTGAATTTAGCATGTTTTGTTTAAAATGATAAATGAATTAAATGATTTGTTGATAAACAATATCATGTTTTTATATTAAAACCCCTCCAACGGAGGTGTGCTATCTTCAAGCTAAAAAGTAGTGGTTAGACCTTGATTGCTTGACTTGTCATGTTTATAATTCTTATACCTTGATGTTATATTGAAATATGACATGTTTAGGACATAACCCTAATGATATTAGAGACACTGAGATTTTTTTTAAATGATTAAAGAACCGAAGCACCGTGTAAGTGTTTGATCCAGTTTTGGATTGGAGTTACCCATGTAGGTAATTTCCCTTTTGTGTGGATACTTGGAGCCCTTAAAATGCAATTGACATGTTTTGGTAAATGGAATTAGTTGAGTTAAATGAATGGTTAATGCTTAATGATTTACCCTCAAAACAGGTTACCAAATTGTTTTCAAATGTTTTGAATACTAATAACACCTTGGGTGACACGTGGGTTCCCAAGTAGGAATGACATGATGGACTCAATGGGTTTCCATGATCATACCTTGTGTGATACATGGATTCCCATGTAGAAATTCCATGGATGTACTCGGGTTCATGAGACAAGGATTGGTTCCACGTTCGTGGAAACCCTTACCATATTAAGGGAAGGTAGTGGTGTGGATCTTGACTTTTGAAAATGCCTTGATGGATTTTTACTAAATGGTTGCAATGCTACTTGACCTTTCCACACTAATGGAAGGCAAGGCTTGAGACAAAAAATAAATGGTTGAAATGCTACTTGATCTTTCCACACTAATGAAAGGCAAGGCTTGAACCAATAAATAAATGGTTGTAGTGCTACTTGACCTTTCCACACTAATGGAAGGCAAGGCTTGAACCAATAAATAATGGTGTCAACTCTACTTGACCTATCCACACTAATGGAAGGCAAGACTTGAACCAGATGAATCATTACATGAATTCTTTATCAAATAGGAATGGACTAACTTGAACTCTCCTTGGACTATAAGAGGAGAATACCTTGGGTCTCAGGAACCCCATTCCAATTCAAGGATACAGTTTGCTTAGGTTGATACCCGCCTAGACTCTGGTTCTTATCTATTAATTGGATACCTAGTATACTACCGTTGGGTCCCTTCTTCCTACAGGATGCCTTGGATACACTCCTTGGATCCAGCATTGACAAGTAGGTGTCTTGGATACACTCCATGGACCCAGTCCTTTCTTAGCCCTGTTTTACCTTGGATGCACTCCTTGGACTCAGTAGGCATCTTATTGTGGAATGTCTTGGATTACGCTCCTTGGATTACACTCTTACCCATATCTAGACTCAGATACTACTGAGTTAGTTTTCCGTGAGTTTAAGTTACCTTAGTTTTTACCCTGGAACTCCCTCTCTGGATATTTGTGTTAGGTTTCCATGTTACGTCTTGGAACCTTCATTACTTATACTATCATAGGATGCCTTGGATACACTCCTTGGGTCCAGCATTGACAAGTAGGTGTCATGGTTAAAGCCCATCGGGCACAATCATTGTTTAGCCCCGTTTTACCTTAGAGGAAACTCCTTGGACTTGGTAGGCGACTTACTCACATGTGACTTATAAATAAATTGTTAATATTCAATTAATGAACTGATTACATGTTCAGACATCAACTGAAGGCTGAATCAGGTACTTGGATATTTAGTTACATTGTACTTCTTACTTTATTTATGCATGCTTGCACCCTGTTTAATTTAAAATACATTGTCAGGATTGGGTTAGACACTGGTGGTGCCGGCCTACTGAGATTTATATCTCACACCCTACTCGGGTCGCCATTGCACTAGGGTACCCGAGTAGACCCTTCTTGTTCACATGGCTTTGGACCTTGTTTGTTGTTGTTTGCTTGCACCTGGAGTAGGAGCAAAGGATCGAGATGAAGCTCGGGATGCTCGTGGAGATCGCCTTTGGGATTTTGTTCTTTTCTTTACTTGGGTTTTATATTGTATTGTATTGAAAATCATGTTGTACTGTTTATTGATTTCAAATATGTATAAATAAAATTTCATGCATTCATCTATTGTATAAATTGGCATTGACCAATTTTGTTCATTTATATGAAATATTTCTTCCACTGCTTGTCAATTATGTATTACTGCTTCCACTGTTGATTGTTATTTACTCTGTTATACCGCTTCACAACTCTGATAAGAAGGTATAGTCTCCCCATTGACTATGCTTACACCCTCACTGCTAGTCGGCACCCTTTGGAATATGGGGACGTGCGCTTGAGGTCATGTGGTGACCGGTCTGGCCACCGTCTTAGTGGTGAGTCGGGTCGGGACGTTACAAAAAGTAGTTCTTTTAAGAAAATAATATTTCTAAACATATAACTATTTTACTGAAACTTATACATTCATTATAAATATGTTTTATTTATGTGAAACCATTATAAATAACATTTAAAATTTATTTATTAATATTCATATTGCTATATTTAATGAATAAGATACAAATACATGTCATTTAAATAATTATAATACTAAAGTGTTGTTTCACATAAACTCAATGTTTCGTGTAACGCAAACCAATTCAGTGTTGCGTACAATACAAGTTAAGATAACGTAATTTGAAATCATGAGGTGTTACATTTTTAATATTTAATAATATTTTTTTATTATTTATTATTTTTATATTTTTTATATTTAATAATAATAATAATAATAATCTATTTATATTATTTTAGTTATATACATCATTATTATCATTATCATCATTATTATTTATTGAAAATGTGTTATTACATATACATATAAACAAAACATAAAAAAATCCAAGGAAGTCACTGTTTCAAAGGGCATTCCCTTTTTTTTTTGAAAAGGACATTGTATTCAATAGTGCTCACCTTGCACTCAATTTCATCGGTACATTGGGGATCAGTTTATCAAAAATTATATTATGATATTTTTTTTAAATTTCCCTTATATCGCCGTTTTGCCCTAAACTGGTCAGGAGGTTTAGTTTGGGATGGAGGGTGGATTGCTCTTACACTGTGTTTGGTTATCTTTTAGTAAAAGAAAAGAAATGATTTCCTAATTCATAAAAGAAAAGAAATGAAAAGAAATGATTTTGATTTCTATTCATTTTGTTTGGATGCAAAATTTAGTAAAAGAAAAGAAATGATTGGAATTTCTCTCCCTCTTGTTTGGTGACGATTTTTAAAAGAAAAGAAAAGAAATATTTTGATAACGTGACAAAAATAACCCTCATTAAAAAATATGATTTTCCAATATTCAATTGTTCCAAATAAAAAAATTATAATCTTAAATTGTATCTTTGATTTTTAATTAAATATATATATATATTTATTATAAATAAATATATATATTTTTAAAAATATTTATATAATTATCAATACATATATTTATAAATATCTTTTTAATATTATATATAAATATATATTTATAAATATATTTATTTATATATAATTATATAAATATGGTTTCATAAATATATATATTTATAAAATATATTTATTATATATATATATATATATATATATATATATTAATATATTAAATATATATATTTAAAAAATATTTATATATAAATATTTAATTATAAATATGTATTTAAAAAAAATGTTTATATAATTATAAATATATAATTTTAAATATCTTTATATAATTATATATAAAAATAAATTTATAAATATATATATATATAACAAAATTAAATTTAAAATCATTATATGATTATTGATCTGGACGGATTCGGGAAATATTTTTAAAAAATATAGTTTTCCAATACTCATTTGTTTCAAATAAAAAAATATTATAATTTTAAATTGTATCTTCTATTTTTATATCATGTTAATTATATATAAATTTAATTTTGAAAAATATATTAGCAATTATTTTTTTATTTTATTTTTATGTCATGTCAATTATGTATATAAATTATATATAAAAATTATTAATTTAAGATAATCAAAATTATCCATAATCGAAATTATTTATTATTATTACTTATAAATTGTGTTGAAATTATAAAAATAATTATTTATAAATCACGTTTAACAAAATATTATGCACATGAAAATACTACTATTATTAATAATGATAAATATGATCATTTGTTTAAATATTAATTTAAAAAAATGAATAAAATAAAATTTGTATATGAGGATATTATAGATATTTTTTAAAAAACGAAACAGGTTTGTTTTTTTTTCAAATCACCCTGATTTTGGGGTGATTTGAAGAGTTTTTTTTAAATAAGTTTTTTTAAAAAATACTTTTTTAAAACAGGCTAGGTTAATTTTTTTTCAAAAATACGCCACAAAGGCGGCATCCACGATGTCGCCTTTGGGCCCGGGTGAAAGGTGGCATCCTAGATGCCGCCTTTTCCCCAAAATAGAAAAAAAATATTTTTTATTTTTATTTTATTTGTTTTGTTTTGTTTATATATATATATATATAAACAAAACAAAACAAAAAAATAAAAATAATTTTTTCAACAGAATTTATCCGTTATTTAAAATCCAGCAGTACTGCCATTATAACAGTCCAGATTTTGACATAAGCTCTCACCCAGAGCTCTCTTTTATAAGAGAGCCTACCTTGAAAATCATTCTGCATTTCTGATTTGAGATTATGTTTCTCCATTTCCTACACAGAACATTTTGCATTTCCGATGTGGGATTCTGTTTCAAGTACGTGATTTTGAAAGACTATAAAATATAAACTATAAGGCCAATATAAATGAAACTTAAAACTTGGATTAAGAATATAAAAAATAGTTGAAAACAAAAATAATTTCATAAAAAATGATGATAAAAAATAATTTATAAGTTTTCAAAACCACTTACTTGAAACATAAAAAGTTTCAAGTATGTTAATTTGAAATCTTATAAAATATAAATTACAAGACCAATATAAATGAAACTTAATACATGGATTAAACATATAACAAATAGTTGAAAATAAAAAGAGTTTTGTAAAAAATATTGATGAAAAATAATTTTTAAGCTTTCAAAACCACCAACTTGAAACATAAAAATGTTTCAAGCACGTAACTTTGAAAGCCTGTAAAATATAAACTATAAGACTGATATAAATGAAACTTAAAACATGGATTAAACATATAACAAATAGTCGAAAATAATTTTTTTTTTGTAAAAAATGTTCATGAAAAATAATTTATAAGCTTTCAAAACCACCTACTTGAAACTTAAAAATGATTAAAGTATGTGGCTTTCAAAGACTATAAAATATAAACTCTAAGACCAATATAATTTAAAGTTAAAACATGGATTAAAAATATAATAATTTATTTAATTATTAAATTAATATTATTAATAATTAATGAAGTGCCCAGATCAGTGTGATCACTGAGAGGGGGAGGGGGTGAATCAGTGATCCTTTTAAACTTTTTACTAATTGATTCTTTATCAACTAAACCTCTATGGCTTGTTAAGGCCTCGATCCACTCTTCTTGTATCTCTCAGCCTTTCCTCGAGTGATGCGGTAAATGTAAAGGCACAGGACACAAGGATTTACAAGGTTCGGCTCCAAAGGCCTACGTCCTTGCCATGTTGGTTAAATGCCCCAACATGGTTTCTCCACTATAATTCAGTTAGTAATTACAATGGTCGATACAGAGTCACACTATATCTCTCCTGAGTCCCACAGGAGGTTCTTTATACTGCATCCCACAGTGTTACCAGAATCCCACTGGCTGGCTTCAGCTTCCACCAAAGACTTCTCCACCCTGAGTCACATAGGGGGTCTTCTCCTGACTCCTCGAGTCACACGAGTAGCTCTTCTTCTTTTGAAGCTCTTCAAGAGTCTTCAACAGCCTTGGATAAGGTCTACTGGCCTTTCTCACTTCTTCTGATCACTTGTGGTGACCAGGACTCCTCTTCTTTGCTCAGGCTTTATCTCCTTCTTCTAAGGATGACCTGGCCTCTATCTTCAAGAATCTTGATTAGAAAATATGTTCTTGCACTCAGTATGCCCACTCAATCTTCTTGGTCTTCTCAACTACTGAAACTCAGATGAATGATGTCTTTAACTTCAGTCTGGCTTTAGTCTCTCTTCAATTCAACTTCATGCACTAAGTGCATGGCATCTCTGAATCTTCATGCACTGATTGCATGGCTTCTCAAGTTTCTTCAAGAACCTTTGTTCTCGGACTTCTCAAATGCACACACACAAATGATTCTTTATTTACATGTGCATGTGCATGCAAGAATTCATGCACTCCCCTTTTCTTCTTGGTGTAATAAACCCTCAAAGGGTGTAATCTCTTTTAGCACATGCACCTTCTTCTTCGAGTCACACTCTTTTATTCTTTCTCACACACACCCAATTGTGTGTTGTTATTTAGTGTGAATTTCTCCTTCTCTATTTATTCTCAAGGTGTTCACCCACTTGTTCACTTATTCATACATGCATGGATATGCATGTATCTTCTTCCTTCACTTGGGTACACACAAGAGGTATGGCCTCCTTCACTTGTGCACATACAAGGCTATGACCTTCTTGTTTCTTTGCAAAAACTTTGTTCTCTTCTTCTTATTCAAAGTGTGCACACTCCACTTGTGCACACTCTAAGGTAATGGCCTCTTCACTTGTTTCTCACACACACAACCCGTAGGATCTTCTTGTTTCTTTTCACCCACACACACAAAGATGGTGTGGCCTTCTTACTTCAACTCGTGCACACTCCCGTGAGGTGTGCACTTCCACTTCAGCCTATACACCTCACCAATGGAGGGCGTGCAAATCATGCGGCCAACTCCTGTCTTCCACCACGCAGGGTGTGGGAGTGGCTTCTACCGAGCAGGTGGAGCGGTGGCTTCTACCTTCCGTGCAGGTTCGCGGGCACAGAGGGTGTGCAAGTGCGGCCACTTGCTACCGCACAAGTATGCGGGCAGCGGACGCGCAAGTTCACACCTCGTCTTCTTCCCTGTTGCGCAAGGGGAGTGCGCAAGGTGGCCTCCTCCTAAACTTCTTTCGCGCATGGGTTGCGCAAAAGGAACTCTCGAAGACTCGGGTGGCTCCGGGCTGCTCTACTGCACAAGTGGTGCACGGAGCTTCGAACTTCTCTAGGCTAGGAGCTTCGCAGGACTCCTTCACTTCGCGTAGCAAGCCTGCACAGAAACCACTGCCCTTCGCGAACCAGTGGGTTTTTCGGTTCCTCTGTTTATCTGGAGAAGCAGGAGATCCTTCCTTCAAGAATGGAAGCCATCTCTTCTCGGATTGGACTCTTCCTTTTATAGACAGAGAGTGCGTTCAAAATCCATCCATGAATCGTCCGAGATTTATTTCTTTGAATAACCGAGATATTCGGTTCTTTAAAAACATTCAAACAATGCACCATAAAACTCGAGAAGATTTCCCTTCTTGAATGAGAGGATTCTGTGTAGTATCTTCTCATCCGTGTGATGAGGATCACACAAGAAGATCTTCATGTGTCCGAGGTCTATCCATGCATGACGTGCATGTCCTCGCAACTTCGTTTGCGTCGGCCACCTTTGAGTTTCTACTTTGAAAGGCTGCATGCAAGTGAAACTGCATGCAAGAGATTCGGTTCCTTCATACGATCTCAATGCGCTCGGAATGAGCTTGAATGGTGGCCGGAGTGAGGAGATCGATGTTCGGGAGAATCATTGGGTCACGGCGGTCACCGGTACGGCAGCAGGGCATCGGGAGGTTGAAGACAACTCTCCCCCGGCAATTGGACGTCTCACACCCTTCGCGGCTCGATTGAAGATCAGATGTGCAACCAGGATCTCACGTGATGGAACGAGCGGCTGAGATAGGATGCGAGATCAGATGGATGACCAGGATAAGATCCGCATCTAAAAATTTCATCCCACATCGAAACGCGTTGCGGTTTTTGCGCGGTTTAACAAACAACTCCTCCCATCCTCGGTTCAGAATTCTCCTCTCCCCCCTTCGGTGCCGCCCCGCACCGGTTATCCTGTGGGCGCGCTTCTGCGCCCACTCTGCTCCTTCGAGCGCGCTCTAGATCCCACTCTTCCTCTTCACGGGCGCGCCCTTGGCACCCACACTGGACGGGTTCATCACCGTGTGGCACCCATGGGCTTACACATGGACCGCACCATGCCTCGGGGAGGCCTTGGCCTTGAGGACTTCCCTTGAGCGCGGTTGATCCTCGGGTCCCGCAAGTGCTTGAGGTGAGGGACCTCAGCTAGCCTCCTTGGTTGGCTTATTTTTTGTTAAAGTACATAGTTGGTACTTTGTATAGAAGCAAATTAACCAAGTACAAAAATGCCAAACCATACTTCTCCTCCTCTTCATCTTCTTAAGAACTCCATATATCTTCTTCAACATCTCTTCTTCTTCTTCTATTAAAGAATGGAATTCCCAAGGATCTCTCGGTATCTTCATCAACCATTAATCATAAATCAGTTAATCGTCAATGTTCTTCTTCAATCCAATCATAGATGAGGTTGGATCATCTTCAAATCCACATGCACTAAGAGATAGTGCATGGTCTACTTCAAACCACTTCATCCACTTAAGAGTTGTGGATGGTTCATCTTCTCACTTCATCAACTTGGAGGTTGTGGATGGATCCCTTCTTCATTCCTCATCGAATTAGTAATTGTGGATGGAACTTCTTTATCTCCTCATGCATTGTGAAGCCAATGCATGGACTTCTAACAATGTTGTGACATTGTATCTCCTTGATAAAAGTCTTGAAACTTTTAAGATCATCTCTACAATCGTCTGATTTTTATGGAGAATGTTTCAACCATTACCTCCTATGCCACTTAGTGATTCTCCTAAGTGACATGCTTCTTAGTACCATGGTCATTGTCCAACAATAACCATCACCTTGTCAGTCACATATCCACTCAATCCTTGACATCTTATTAACAACATCACCATCACCATCACATCCTCTGTCATTTACATATTGACACTCCTTGTCATCCATTCAATCCTTGACACCTTATTGAAAACAAATGCAACACAGTGCACAAAAATCTCCCCCTTTGTATTTGTTGTCAATATCACTAGAGCACATATGAATGGGTTAATATGTGTTCCAAGATTTTCTCCCCCTTATTGGAAACCAAATGCAAAGGTGTGGTGTGGTTCTCTTCAAAATATAACTTCCTCCCTTTTAATAGGATCTTCTTGAAAATCACTAAGAGAGGGATGATGTCACATGTTCACTTTAGCAAAGAGCCTTTAGAAAATCAACTCTAAGTCTACTTGGGCTAGCCCGGTGTAGAAAACAAGAGTTATGTAACCAAAGAATTCAATGTTGTCCACAATTCACTATACATGTGAGATCATGCTTAGGCATCAAGGGGTTGAAAGTTTTCATATATATCAATGAATTTCTAAATCCTGCACACACTTCACCAAACACATTAGAAAGTTCAGGTGCAAAGATAAAGCTCCCCCTTTCTTCCATTTGTCTTCAATCAATTACTCCCCCTTAATTGACATGTTAAATACAATCAGGAAACAAGGGCTAAAAGTGTGATTGGAATACCTTCATTCTACACAAGATGATATGAATCTCAAAAGATCATCTTCTTCAGATTAGCTCCCCCTCAAGGGGTGTACTCCATTCTGTCCATACCATTCTCAATTTGAGAGTGATCATCATCTTCAATTCCCTGAAATGTAAGCACATGTATATACTAGTGATTAGGGAATAAGATGGAACCTCCTTGGTTCATCAGTTTGAACAACAATGTTGAGACGATTCTCTCAACCGAGATGTTCCACTTTCTCCATTCTTCACACTTGCACATTTGATCTTCAATGATGTTTGTGCTGGTGTAGATCATAACACCTCTTTAACTTCTTTGTGTGTGACTCCTCTCTTTATAAGTGCCTTCTGAGCACTAGAATCTCCTGGTGCAATCTTCATTCTCTTGAAGAATTCTTTTTGAGCTGGAATGAGTGTCATGCATTTATTACTGATATGACCATCTTTATTGCACCTCACATACAGAACTTCATCTTCATGTGAAATCTTTTGGTTTTCATTTTCACTAGCTTTGGCATGTTTATTTTCTTCCTTTCTCATTCTTTCCAAATCTTCTGTCCAGATGATTAATATGTCATTTGGAAGTGAGGCTTCATATTTGGATGTTCCACATGGTTCCTTTGATGCTTTTAAGTTACCTTTCTTAGGCAGATTATTTTCAATCAATCCCTTCTTCTTCTTCTGGATTGATTGTCCTGTTGAGTGCAGTTTTATTCTATTTAGTTACATGGCTTGTTTACAAAGATCCATGGTATGAACTATCTTTCCACAGTAGAATCATTTTTTCTTGGTGGTCCTTTTGGATGCATCACCCATCTTGGATTTGAAATCCAAGGACTTCTCTTTCTTTTTCAAGATATTCTTGGGAGCAATTTCAACTTTCTACTGCTGGATTCCCAAGAATACTTCTTCATTCTTAGCCAGGTTTTGTGATATTCTCTTCTTTTCAGCTTTGAAAACATTTGTAGATTGGTATGTATCATTATTTTGACCACTTTTGCATTCATCCCAGATGTTATCAAACATTCCAAATCTGTTTGCAGTAAACAGATGTTTCTGGACCTGTGGATGTTGCTTCTTCTTCTCTGGCTTGCTCCCCCTTGGCATGGGCTTCCTTTGTGCTTTTTCATTTAGAGGATTGTACCAACAATCTGTTGCACAATGTCCATACATGTTGCAACACCAACATTGACCCACAAATCTTTTCTTCTTGACTTCTTCTGATTGTTGAGTCTTTCTCTTGAATTGCTGTGTTTTTTCCGGAGAGCTCTCTTTCTTCATCTTCTTCATCCATACTTGTTTAGAGTTATTCTTCCATCCTGCACTTTTTGTGGAAACAGATTTAGAATCGTTAGTAAAAGATGGTATGGATGGTACCTTCTTCTTAGAAGATGTTGCCCTTTCATTAGAGGATGTCCTCCTTTTGGAATCATCCTTCTCAATGCACACTTGAGTGGCAACATTTCTTCTTTCAGCTGATTGGGAGGCTTCAGTTTTGGGTGATTTCTGATTTTTCAATATCACCTCTAGCTCTAAGCATTTCATGTTGAGAGAGTTATTCTCATCCTCAACAAATCTTAGCCTTCCTTCCCAATTATCTTTTAGTTTTTTCATCTGGTCTTCATGCACCTTCTTCATTTATTGTAATGAATTTTCATGCTCCTTTAACCTTTTTACTTTTTATTCTAGTTGAGAATCTTTGAAAACCATTGACACTCTATGCCACTTTTCCAGTGCATGGAAAACTTCTTTAAACACTATCTCAAATAATTCTTTCTCACAAATGCTTCTTTGTAGTTCTTCAGTGACATCATCAATTCTTTCACTGCAAAGGAAAATGGTTTCATCCTTAGCCTTCACCATCTTTGTGAGAGTGTTGGTTATGCCAACCCTTCTTTCCAATTGATCTTCTATAGAATTGGCTTCTTCTTCTAGCTGTAATTTTTCTTCTTGAAGATCATGGATACCTGTAGAAATACACATTGCCACTTCCTTGGGGACTATCTTCTGAAGAAATTTGAGTGCATTTAGAAGATCATTGATAGTTCCATCATCATCACAGCTAGAGAAGGATTCATCAGAAGAGTGATAAAAGGAATTGTCATCTGTTGTGACTTTCACATTACCTTCAGTGGAAGGTGTTTCTCTATTAGTAGCAACATTCTTCTTCATCTTCTTGACCTGTTTCTTCTTTCTATTTCTCTGAGTCTTGGAAGATATCTTCATTTGAGGGTGTTCTCTCATTTCCTCAAATCTTCACTTTATAATGACTCCCTTGGATCTTTTAGAGGTAACCTCCCTCTGATACCAATTGAAGTGCCCGGATCAGTGTGATCACTGAGAGGGGGAGGGGGTGAATCAGTGATCCCTTTAAACTTTTTACTAATTGATTATTTATTAATTAAACCTCTATGGATTGTTAAGGCCTCGATCCACTCTTTTTGTATCTCTCAGACTTTCCTCGAGTGATGCAGTAAATGTAAAGGCACATGACACAAGGATTTACAAGGTTCGACTCCAAAGACCTACATCCTTGCCATGTTGGTTAAACGCCCCAACATGGTTTCTCCACTATAATTCAGTTAGTAATTACAATGGTCGATACAGATTCACACTGTATCTCTCCTGAGTCCCACAGGAGGTTCTTTATACTGCATCCCACAGTGTTACCAGAATCCCACTGGCCTACTTCAGCTTCCACCAAAGACTTCTCCACCCTGAGTCACACAGGGGTTCTTCTCCTGGCTCCTTGAGTCACACGAGTAGTTCTTCTTCTTTTGAAGCTCTTCAAGAGTCTTCAACAGCCTTGGATAAGTTCTGCTAGCCTTGCTCACTTATTCTGATCACTTGTGGTGACCAGGACTCCTCTTCTTTGCTCAGGATTTATCTCCTTCTTCTAAGGATGACCCGACCTCTGTCTTCAAGAATCTTGATTGGAAAATATGTTCTTGCACTCAGTATTCCCACTCAATATTCTTGGTATTCTCAACTACTGAAAAATCAGATGAATGATGTCTTTAACTTCAGTCTGTCTTCAGTCTCTCTTCAATTCAACTTCATGCACTAAGTGCATGGCATCTCTGAATCTTCATGCACTGATTGCATGGCTTCTCAAGTTTCTTCAAGAACCTTTGTTCTTGGACTTCTCAAATGCACACACACAAATGATTCTTTATTTACATGTTCATGTGCATGCAAGAATTCATACACTCCCCTTTTCTTCTTGGTGTAATAAACCCTCAAAGGGTGTAATCTCTTTTAGCACATGCACCTTCTTCTTCGAGTCACACTCTTTTATTCTTTCTCACACACACCAAATTGTGTGTTGTTCTTTAGTGTGAATTTCTCCTTCTCTGTTTATTCTCAAGGTGTTCACCCACTTGTTCACTTATTCATACATGCATGGATATGCATGTATCTTCTTCCTTCACTTGGGCACACACAAGAGGTATGACCTCCTTCACTTCTGCACATACAAGGCTATGGCCTTCTTGTTTCTTTGCACAAACTTTGTTCTATTCTTCTTATTCAAAGTGTGGACACTCCACTTGTGAACACTCTAAGGTAATGGCATATTCACTTGTTTCTCACACACACAACCCATAGGATATTCTTGTTTATTTTCACCCACACACACAAAGATGGTGTGGCCTTCTTACTTCAACCCGTGCACACTCCCGTGAGGTGTGCACTTCCACTTCAGCCTGTACACCTCACCAATCGAGGGCGCACAAATGATGCGGCCAACTCCTGTCTTCCACCGCGTAGGGTGTGGGAGTGGCTTCTACCGCGTAGGTGGAGCGGTGGCTTCTACTTGCCGCACAGGTTCGCGGGCATAGAGGGTACGCAAGTGTGGCCACTTGCTACCGCGCAAGTATGCGGGCAGCGGGCGCGCAAGTTCGTGCCTCGGCTTCTTCCCTGTTGCGCAAGGGGAGTGCGCAAGGTGTCCTCCTCCTAAACTTCTTTCGTGCAGGGGTTGCGCAAAAGGAACTCTCAAAGCCTCGGGTGGCTCCGGGCTGCTCTACCGCGCAAGTGGTGCGCGGAGCTTCGAACTTCGCTAGGCTGGGAGCTTTGCGGGACTCCTTCACTTCACGCAGCAAGCCTGAGCAGAAACCACTGCCCTTCGCGAACCAGTGGGTTTCGCGGTTCCTCTATTTATCTGGAGAAGCAGGAGCTCCTTCCTTCAAGAATGGCAGCCACCTCTTCTCGGATTGGACTCTTCCTTTTATAGACACAGAGTGCGTTCAAAATCCATCCATGAATCATCCGAGATTTATTTCTTTGAATAACCAAGATATTCAGCTCTTTAAAAGCATTCAAACAATGCACCATAAAACTCGGGAAGATTTCCCTTCTTGAATGAGAGGATTCTGTGTAGTATCTTCTCATCCGTGTGATGAGGATCACACGAGAAGATCCTCATGTGTCTGAGGTCTATCCATGCATGACGTGCATAGCCTCGCAACTTCGTTTGCGTCGTCCACCTTCGAGTTTCTACTTTGAAAGGTTGCATGCAAGTGAAACTGCATGCAAGAGATCCGGTTCCTTCATATGATCTCAATGCACTCGGAATGAGCTTGAATGGTGGCCGGAGTGAGGAGATCGATGTCCGGGAGAATCACTGGCTCACAGCGGTCGCCGGTACGGCAGCAGGGCATCGGGAGGTTGAAGACAACGCTCCCCCGTCAATTGGACGGCTCACACCCTTCGCGGCTCGATTGAAGATCAGATGTGCAACCAGGATCTCATGCGATGGAACGAGCGGCTGAGATAGGATGCGAGATTAGATGAACGGCCAGGATAAGATCTGCGTCTAAAAATTTCGTCCCACATCGAAACGCGTTGTGGGTTTTGCGCGGTTTAACAAACAACTCCTCCCATCCTCGGTTCAGAATTCTCCTCTCCCCCTCCGGTGCCGCCCCGCACCGGTTCTCCTGCGGGCGCGCTTCTGCGCCCACTCTGCTCCTTCGGGCGCGCTCTAGCGCCCACTCTACCTCTTCACGGGGGCGCCCTTGACACCCACGTTGCACGGGTTCATCACCGTGTGGCACCCGTGGGCTTACACACGACCCGCACCATGCCTCGGGGAGGCCTTGGCCTTGAGGACTTCCCTTGAGCGCGGTTGACCCTCGGGTCCCGCAAGTGCTTGAGGTGAGGGACCTCGGCTGACCTCCTTGGTTGGATTATTTTTTGTTAAAGTACATAGTTGGTACTTTGTATAGAAGCAAAGTAACCAAGTACAAAAATGCCAAACCATACTTCTTCTCCTCTTCATCTTCTTAAGAACTCCATATATCTTCTTCAACATCTCTTCTTCTTCTTCTATTAAAGAATGGAATTCCCAAGGATCTCTCAGTATCTTCATCAACCATTAATCATAAATCACTTAATCTTCAATGTTCTTATTCAATCCAATCATAGATGAGGTTGGATCATCTTCAAATCCACATGCACTAAGAGATAGTGCATGGTCTACTTCAAACCACTTCATCAACTTGGAGGTTGTGGATGGTTCATCTTCTCACTTCATCAACTTGGAGGTTGTGGATGGATCCCTTCTTCATTCCTCATCGACTTAGTAATTGTGGATGGCACTTCTTTATCTCCTCATGCATTGTGAAGACAATGCATGGACTTCTAACAATGTTGTGACATTGTATCTCCTTAATAAAAGTCTTGAAACTTTTAAGATCATCTCTACAATCGTCTGATTTGTATGGAGAATGTTTCAACCATTACGTCCTATGCCACTTAGTGATTCTCCTAAGTGACATGCTTCTTAGTACCATAGTCATTGTCCAACAATCACCATCACCTTATCAGTCACATATCCACTCAATCCTTGACATCTTATTAACAACATCACCATCACCATCACATCCTCTGTCATTTACATATATTGACACTCCTTGTCATCCATTCAATCCTTAACACCTTATTGACAACAAATGCAACACAGTGCACAACAATTAATTATATAATAATTAATTAGTTAAGTAGAAATTATTAATAATTAATTATATAATAATTAACCAATTAATTAGTAATATAATTATTCAGTATATAATAGTTAATTAGTTAATTAGTAATATAATTATAAATTATATTTATCCATTATAATTAATAATTAGTAATTATTCAAAATTATTATATAATAATTAATTAGTTAATTGGTAATATAATTATTAATTATATAATAGTTAATTAGTTAATTAGTAATATAATTATAAATTAAAATTATTCATTATAATTAGAAATTATAATTATTCATTGTAATTATTAATTATAATTATTCATTATAATTACTAATTATAATTATTAATTATTAATTATTAATTATTAATTATTAATTATTAATTTTTTAATTAATAATATAATTATTAATTATATAACTATTAATTGTATAATAATTAGTTAGTTAATTAGTAATTATTAATAATAAACTATATAATAAATAATTAGTTAATTATTAATATAATTAGTAAATTAGTAATATAATAATTAATTATTTAATAATGAATTAGTTACTTAGAAATATAATTATTAATTATATAATAATTAATTAGTAAATTAGTAATATAATTATTAACTATATAATTTGTAATTAGTTAATTAGTATTTATTAATCATTAATTATATAATAACTAATTAGTTAATTAGTAATATAATTATTAATTATATAATAGTTAATTAGTTATTTTTTTGAGAAAGATAGAGTCGAGACCCTTTTTATAATTAGTTAATTAGTAATATAATTATAAATTATAATTATTCATTATAATTACTAATTACTACTTATTAAAAAGTATTATATAATAATTAATTAGTTAATTGGTAATATAATTATTAATTATATAATAGTTAATTAGTTAATTAGTAATATAATTATTCATTATAATTATTAATTAGTAATTATTAAAAATTATTATATAATAATTAAGTAGTTAATTAGTAATATAATTATTCATTATAACTATTAATTATTAATTATTAATTAGTTAATTAATAATATAATTATCAATTATATAACTATTAATTGTATAATAATTAGCTAGTTAATTAGTAATTATTAATAATTAATTATATAATAATTAAATAGTTAATTAGCAATATAATTAGTTATTACTAATATAATTATTAATTATTTAATAATTAATTAGTTACTTAGTAATATAATTATTGATTATATAATAATTAATTAGTTAATTAGTAATATAATTATTAATTATATAATTTGAAGTTGGTTAATTAGTAATTATTAATCATTAACTATATAATAAATAATTAGTTAATTAGTAATATAATTATTAAATATATAATAGTTAATTTGTTAATTTTTTGAGATAGATAGAGTCGAGGTCATTTTTATAATTAGTTAATTAGTAATATAATTATAAATTATAATTTTTCATTATGATTATTAATTAGTATTTATTAAAAATTATTATATAGTAATTAGTTAGTTAATTGGTAATATAATTATTAATTATATAATAGTTAATTAGTTAATTATTAATATAATTATAAATTATAGTTTTTCATTATAATTATTTAATTGTAATTATTAAAAGTCATTATATTACTAATTAATTGGTTAATTATTATATAATTAATTATTAATAATTTCTAATTAACTAATTAATTATTAATAACATTAATTTAATAATTAAATAATTTATTATATATTTAATCCATGTTTTAACTTTAAATTATATTGGTCTTATAATTTATATTTTATAGTCTTTCAAAGCCACATACTTTAATCATTTTTAAGTTTCAAGTAGGTGGTTTTGAAAGCTTATAAATTATTTTTCATGAACATTTTTTACGATTTTTTTTTATTTTCGACTATTTGTTATATGTTTAATCCGTGTTTTAAGTTTCATTTATATCGGTCTTATAGTTTATATTTTATAAGCTTTCAAAATCACGTGCTTGAAACATTTTTAAGTTTCAAGTTGGTGGTTTTGAAAGCTTTTAAATTATTTTTCATCAACATTTTTTACGAAATTCTTTTTATTTTCAACTATTTGTTATATGTTTAATGTATGTATTAAGTTTCATTTATATTGGTCTTGTAGTTTATATTTTATAAGCTTTCAAAGTCAAGTACATGAAAATTCTTAAGTTTCAAGTAAGTGGTTTTGAAAGCTTATAAATTATTTTTTATCATCATTTTTTATGAAATTCTTTTTGTTTTCCACTATTTTTTTATATATTTAATCCATGTTTTAAGTTTTATTTATATTGACCTTATAGTTTGTATTTTATAGTCTTTCAAAGTCACGTACTTGAAACAGAATCCCACATCGGAAATGTAGAATGTTCTGTGCAGGAAATGGAGAACCAGAATCTTATATCGGAAATGCAGAATGATTTTCAGGATAAACTCTCTTATAAAAGGGAGCTCTGAGTGAGAGCTTCTGTCAGAATTCAGACAACTGTAATGACAGTACTGTTGGAGCGCGGATACTAACTTTCGCCCGAAGCCTAATGGCGGCACCTGTCCTGCCGCCTTTATTCTGGAACGATTTAGTAGCTCTGATTGAAGTATGTCAAAAAGGGAAACGATTCCCTTTATTTTCTTTTCCAAATCGTCTTTGCAAAACGACCCCTTAGTATCTCCTGATATCCCGGCGGTCCCGATGGCCCCTCAAGCATCCGTTTCGGAGAACGACAACCCTCTCATCAGGATTTCGGCGGAGCTGCTGGCATTGGCATCAGATTTCTATCAGTGGACCATCATGTTGGGGCAGCGAAACTTCGTGGTGATTGAAAACGCACAAACAGAGGAGAAAAACAAAGAACACGAGAGATTTAACGTGGTTCGGCAGTGTGCCTACGTCCACGGGAGAAGGGAGCCAAAAATCTTATTCTCTCTGGATCAAAACGTCGGAGGATACCCAGCAGTACAGATTACAAATCATGGGATTTAGAATCCCGTTTTAAAGATGGAGCAAACCAACCCTTCAAGGGTTGGTTGGGGTTGTTCATCAACCCTTGAAAAAAAACCCTCCGCTGGCTGCATCAACGCTGGCTGCCGCCCACCATGGAAGACCCACAGCAAAGTAGTTGCCGACCAAATGGGTTCCGCTGATTTCTCCCTTGATTGGGAGTGGCCCCCACAAATCTCCCCCTCACGACCAATTTGGGGTAGAAGCATGACCTGCAGTCTCCTTGCACGTTTCAAAAACTTCATCAGCAAATCGAACACGCTTCTTCACGTCAGATGACATGGAACTTCCATCGTCTTCAGTCAATCTCGGGCTGACTGCGGTCCCCATCAAAAGATACAACCCTTGTGACTCCTTCCCAATAAATATCACTGCATCCCCACATGAGACTTCCAACACTCCACCTGCTATGGAAATCTTAAACCCTCTCGCATCGAGCCTACTCAATGATATCAAGTTCCGTCTCATCCTCGGAACGAATTTCACATCACCCAGTTTACGAACTCCTCCAACGGGTGTCTTTAATTTCACCGTCCCGACTCCTCGAACCTCACATGTTGACCCATCACCAAGTCTCACCGAGTCTCGCACCTGCAGAAAAGTATCAAATGTACCTCTCGTCGTACATATGTGTGCTGAGATCCCCGAATCCAGAACCCATCTGTCTTCCTTTGGATTTTGAGCCCGCTCGTTCTTTCTTCTCAGAAAACGACATTCCCGCTTCATGTGCCCATATCTTTTGCAGTAATGACACTGCACTTCTTCCCGTTCAACTCGCTCATCTGAGTATGAGCTTCCTGTTGTCACGCAGATTTCATCATCTGCTGATAATCCTGTGATGTTCACATCCTCCTCTTCAACTTTCTTCTTCCCAGCAACGTACCGTTTGCGCTCTCCACAATCACTTTTATAGTGACCCTTCTTCTCGCACCAGAAACACGTGATTTCGCTCGGATCACGTCCCCTGGATTTTGGCCGCCATTCTTTACCTCCTGACTGTCGATGTCGGCTCCTCCCACGCTGATCATCTCGCATCTCCATGATTTGATCACCTGAATGCGTCGTGGGTCATCGAAATGCTTCTGAATCTTGAAGTGACGCCATCACATCGTCCAACTTCAATGTCTCCTTCCCCACGAGCAATGCAGTCACAAGCCCATCAAATGAGCTTGGTAGTGATGACAAAAGAAAAAGTGCTTTTTCTTCCTCTTCAACCTTCACACCGAGCCCCAATAACTGCGTCAGGATCTTGTTGAATTCATTGGTATGATCCAACAAATTCGCTCCCTCGTCCATTCGCAACTGGTACAGTTTCTTCTTCAGGAACAACTTGTTGGTGAGCGACTTCGCCATATACCGCTGCTCCAACTTCTTCCAGATCTCCTTCGGTGATGTCTCGTCCAACACCGAGTACTTTACCTCATTCGCCAAACACAGTCGAATTGTGCTGACAACCCGCATCCCGAGCTCTTCCCAATCATTGGCACTGGTTGTCTCGGGCTTTTCTCCGATCAACGGTCTGATCAGGCCCTGCTGCACCAAAAGATCCTTCACCGTGCTTTGCCACAAACCGAAATTGTTTCGACCATCGAACTTCTCGATGTCAAATTTTGGTAGTGCTCCGCCACCCGTCATCGTCGTTGTCGCAAAACGCGATCACCACCGTCGATGTCGCACCCTTTAATCACCACCTGAAAGAGGGCGAATTTTCAAAAACTAACCGTACGGATGTGTCCGGAACAGTCGAAATAGTCGGAATCGACTCCTAGATCGCCGAAATCGGACACCAATTGACCGAGATATGGTCAAAACACGTTCAACGGTCCAGATCGCTCGCTGACGTGGCGCTGACATGTCGCTGACGTGGCACGCCGGAATTCCCGCCGGAATATTGCCGGAATTGTTGTCGGCGTCGTGAACAGTACCGTCTTCTCCGTCACGGGGTTACTGTTCACCTGCGGGTTTGACCGAACTTTGACCGGCCATATCTCTTTCGTTTCAACTCCGTTTTTCTCGCCATTTGCGCCGTTGGAATCGTCTCGCCGCCCTCTTCCCGAATCTTCCCTCGGAAAAATTTTCCAACCACTTTCAATTTTCCGGCCACCGGAAAATTTGTCATCGTCCCGTCGGTTCACCTCCGTTCGCTCCCCCTCGCCTCTGATACCACTTGTTGGGGCAGCGAAACTTCGTGGTGATTGAAAACGCACAAACAGAGGAGAAAAACAAAGAACACAAGAGATTTAACGTGGTTCGGCAGTGTGCCTACGTCCACGGGAGAAGGGAGCCAAAAATCTTATTCTCTCCGGATCAAAACGTCGGAGGATACCCAGCAGTACAGGTTACAAATCATGGGATTTAGAATCCCGTTTTAAAGATGGAGCAAACCAACCCTTCAAGGGTTGGTTGGGGTTGTTCATCAACCCTTGACGAAAAACCCTCCGCTGGCTGCATCAACGCTGGCTGCCGCCCACTATGGAAGACCCACAACAAAGTAGTTGCCGACCAAATGGGTTCCGCTGATTTCTCCCTTGATTGGGAGTGGCCCCCACAAATCTCCCCCTCACGACCAATTTGGGGTAGAAGCATGACCTGCAGTCTCCTTGCAGGTTTCAAAAACTTCATCAGCAAATCTAACACGCTTCTTCACGTCAGATGACGTGGAACTTCCATCGTCTTCAGTCAATCTCGGGCTGACTGCGGTCCCCATCAAAAGATACAACCCTTGTGACTCCTTCCCAATAAATATCGCTGCATCCCCACGTGAGACTTCCAACACTCCACCTACTATGGAAATCTTAAACCCTCTCGCATCGAGCCTACTCAATGATATCAAGTTCCGTCTCATCCTCGGAACGAATTTCACATCACCCAGTTTACGAACTCCTCTATCGGGTGTCTTCAATTTCACTGTCCCGACTCCTCGAACCTCGCATGTTGACCCATCACCAAGTCTCACCGAGTCTCGCACCTGCTGAAAAGTATCAAATGTACCTCTCGTCGTACATATGTGTGCTGAGCTCCCCGAATCCAGAACCCATCTGTCTTCCTTTGGATTTTGAGCCCGCTCGTTCTTTCTTCTCAGAAAACGACATTCCCGCTTCATGTGCCCATATCTTTTGCAGTAATGACACTGCACTTCTTCCCGTTCAACTCGCTCATCTGAGTATGAGCTTCCCGTTGTCACGCAGATTTCATCATCTGCTGATAATCCTGTGATGTTCACATCCTCCTCTTCAACTTTCTTCTTCCCAGCAACGTACCGTTTGTGCTCTCCACAATCACTTTTATAGTGACCCTTCTTCTCGCACCAGAAACACGTGATTTCGCTCGGATCACGTCCCCTGGATTTTGGCCGCCATTCTTTACCTCCTGGCTGTCGATGTCGGCTCCTCCCACGCTGATCATCTCGCATCGCCATGATTTGATCACCTGAATGCGTCGTGGGTCTTCGAAATGCTTCTGAATCTTGAAGTGACGCCATCACATCGTCCAGCTTCAATGTCTCCTTCCCCACGAGCAATGCAGTCACAAGCCCATCAAATGAGCTTGGTAGTGATGACAAAAGCAAAAGTGCTTTGTCTTCCTCTTCAACCTTCACACCGAGCCCCAATAACTGCGTCAGGATCTTGTTGAATTCATTGGTATGATCCAACAAATTCGCTCCCTCGTCCATGCGCAACTGGTACAGTTTCTTCTTCAGGAACAACTTGTTGGTGAGCGACTTCGCCATATACCGCTGCTCCAACTTCTTCTAGATCTCCTTCGGTGATGTCTCGTCCAACACCGAGTACTTTACCTCATTCGCCAAACACAGTCGAATTGTGCTGACAACCCGCATCCCGAGCTCTTCCCAATCATTGGCACTGGTTGTCTCGGGCTTTTCTCCGATCAATGGTCTGATCAGGCCCTACTGCACCAAAAGATCCTTCACCGTGCTTTGCCACAAACCGAAATTGTTTCGACCATCGAACTTCTCGATGTCAAATTTTGGTAGTGCTCCGCCACCCGTCATCGTCGTTGTCGCAAAACGCGATCACCACCGTCGATGTCGCACCCTTTAATCACCACCTGAAAGAGTGCAAATTTTCAAAAACTAACCATACGGATGTGTCCGGAACAGTCGAAATAGTCGGAATCAACTCCTGGATCGTCGAAATCGGACACCAATTGACCGAGATATGGTCAAAACACGTTCAACGGTCCAGATCGCTCGCTGACGTGGCGCTGGCGTGTCGCTGACGTGGCACGCCGGAATTCCCACCGGAATATTGCCGGAATTGTTGCCGGCGGCGTGAACAGTACCGTCTTCTCCGTCACGGGGTTACTGTTCACCCGCGGGTTTGACCGAACTTTGACCGGCCATATCTCTTTCGTTTTAACTCCGTTTTTCTCGCCGTTTGCGCCGTTGGAATCGTCTCGCCGCCCTCTTCCCGAATATGCCCTCGGAAAAATTTTCCGACCACTTTCAATTTTCCGGCCACCGGAAAATTTACCGTCGTCCCGTCGGTTCACCTCTGTTCGCTCCCCCTCGCCTCTGATACCACTTGTTGGGGCAGCGAAACTTCGTGGTGATTGAAAACGCACAAACAGAGGAGAAAAACAAAGAACACGAGAGATTTAACGTGGTTCGGCAGTGTGCCTACGTCCACGGGAGAAGGGAGCCAAAAATCTTATTCTCTCCGGATCAAAACGTCGGAGGATACCCAGCAGTACAGATTAAAAATCATGGGATTTAGAATCCCGTTTTAAAGATGGAGCAAACCAACCCTTCAAGGGTTGGTTGGGGTTGTTCATCAACCCTTGACGAAAAACCCTCCGCTGGCTGCATCAACGCTGGCTGCCGCCCACCATGGAAGACCCACAACAAAGTAGTTGCCGACCAAATGGGTTCCGCTGATTTCTCCCTTGATTGGGAGTGGCCCCCACAAATCTCCCCCTCACGACCAATTTGGGGTAGAAGCATGACCTGCAGTCTCCTTGCAGGTTTCGAAAACTTCATCAGCAAATCGAACACGCTTCTTCACGTCAGATGACGTGGAACTTCCATCGTCTTCAGTCAATCTCGGGTTGACTGCGGTCCCCATCAAAAGATACAACCCTTGTGACTCCTTCCCAATAAATATCGCTGCATCCCCACGTGAGACTTCCAACGCTCCACCTGCTATGGAAATCTTAAACCCTCTCGCATCGAGCCTACTCAATGATATCAAGTTCCGTCTCATCCTCGGAACGAATTTCACATCACCCAGTTTACGAACTCCTCCATCGGGTGTCTTCAATTTCACCGTCCCGACTCCTCGAACCTCGCATGTTGACCCATCACCAAGTCTCACCGAGTCTCGCACCTGCTGAAAAGTATCAAATGTACCTCTCGTCGTACATATGTGTGCTGAGCTCCCCGAATCCAGAACTCATCTGTCTTCCTTTGGATTTTGAGCCCGCTCGTTCTTTCTTCTCAGAAAACGACATTCCCGCTTCATGTGCCCATATCTTTTGCAGTAATGACACTGCACTTCTTCCCGTTCAACTCGCTCATCTGAGTATGAGCTTCCCGTTGTCACGCAGATTTCATCATCTGCTGATAATCCTGTGATGTTCACATCCTCCTCTTCAACTTTCTTCTTCCCAGCAACGTACCGTTTGCGCTCTCCACAATCACTTTTATAGTGACCCTTCTTCTCGCACCAGAAACACGTGATTTCGCTCGGATCACGTCCCCTGGATTTTGGCCGCCATTCTTTACCTCCTGACTGTCGATGTCGGCTCCTCCCACGCTGATCATCTCGCATCGCCATGATTTGATCACCTGAATGCATCGTGGGTCTTCGAAATGCTTCTGAATCTTGAAGTGACGCCATCACATCGTCCAGCTTCAATGTCTCCTTCCCCACGAGCAATGCAGTCACAAGCCCATCAAATGAGCTTGGTAGTGATGACAAAAGCAAAAGTGCTTTGTCTTCCTCTTCAACCTTCACACCGAGCCCCAATAACTGCGTCAGGATCTTGTTGAATTCATTGGTATGATCCAACAAATTCGCTCCCTCGTCCATGCGCAACTGGTACAGTTTCTTCTTCAGGAACAACTTGTTGGTGAGCGACTTCGCCATATACCGCTGCTCCAACTTCTTCCAGATCTCCTTCGGTGATGTCTCGTCCAACACCGAGTACTTTACCTCATTCGCCAAACACAATCGAATTGTGCTGACAACCCGCATCCCGAGCTCTTCCCAATCATTGGCACTGGTTGTCTCGGGATTTTCTCCGATCAACGGTCTGATCAGGCCCTGCTGCACCAAAAGATCATTCATCGTGCTTTGCCACAAACTGAAATTGTTTCGACCATCGAACTTCTCGATGTCAAATTTTGGTAGTGCTCCGCCACCCGTCATCGTCGTTGTCGCAAAACGCGATCACCACCGTCGATGTCGCACCCTTTAATCACCACCTGAAAGAGTGCGAATTTTCAAAAACTAATCGTACGAATGTGTTCGGAACAGTCGAAATAGTCGGAATCGACTCCTGGATCGCCGAAATCGGACACCAATTGACCGAGATATGGTCAAAACACGTTCAACGGTCCAGATCGCTCGCTGACGTGGCGCTGGCGTGTCGCTGACGTGGCACGCCGGAATTCCCGCCGGAATATTGCCGGAATTATTGCCGGCGGCGTGAACAGTACCGTCTTCTCCGTCACGGGGTTACTGTTCACCCGCGGGTTTGACCGAACTTTGACCGGCCATATCTCTTTCGTTTCAACTCCGTTTTTCTCGCCGTTTGCGCCGTTGGAATCGTCTCGCCGCCCTCTTCCCGAATCTGCCCTCGGAAAAATTTTCCGACCACTTTCAATTTTCCGGCCACCGGAAAATTTGCCGTCGTCCCGTCGGTTCACCTCCGTTCGCTCCCCCTCGCCTCTGATACCACTTGTTGGGGCAGCGAAACTTCGTGGTGATTGAAAACGCACAAACAGAGGAGAAAAACAAAGAACACGAGAGATTTAACGTGGTTCGGCAGTGTGCCTATGTCCACGGGAGAAGGGAGCCAAAAATCTTATTCTCTCCGGATCAAAACGTCGGAGGATACCCAGCAGTACATGTTACAAATCATGGGATTTAGAATCCCGTTTTAAAGATGGAACAAACCAACCCTTCAAGGGTTGGTTGGGGTTGTTCATCAACCCTTGACGAAAAACCCTCCGCTGGCTGCATCAACGCTGGCTGCCGCCCACCATGGAAGACCCACAGCAAAGTAGTTGTCGACCAAATGGGTTCCGCTGATTTCTCCCTTGATTGAGAGTGGCCCCCACAAAGCTCCCCCTCACGACCAATTTGGGGTAGAAGCATGACTTGCAGTCTCCTTGCAGGTTTCGAAAACTTCATCAGCAAATCGAACACGCTTCTTCACGTCAGATGACGTGGAACTTCCATCGTCTTCAGTCAATCTCGGGCTGACTGCGGTCCCCATCAAAAGATACAACCCTTGTGACTCCTTCCCAATAAATATCGCTGCATCCCCACGTGAGAATTCCAACGCTCCACCTGCTATGGAAATCTTAAACCCTCTCGCATCGAGCCTACTCAATGATATCAAGTTCCGTCTCATCCTCGGAACGAATTTCACATCACCCAGTTTACGAACTCCTCCATCGGGTGTCTTCAATTTCACCGTCCCGACTCCTCGAACCTTGCATGTTGACCCATCACCAAGTCTCACCAAGTCTCGCACCTGCTGAAAAGTATCAAATGTACCTCTCGTCGTACATATGTGTGCTGAGCTCCCCGAATCCAGAACCCATCTGTCTTCCTTTGGATTTTGAGCCCGCTCGTTCTTTCTTCTCAGAAAACGGCATTCCCGCTTCATGTGCCCATATCTTTTGCAGTAATGACACTGCACTTCTTCCCGTTCAACTCGCTCATCTGAGTATGAGCTTCCCGTTGTCACGCAGATTTCATCATCTGCTGATAATCCTGTGATGTTCACATCCTCCTCTTCAACTTTCTTCTTCCCAGCAACGTACCGTTTGCGCTCTCCATAATCACTTTTATAGTGACCCTTCTTCTCGCACCAGAAACACGTGATTTCGCTCGGATCACGTCCCCTGGATTTTGGCCGCCATTCTTTACCTCCTGACTGTCGATGTCGGCTCCTCCCACGCTGATCATCTCGCATCGCCATGATTTGATCACCTGAATGCGTCGTGGGTCTTCGAAATGCTTCTGAATCTTGAAGTGACGCCATCACATCGTCCAGCTTCAATGTCTCCTTCCCCACGAGCAATGCAGTCACAAGCCCATCAAATGAGCTTGGTAGTGATGACAAAAGCAAAAGTGCTTTGTCTTCCTCTTCAACCTTCACACCGAGCCCCAATAACTGTGTCCTGATCTTGTTGAATTCATTGGTATAATCCAACAAATTCGCTCCCTCGTCCATGCGCAACTGGTACAGTTTCTTCTTCAGGAACAACTTGTTGGTGAGCGACTTCGCCATATACCGCTGCTCCAACTTCTTCCAGATCTCCTTCGGTGATGTCTCGTCCAACACCGAGTACTTTACCTCATTCGCCAAACACAGTCGAATTGTGCTGACAACCCGCATCCCGAGCTCTTCCCAATCATTGACACTGGTTGTCTCGGGTTTTTCTCCGATCAACGGTCTGATCAGGCCCTGCTGCACCAAAAGATCCTTCACCGTGCTTTGCCACAAACCGAAATTGTTTCGACCATCGAACTTCTCGATGTCAAATTTTGGTAGTGCTCCGCCACCCGTCATCGTCGTTGTCGCAAAACGCGATCACCACCGTCGATGTCGCACCCTTTAATCACCACCTGAAAAAGTACGAATTTTCAAAAACTAACCATACGGATGTGTCCGGAATAGTCGAAATAGTCGGAATCGACTCCTGGATCGCCGAAATCGGAAACCAATTGACCGAGATATGGTCAAAACACGTTCAACGGTCCAGATCGCTCGCTGACGTGGCGCTGGCGTGTCGCTGACGTGGCACGCCGGAATTCCCGCCGGAATATGCCGGAATTGTGCCGGCGGCGTGAACAGTACCGTCTTCTCCGTCACGGGGTTACTGTTCACCTGCGGGTTTGACCGAACTTTGACCGGCCATATCTTTTTCGTTTCAACTCCGTTTTTCTCGCCGTTTGCGCCGTTGGAATCGTCTCGCCGCCCTCTTCCCGAATCTGCCCTCGGAAAAATTTTCCGACCACTTTCAATTTTTCGGTCACCGGAAAATTTGACGTCGTCCCGTCGGTTCACCTCCGTTCGCTCCCCCTCGCCTCTGATACCACTTGTTGGGGCAGCGAAACTTCGTGGTGATTGAAAACGCACAAACAGAGGGGAAAAACAAAGAACACGAGAGATTTAACGTGGTTCGGCAGTGTGCCTACGTCCACGGGAGAAGGGAGCCAAAAATCTTATTCTCTCCGGATCAAAACGTCGGAGGATACCCAGCAGTACAGATTACAAATCATGGAATTTAGAATCCCGTTTTAAAGATGGAGCAAACCAACCCTTCAAGGGTTGGTTGGGGTTGTTCATCAACCCTTGACGAAAAACCCTCCTCTGGCTGCATCAACGCTGGCTGCCGCCCACCATGGAAGACCCAGAGCAAAGTAGTTGTCGACCAAATGGGTTCTGCTGATTTCTCCCTTGATTGGGAGTGGCCCCCACACATCATGGCCAAGTTCGGCACAGGTCAGTCATCTCTGTCTCTCTTCAAGGCTTTTTTTCTCTTCGTGGAATCTTGCTTGGCGGGCAGTGGTGTCTGTGTTGAGCCAAAAAGCCTTCTGCATTCATCTATATTCGCATGGAGATTTCATCAAAGATTGGGTGTGGGAAGGTTGATACTGCGGCCTGTGGCACTTTCTTCTCTTTCGGTGGTTGCTGGATTTCACTCGGGATGAGGCCCATCTTCAGTTGCATCTTTCATTTCATAATCCTTCTTTGCTGAAGTGCATTGGAGACTCTCTTGGGTCTTTTCTCCGCGCAGATGATGGTATGCTTTGCATGCAACACATGATGTCGACCCAGATATGAGTGGAGATGGATATATCGATGGCACCTTCTTCCTACTTGGAAATCTGGGCGGGTGACTCTTTTTCTTGTAATTAGTGGCTGGCTTTTCAGTCCAAAGTGGCATTTTGTTCTGAGTTCCATCTCCAATTCCACTCTGCCTCCGTTTTCAAAAGACGTCTCCTAGGCTTCAAAGTTTCTCATCCCGTGATTGGAGTTCCCACTGGGTAGGGTGGGGAAGGGAGTGGTGATCCTTTAGAAGCCCAGTAGGTAAGATACGTCCTCTGTTCATAGAGTGCGTGAAGAACCCCAGGAGCAGTCATCCGAAAAAGTAGAGGAGAAGGGCGTGGTGGGCGTGTCTTCTATGAAGGTTTCTTCCCCTGGGGTTATCTCTGGCCTTCGTGTTCTGACTGATGTTCCAGTGGAGGAGGTGCCTGATGAGGAGCTCCTTGAGGTCCTTTTAGGCATTTGGGTGCCTTCGGGCTTGTGGGTGGTTTCTTTTGACAATGGTAAAGAGGTACTGGGAGACCTAATAAATCCAAGTTTATGCTGTCATCCTATGGTGGTATGGTTGCCATCTCTAAAAGAAGTCTATTCTTCTCAGTTCACCTAAATCTGATAAATCCAATGGGTTCCCAGGGCAGAAGGACCTTTCTCTACTATCTCCATGATCTCCTTAATTGTTTGGAATGCCCCCGGGGTTTGGAACCCAGGCCAAAAGATACTTCATTTTCAGTGGTTTTATAACAAACTAGTTTTCTTTAGCTGCAATTTTGGAGGTGAAACAGAATGCAGGTTGCATTCACAATTACAGGAGGAACCGGGGTATTAGGGGGGACATTCATGATAACCCCAATAATAACCATATATGGGTGTTCTGGAAGGGCTCCATAGTGGTTGAGAAAGTGGAGTCATCTGACCAGTATATCACCATCAAGGTTAGTGAAAATAATTCTTCCTTTCCTATCTATTTTGTATATGCCAAATGTGATATTTTGGAAAGGGATACTCTTTGGCATCACTTGGATCATTTTGATATGGGATCCCAATCCTGTTTCATCGGGGGGGGGGGGGGGTGACTATTCTCCATAAAGCTATTCAAGATTTCAGTAATTTCGCAGCTTGCAACAATCTTATGGATATGTGCTTCATAGGAGACAAGTACACATGGTGCAATAACAACAAGGAAGCCAGCGGATCTTGAGCTTTTTGAACAGATGTATTGCCATTGTAGAAGGCCTTTCTCTTTTCCAGGAAGCAAGGGCATCTCATCTAACCAGGGCCTCTCAGACCATGCCCCACTTTTGATTCAATTGAGAGCATCGAGCAACAGAGGCAAGCACATTTTCTTCTCCAGCAGATGGATCCAGGAGGCCAGCTTCATGGACATTGTTAGATCAACATGGAACAGTGCCATGCATGACCATGCATGGATGCGTTTGCACAATAATTTGATACGCCTAAAGAAAGTCTAGTGGAATGGCAGGGAAGCTTACCTAACCCGAACAAAGGTATTGAGGAGACTAAAAGTGAGATTAACCTACCGGAATTGTGGGAGGAGTGGGTAAGTAGGACTCTCTTGCATGAAAGCTGTTGGAGTTAGAAAGGTAAGAGAGGGAGAATTCAAGGGCTCTTTGGCTCATGGAAGGGGATAAAAACGTGGTGTATTTCTATGCCTATTTAAAAGAAACATATTTCTGGGGGAACTGGAATATTCGGGAGGATGGCACATTTTGTAGTGACACAGGTGGGGTTGGAACCTGAGCAGTGGAACACTTCAAAGGTCTTTACTTGATCCCATTCCAGATAGAAATGGTGGTTACCCAAGGGAGTCTAAAGGTGCATATTTCTTTAGTAGGATCTCCAGGCTGGTAGAGGACTCTAACACCATTTTTGGAAGAAGTGTCCGCAAGTCAGAAATTAAAGGGGCCATGCTTAACATTAATCCCAACAGCGCCCCTTGGCCCAATGGGTTTCTCGGTGCTTTCAAAGTAGCAGCTTGGGATATCATCAAAGAAGACCTCATTGCTGTCATTCGTGATTTCTTCAGTGGCAGCTGGCTTTCAAGGGTTGCCCGTTCCATTAAAATTTTTCTCATTCTAAAGGTGAAAGACCCCATCTCCCTCAACCAGTTTCGACGTATATGCCTTTGCAATTTCTCATACAAGGTGATGGATTCCATTCTCAATAGCAGGCTCTCTCATTTACTTCTAAAGCTGATTTCTGACGAACAACACAGGTTCATTAAAAATAGAAATATAAAAGGATCCATTGGGCTTGCTAATGTGATGGTGGAGGAGATTAACAGAAAACCGTAGGTTCCAACATTATGGTGAAGGTGGACATGGACAAAGAATATGACAAATTAGAGTGGAACTTCATTCTTAGTGTAGAATGAGAAATTAGGAGAAACCGAACCCCCAAGGTGTGCTCACTAAAGGAGCCCTTGGGGTGCTTTTATAACAAATAATAAAGACCACACCGGACCTCAACTCCGATGTGGGATGCAGACTCCAACACTCCCCCTCAAGCTAGGTGTACGTAGTTTGAACACATAAAGAAAAAACAAAGCAAGCAACAAACTGCAAACACTCCCCCTCAAGCTGGACATACCCAGCTTGATGACAAAACAAGACAAAGCAAAATAAAAGATAAAGTTGCAAGGCTGTTGCTCCCCCTCACGATTGCAGCTCCCCCTCACGATGATGGAAGGATGATGTCGCGGGCGCAGCAGAAGAAACCACTCAGACCGGCCGGTTGACGGAGTGCCAGGAAATGCCGCACTAGTGGGGCCGGTCGATGAGACGTCGGAAAATCCATACTAGCACCGGGAAACCCGTACTTGCAGGGCTGGGGACGGGAGGCGGGGATTCCGCAGAAGTGTTGTGGGATCTAGCGGCGCCAACGGGCCCAAATCCTAGGTGGTCGAAGAGCTGCGTCAGCGCAAGGGCGTGCCGGCGGACAGAGATGCGACCGTCGGGAGTCGTCGGGAGATGCCGGCGAGGCGAGGATGCTGCAGGAGGTGCCGGAGATCTGAAACGGGAAGTAGGGCAGCCGCTGGGAATGGAGGCCCGGGAGGGAGCCGTCGCCGATCTGGAGGACTGCCGATCACAGGAGGGATCAGCCGGGAAAGGGAGGGATAGCTGGCAGGGGGGGCAGAGGGAGGCCGGCTGCTGGAGGCGCCGACAGGGGTGGAGGCCGGCTGCTGGAGGAGCTGGCAGATATAGAGGCCGACTGAGCGCAGGTGGCCTGGTCCATCGCGAGCGCAGAGGCAGAACCGGGCTGCCTTCGAGGAGGGCTGTTGAGGGAGATGCCGACAACGGGAGGGTCTGCGGCGCATGAGGCCGACGCTCAATAGTGACGCGCGCATGGTGAAGGCTGAGCCGTCGGCAGGGAGTGCGCCGCGGGAGGATGCAGGAGCGGGAGGGTCGTCGCGCGGGAGCAGTGCAGGAGGGCCGCGCGCATGAGAGAGGGCCGCCGAGAGTGGTTGACGGGAGGCTGGGGTCGGCGCGCGAGGAAGCAGCGCAGGCCGGGAGTCGCCGGGCGAAGCAGGCGCGCCGTGTGGAGGGAGGGCGGTTGCCTGGAGAAGCGGGAGCCGGCAGGTGTGGGAGCCGTTTTGCGGAGCTGACAGGTGCGGTTCGTGCGTAGCGGGAGATGCGGGAGCCGTCCGTTCGACTCGCCTGGAGATGCGGGAGTGGGTACCGATAGTTGCGGGAGCCGGATGGATCGCCGGGGAAGGCGGGAGAACCGTTGGGCAAGGACGCGCCAGCAAGGGGAAGATCTGCTGGATGCGGGGCCGCCGGGGTGCACGACTGGAGCAGGGAGCCGCTGGGAGGTTGGTCCGCCGGGAGCCGCTACGGGAGACAGGAGGCGCCGGATGGGATGTCGGGATTCCGTCGCGCGCAGCAGAGGAGGCAGCGCGTAGGGATGGAGTCGCCGGGGTGCAGCGCGTCACAGAGGCGGGAAGCCGCAGGAGGGAGTCACGCAGGGATTCGAGAGCCAAAGGGATGAAACCGCCGGAAGAGGAGCCGTCGCCGCGCCTGGGTCGGGAGCTGCGTTGGAGATGCGGGAGTCTCGCACAGAAGGAGCGCTATCGTCGGAGAGCTGGGAGGAGATCCGCAGCGGGAGGAGAGCCGGAAGGGGCAGAGGGGGATAGCCGCCGGATATGCAGCAGGCCGAGCGGCTCTCGGGAGGGAGGTGCGACGGCAGAGCTGGCCATGGAGGCCGCTGCCCCCCTTACGGGGAAAACTGAATTTAATTCTAGAGCAGAATAAAAAAAAATTGGAGGGCGGGGTCGGGTTTATCAAGCCTCCTCTGATACCATGTAGGAGAATAAAATGAGAGACCCGAACCCTTAAGGTCTTCTCTCTAAAGGAGCCCTTGGGGTGCTTTTATAACAAATAATAAAGACCACACCGGACCTCAAGTCCGATGTGGGATGCATACTCCAACACTTAGCATTATGAGAAGATATGACATCTTGAAGAGAGTTTGTGGCCTGATTTTCAAGAGTTAATCATCCCCATGGCTTTCCATCGCTTTTAAAGGAAGGAAATTCAGTTTTTTTAATTTAGCTTGAGGACTTCGGCAAGGGGATTTGTTATCTCCGACTCTCTTCATCATGGCATAAGACATATGCTTAGTAGGAACCTCAAGGCTGTGTTTGTGGATAGAATGATCACTCCCTTTAGAGGTAATTTTGGATTTATTGGAGTGTTTCCACTTGTTTTTACAGATGGTATGCTATTTTTCCTCAATGGGAGTAAAAGATCTATACAGGGATTCAAATGGGTTTTGGAAGAATATACCAAGTGGAGTGGGTAGAAGTTCAGTATGGAAAAGAGCTATGTATACATACCCAAAGCTATATCCACCAGAAAAACCACCATAATTGAAAGAGAATCGGGCATGGGAAAAAAATAACTCCCCGATGGAATATCTTGGGGCTCCAATCTTAGCAGGGAGGATGAAAATACAACAATTCAAGGGTCTTGTTAATCGGATTACTGGCCAGATTTTTAATTGGAAGAGTAGATTTTCACCGTTTGGAGGTTTGATAACCCTTATTAATAGTGTCCTTACGTTGGTGCCAATGCATGTTTTATTGGCGTTGCGGGATCCTAAGAAGGTTATTGAGAATATTGAGCGTGTTTGAATGATTTTATCTGGGATTCTCATCAGGAGGGGAGGCATCACTAGTCTAGTTGGGGAAAAATGACTCAACCAGTGTGAATGGGGGGCATCAATCCATGGAATGTGGGAGATAATATGTTTTTCCTGTAGGCTATGTTGTCATGGGACATCTTTGAAGGTAGATCACTTTGGGAAATGGTGATGCGGTCCAAATATCAACTTTAGGATGTGACATCCAGGCCAGTACATGGGAAGATTTCGAAGATGTGGTGTTTCATGTAGGGCTACCTCCCGATGCTATATGAGTAGACTATATGGATTATCGGCTGGGGTGATGTGAACTTCTGGAAATCCAACTGGGCTAGGAATCTGCTTGCCTTCCCAGGATGCCTGATACCTGAGTGCTCCTTTTGAGAAGTCAGCAACACCCAAGGTTTGTATAGGCAGTGCTGAACATGGAGCAAAAACAACTGTTTGATTCAATTCATCTATCAGAGGAGGAGGATAGATGCATCTTCTTGTTGTCTGGGTTTGGCTTCTTCAGAGTGGCGGACCTGCAGTCCTTAATGAAAAGACAACATCTTCAGGGGGGCGTTATGGGATCTGTTTGGGGTTATGGCATTCCAATGAAGTTTAACTTCCTTTTCTGGAGGTTGTACAACTGTGCCATTCCCATAGAAAGTGCAAAAGAAAGGGGTGTGCATGGAATCTAAATGTGAATGTTGTGTTCATAATATCGAAACTATTCTGCATGTTATCGTAGAAGGGGAGAGGGGGCAACGTATGTATGGAGGCTGATGGAGAGTTTCATGGGGATCAAAACCTTCAGATCTGCACGAGGAGTCTTCTTAATCATCAGCCCTTCACTGGAGGTAACATTGTATGTAAGGTCCAGTTTTAGAAATAGCTATAGGGTGTTGGGTTCTCTGGGAGCCTAGAAACACAGCTAGGCATGGAGAGCGTGGTTGTGCTCATCTCGACATAAAGATCAGAACCAGAACACTGCTATTCGAGCTCAGATGCCACATGAAATGGATCGAGAGGCCACCCATCTTCAGCTCCCACATTCCTCAGTCGCTCAGCACTCCAGACAGGAGGGGTCACTGGGTTTGTTGGATGCCACCCAGGGATGAAAATAAATTTATTATGGATGGTTCTTGCAACCAGGGTATCATGAGAGGTGGGGGCTTGGTTAGAAACTGCAATAGCTCAGTGGAGATGACCTACAGTTCCTTTTACAGGCTTGGGAACCCCCTTCTAGCCGAAGCTCAATCTCTGCTCAATGGTCTTCTCCTCTATAAGCTATATAACATCACCATAGGTGAGGTTGATATGGATTCCACTCTTCTACAGAGAGTTCTTGCAGGTCAAGGGACGCCTCATTGGATTGTTATCAGATTAGAGAATACAAATACCTCTTGGACAGCTGGGTGAGAGGTGGGGGCTTGGTTAGAAACTGCAATAGGTCAGTGGAGATGGCCTACAGTTCCTTCTACAGGCTTGGGAACCCCCTTCTAGCCGAAGCTCAATGTCTGCTCAATGGTCTTCTCCTCTATAAGCTATATAACATCACCATAGGTGAGGTTGATATGGATTCCACTCTTCTACAGAGAGTTCTTGCAGGTCAAGCGACGTCTCATTGGATTGTTATCAGATTAGAGAATACAAATTACCTCTTGGACAGCTGGGTGACAATCTCCCACACATGGCAGGAGGGGAACAAATCAACAGACTTTAGACTCTAGGGGTACCCTAGAGGACTCTTCAATTGTGTATCTTTGTCCAGGATCCTTTCCATGGAGGGTTCTATCATTGTAATGGAGGACACCATGGGTATTCATCACTTTAGACCACCCTGAGCATAATGGGGGCCTTCTAATAAAATATTTATTTTTGAGTGGGTGGGAAAGTTCAAAGAGGGATGATTCTCAAGTAGACCAACAAGTATCACTTTCAAAGGGTGGGAAAGATCTTGGAAGTGCTGGTAGGAGGCTTGAATTGAAGATACATGTGAAGACGATGAAGTTTTCTAATAAAACGAAGTGACTAAGAAATTCGGAAATTCTAGGAACACAAACTTGAAATAAAAAACTATTAAAAATTGTGACTTAGAAAAGGATGTAAATAAGACTGTCAAGAGGAAAGTGTTTGGAGTAATAATTTTGGTTCACAAAAATGATCCTAGATTAATGATTTGAAGAAAGAAGAATGACTTGTGTCAACTTTTGAACATGTCATTTTTAGTGGTAAGTATGATTTTTATGGCTATTGTTAGAACTTTGGAGGATTTGAAAATATGGAAAGAATGTTTTGGTTTAATTACCAATATCTTAATGAGTGTAAAAGATTTTGGTGGTAGAATTTGAAGGGGAGCCAGCTTACCCAAAAAAGAAAATTTCAAAAGCAGTTAAAAATTTCTGGACAGAAGCTTGAGGACAGATTTCAAGAATTAAAAGAAGTTTATGGAATATGTGACTAGTTGGGTCACCATGATAAATATCGTCTCACAATCCTACCTTACTAGTTGAGTACGATTTTCAATACTCAGAAGTCTCTAAAGTAAATGGACAAAGGCAAAGAAAAAACTTTTGTAGTTGAAGTGACACTTAATGAATCTAAAGGAGAATGTCTATGGATTGCTGATAGTGGATGTTTCTTATATATTTCAAGGGATTTAAAACTATTAGAGGATGTTAACAAGTGAAATTATGGATCTATGACCTTTGTAAATGGCAGGTCACTCAAAATCAAATGAGTTTAGTAGTTATTTGGAAGGAGAAGTTAATGTCTAAGAATACCTTATATGTTGATGGGATGAAGCATTACATGTTAAGTGTGTCCTAACTTTATAATGAAGGTAATAAAGTGATATTTTGAAAATATGGGTTCTTGGTGAAGAGTTTTAAAGATGGTTGTGTATTAATAAGGGGACAATGAATAAGAGGAAATCTATTTTAGGTTGGTGATGCTGGAAATTCATGTAATTTGAGCATGAAAGAGGAAAATCAATTGTGGAATTAAAGGCTTGGTCATCTTGGTCAAAAGAACACAAGTAATATCACCAAGGAGATAATGTTCATGATGTGACTATGCTGAAAAGAGAGGTTTTGGATGTGCTCTACATGTTAAAATGGAAAGATTGTTAATTCTCAACACAAGGTGGTAGTGATTCAATCAACTCATCCATTGATGCTTATCCATTCAGACATTTATGGGTCCATGAGAAAGAAATAAAAAAATATAGATAAGTATTTTGTCTCCTTTATTTATGAATTTACTCATATTACTTGTGTTATCTTTATGAATCAAAATTTAGAGGCTCTAAAAATATTTATGAATTTCAAAAGAAGTGCAGAGAAGGATTGTGGTTTCTCTTTAAAGAATATTTCCACATTTTGTGGTGTTGAGTATACAAATGGGAGATTTGAAGCATATCATGATAATCATGGTATTCACCATGAACTTAATGCAACATATACACCACAATAAAATGGTGTTTCTGGATAAAAGAATAGAATCTTGGTGGAGATGACTCATAATATATTGATCGAGCATGATACTTCTTGATATTCCTAAAGACAAGAAATTGGTGCAGTAGTTCACATCCAAAATCATTTCTTATACTGTCCAATTTCATATATGTCACCATATATGTTTCATTATAAGAAATCTCCAAGTTTTAAGTATTTAAGGGTGTTTAAGAGCCTTTGTATAATCAATTTCAAAGGAGAAAATCTTGGGAAGTCTGAGAAAAGAGGAGTTGATGACATCTTCCTTAGTTATCCTATAAATGGAAGAAAATACCACTGCTATAACAAATATATAAGGAATATTGTTGAAAAATTGATGTAAAGGTGCTGGAACACCCAAAGAAATTGATACAACTTATGTGAAGGTGTCAGAACACTCAAAGAAAGAAGAAACATTTCAAGAAACTATTTCCAAAAGTGATGATGAGGCTACTTTTGTTAAATAGCAGAATGATGTTTTTGAAAAAGATGAGAATTTAAAAGTGTAGGTTGAAGATGATGATTCATCCATTTCCAATGATGAGGGGCAACCTCATTCATCCCATCCTAGATTGATAAAGCTAGTTGAAGTCCAAAATATCTTCTAAGAGTATGGATAATAGGTTTAAACTAGAAGAACTTTGAGGACAACAACACATACCTCATTGTTTTCTCAAGTTGAAATAAGAGACGCGCAAGAAGATTTGGAGTATCAAGAGTGGGTTAATTCTATAAATGAAGAATTGGATCAGATAGAGAAGAACGAGACTTGGGAGTTAGTACACAAGCCAGAAGATAAGAATGTTATCGGGACAAAATGGGTGTTTCAAAACAAGTTGAATGAAAAGGGAGAAGTTGTGAGAAATAAAGAAAGAGTTGCGTGAAAAGGGTATTCTTAGGTTGAAGGAACTGACTTTGATGAAGCCTTCACATCAGTTTCTAGACTTTAGACCATAACAATATTTCTTTCTATGACAACATAAAGGATATACAAGATATTAAAGTTGGACGTCAAGTTTATCTTCCACAATGGAGAGATGTAAGAATATGTATATATTAAGAAACCTAATAGATTCTTACTTGGTAAAGATGAGAAGTATGTTTATAGGTTTGAAGAAGCCATAAGATATTGGTATTTAAAATTAGATACCCATTTGAAGAATTTGAAGTTCAGAAAAGGAAGAATGGACAACAATATCTACATCAAAGATGACAAGAAGATATATCTTATTATTATTGCTTATATAGATGATATTATATTTTCTAGAAATAATGACGGTGCTTGTGAAGAATTTGACTTGGAAATGAATAAGTTATTTAAAATGTTCATGATTGGTGAAATAAAATATTTTATGGGCTTATAACTTTCTCAAGAGGGAGATCATATCTTTTTTCCCCAAGTGAATTATGCCTGGGAACTTCAAAAAAGGTTTGGAACAGAGGATTCAAGACTAGTTTCTACACCAATTTTTAATAGGAACCAAACTATTAAAGGATAGAAAATGGAAAGTATTTAACCCAAGAGAATTCTATAAATTAATTGGAAGTTTTCTATACTTAACCACTTCAAGACTAACCATTGTATATACTATTAAATTATGTGCCAGTTATCAAGGTCAATTGAAGGATTCTTATTTCATTATCGGAAAAAGGATTCTTAGGTACATAAAAATCATGAGATACTATGGATTAAAGTATGATAGCAAGTGGAAAACTTGAAATTTTTGGTTATATAGATGCAAAAAGGGATGGAAATGTAGATAATAAAAGGTCAACATCTAGTGGAGTTTTCTTTTTGGGTGAAAGGTGTGCATATTGGCACGAAAATAAGTAATGTTCTATGACTTTGAGTACAACTGAAGCAGAATATGTTGCTACAACTCAAGACACAACCCAATTGATGTTGATGAGAACTCAGTTGGAAGATCTCAAGGTGGAAGTGAAGTTGCCACTACTTGTGGGTTGTGATAATCAATGTGCTATCAATTTATCAATAATTCATGTTCAACATTAAAGATCAAAGTACATTGACATCAAGTATCACATCATCAAGGATCTCATGGAGCATAATGTGTTGAAGTTGTAATTTTCTCTAATAAAGGAGAAAATAGTAGATGTTTTCACTGAACCATTGAGAAAGGATGCATTTCAAAAGTTAAGGTTGGCGATGGGAGTTCAACCTCATTCTACCTAAGGCTAAGGTATGATGAAACATTCCCTTTTCACATCTTGTTCTTTGGAAATTTTTATCAGAGGGGGAGAATGAAAACATAGATCTTTTTGTTTTCATTCGTTTATGTATTTATAAAATGTATTTACAAATGGTTGAGAAAAATACTTGGGGGTATTCCAAATATGTGTGTTTTACCTATTTGGGGAGAGATCTCTTATATAGGGGGATACTATATTTAGAGAGAGTTTTTAAAAGTGGTAAGATGTGATTTTAGTGTGTAGTGTGTGAGTTTGATGGAGTTTGTGAATTGTTCTAATAATTTTGGTGAGAAGGAATGTAGGAACCTATTATTCATAGGTTCAAAAGAATTGATTTCAACAAAGTTGCTTCAAGAAGTTGAGGCTGATCTCAAGTGGCGTCAAGGCTCAAGTGGTATCAAGTGTTGAGCAGAATTGAATGTAAGACACTACTTATGGAAAATGTGATATTATTGTTCAATCTTCTCATTTCCTAGACAAGGTTTTCTCACACAGGTATATAATCATTACATGACGATTCATTGATTAGTGATTTGAGTTTTAAAGTGATTTATGCTACTTTGTTGAAAAAAAACCAATGGGGGGAGACTGTTGAGACAAAAAGTTGTTTTGGGAGATGTTGTAACCTTTAGAAGATTATTAAGGCCCAAGATAAAGTTGGTAAGAATTATAATTGAAAAAGAAATGAGATAATAAGAAGTGGATATGATTGTTATGCTATTTTTTTATCAACACATAAATTATGTTCAAACTAAAGTGATACCCTGTTTTATTTGAGGCGATGTTCATTCTAAAGTTTTTTGGAGTGATTGAAAGATCATGAAAGGTGTTATGATATTGAAGAGTGTTAGTTGAAGATGTTTTTGGTGCATGTGAAATCACCACACTATGGACATACATGAAACAATCATAGAGATAGTATGGGAAGTGGAAAAAACTTGGTTGGATAGAACATGGGTGTTTGTTTGGATGTGGAATAAGGAAGAAGTTTTGAGCATATGATGGTGGAATAAAGAGCATGTCATGTTGTATTGGTGGATCCCGATCCTTTTAGATGAAGTTGGGATAAATTTTTGCAACCCATACTATATACACTAATATGTAACTCTTGTGGATTGACCTCTATGGTGAGGTCACTAGTAGCTGTAGGGGCAGTGTGCCCCTGCTCAGGGGTCTAGGGGTAGAAAGACCCCAACCCAAATTTCTAGCTCACTATAGCAACACTGACCACTGTAGAAGATTTGGATGTCAACATAAAAAATGGTACTATATTAGCATTTTTTTTGACTTGGTACTGCAACTAGGGGTGTCCATGGGTCGGGTTGATGGGGTTTTTGGACCCGACCCGATCGAAAGAGGTCGGGTCGGGTTGGGTCGGGTCAGGCATGTTTTTTAGCTCGGACCTGACCCGACCCAACCCGTACTGAATCGGGTTGGGTCGGGTCGGGTTGATGGGTTTAAGGGGGGAAAATCGACTTTTTTTGGATATCCTGCATGACATCTCCACTTCGACCCAGGGAAACCGATATCCCCTCCACCCAAGAAGGAGTTTCCTCCCTATGCCTCCAAGTCCTGCAATCAATATTCTTAAAAATGGAGGCAGTGGAGCATCCATCATCGGTGGCAGGCGGGTGCTAATGAAGGCGACAACGATCGTGGTGGTTCTATGAGAATCCTACCCAATCTTCTTCGCCTCCAAGTAACAATCGCACTTCCATACCCCCATTGTCGAAAACACACCAAGAAAAACTAGTAGAATGATGCAAAAAAATAAAAATTCTAATAGTTCTAAGTTCACTTACATGCTCGAACGAAATCAATCGCTACGCTCGAAAAATTCCAGCGCTTCTAAGTTCAGTTCCATGCCCGAAAAATTCCAGCGCTTCTCCTAAATAATTGAAATAATTTTTTTTAGAATGATGTGAAAATAAAAAATTGATCCCCACTATGGAAAAATTCCAGCGCTTCTACGTTGGTTCCACGCTCAACCGAAATCAATCGCTTCCTGATCCTCTATGGTTGGATTCTTTGGATGAAACCCCAACACTCATCTTGGATCTGGAGAAAAAAGAGCTCCCCTCCCTGGTGGATCTGGTGCTGTAGTCGTAGCTGAGACGGAGGAGGAAGGCAGCAGTGAGGCGATGGCCTTAGGGTTAGTGCGGTGGAGTGGTGACCCTCGGACGAGGTGGAAGAGACGATGAACAGTAGGGAAGGCTATGCAGAAACAATAGTAGAGGCGGGGGTGATGTGCGGTAGTGACAACATTGGCCGAGCATGATGGATGGTTGGCATGGAGGAAGATGATGGAAAGGGCCTCGGGTTGGGAGGGAGGGAGTAAATAGAGTGAAGTCTGACGAGAAGGGGTCGCGTGAGAGGAATATCGGCTCGGCGAGTCGACGCAATGCAGGTGGCTATCGGGTTGGTTGGGTCGGGTTGGGTTATTTTTTTCCCTACCCGTGACCCGACCCAACCCAACCAAATTATGACTCAACCCGACCCAACCAGTGGAATAATTTTTCTAACCCAACCCAACCCGGTCGGGTCGGGTTGGGTCGGTCGGGTTGGGTCGGGTCTGGACACCCCTAACTGCAACACTATGGACTTTGGTTCCAATAGTACTGGAGCTCTACAGACTTAATGCCACCATTACTGTAGCACAATGGACCAACTGTGCTGATTGGAACTATAATAATATGGGCAACTGTACATCCATGTTTCCTTATAAACTCGTTTTCATGCTTGGGCTGATACTTTGAGATTTTACCATGTAAATTTTCTCTTGAAAATAGTGAAATGATTCTGCTACCCCATAGACATAGGGCTTATAAACAAACCATGTCAATCTCTGTGTCTTGTGATTTTCTTATTTTTTTCTCCCTTTTACTCTATTTTTCTAAAATCATTTTTGTTATAGCTCTTGAAGTTTCCATAACATTCTACTGTGTGATGAAGAATTCCACATAGTAAGAAAAATTGGGAGATGATTCTTGAAATGTGTGTTTTAGTGGGAATTTCAGTCGAAAAACTTACCTATTGTAAATGGAGAGCTTGAACATACTATGGAGGTTGTAGTACTGTTCAACATATGAGTGAAATTTAGAGTGGATTTTAATTTATAGGAAGAAAAATGGTGAAGACAACATCATGGTTCATCTTTAGTGTCCATTTTGAGAAATTCTCAAAGCATTGAGGAGTTATTCCCAAGGAGACAATGACTAGGAAATTGTTTGAAGTTTGAAACTATGAGATCCATATTGTGGTGTATTCCATGGTAAAATAAAATAATCCTTGTTCAAAAATCTAAGTGGGCAATATTCTATTATGTGAGGAATGTCAAGATAAATTTAAAAATGGTTAAAAATAATTAGGCTGAAATGAGGTATCACACATCATGGTGATAACCATGGTGTGTCGAAACATCATATAACACACCATGGTGATAGAAGATGAAGCCATGGTATGAATAAAGTTTCCATGTTTGAGTAGATTTGATGACACGACTTTTTTATGACTCAGGGGGATAATCTAATCGATCTCTAACTTCCCTAAACTTAATCAATGGCGAATAGGAGGTCTTAGATGATCAAATGGTTCAAAAAGAAGTGGGAAATGTTGAAAGTTAGTTAAAAGAAGTTGTTTGTTTGAACTTGAATTTGAACTTGAACAAATGTTACAACTATGCAAGAGATTTTATTTAATGAGATATATATGAGCTGAATAGAAAATACACAGAGATTATCTTGAGGAGAGAAACATAAGAAGAATAAGAGAAATAGGAAGAAGAAGCATTGACAACACTACAACAACATGATGAAAATATGGTTTAGTTAAAGACTATTATTTTTCATACATATTTATACATCTTTTATTAGTGGAGGATAACTTACATAGTTGGGATACTTTGGTGTAATACGAGTACAAGGATAAACCCTAGTCGTTGTATCCACATGTTGATATTAGTGGATCATATAGTATCGAGTGAATTTGGACCATGTAAAGGATTAACCTTCTCATTTTGAGAGGTGAACCTTTTAAACCACTCGTGTCTTCTCCCTGTGTGTGTTTGAATGTGTTTGAAATTGATAATATGAACACTTTAATAGGTGGAAAATGATGTTTCATTAGAAGCATAAAAAGAATTGAAATCACTAATTCACCCCCATGTTAGCAATTTCTCACTGATCCGGCAAGTACCCTTTTTCAAAAAACCACTACCATTATTACCAAAAAGGATGAAGCAGGGGAGAATTGAGGATCAAAGAGGCATGTTTCTAGAAAATTTTAAGAAACTTTAAATTAACATTCCCTTTTCAGAAGCTTTAGTGAAAATTTCTACATATGCAAAGTTCATAAGGGATTTGGTTTCAAATAAGAAAAATCTTGAAGTGATGGGCGCAATACCACTAATGGAAGAATGTTCAGTTGTGGTGTTGAGGAGTTTACCAAAGTTGTAATAAGGTTCATGTAGTTCTTCAATTCCTATTAATATTGTATTTTATGAGTTTAGAAAAATATTTGTGTGTTTTGATGCATGTGTGAACATTATGTTGTTCACAATATTTAAAAGCTTATAATCAGAGGAGATGAAGACACAAAAATTTCTCTTCAATTGGTAGATGAAAAACGAAGGTATCCATAATATTTAACTTAATATTATTTGGTTAAAGTGGAAATTTTTTAATTTTTTTGGGTTTTTGTATGCTTGATATGGATGAAGAGAAAACACCTCTTATACTTGGAAGGCCGATTTTAGTAATGGTAAGAGCCTTGATTGATGCTAAAAGTGAAAAGTTGTCTTTTGTGAGAAAGTAAAGTTTAAAATTCAATAGGAGATGAAGAATTTTGATAGAGGAAGAGGTTAAGGGCAATGAAAATAGGCTAGAAATAGAGGATATTTCTACCATCGATGAAAAGGAAGAAAGAGATGTTTTATGTAAGAAATAAATGGTAGAAATTGGTGAGAATAAGAAGAAAAGGGGGCTAATCAAGAGGATTAAAGATTTTGAAAAACTATAGTGAAAATAAAGAGATAATAGAGGGATAATAATTTTGGTTAGTATATGAATTAACATATGATTTTTCATGATTAACTAAAAATTGGTGGATTAGTCCCCTGAAAGTGGATAAGGTTATACTCAAATAAGAATAAAACTAATTTTATAGGAAGGAAAGAGACCCATATATGTGGAGTAATTTCACCACAGGCCATTCATTGGTCTAGATCAGGTAACTTATTTCTATTATTTTTTTACTTGACTTGGTGTGGTCATTCTTATCTTAATGACTTTAAAAAAAGTGCTTACAGGAGGCAACCCATGTTTATTATTATTATTACTTTTAAAAGAAGTAGTTTTTAGGAATTTATTTTTGGAATTTATTGTAGGATATATAAATTCAATCACCCTTAGTTTTTTGAGATTTGAAGGAATGAACCTTGAACTTTCACTTGTGTATTTTGATTTTGTAAGTATATAATGATGGAAAATGGTGCAAGATGAGAAAGTGATATATAAGTGAGTGTTATTTTAAATTCTTTATATATAGATACATTCCCTACATTTCTAATTAACTTATAATATTTAGGAGTGGGAAATTGGATGCGACACTTATATTTTTCCCCATATTTTGGTCTATTATATAAGATATTTTCTTATAGATATTATCACACCTTGTTTTAGCTGTTATTATTGATAAAATTTAATGAGTAAATGATAATTGGATAAGTAATGATATGCAAGAAAATATTGATTTGATGAATCATGATTTAGTAAGATTGATTGATTTTTGTAAATGCGTAACAATCCACATGTACGTAGGTACACATTTAAATTAATTTTGGTCAAACTATGTGTATTTTGACCTATTTTGGATGAAGAAGGGGTTGGAGGAGGCTTGAGATTAATTTTTGAGGAAATAGGATAGGTTGTGGAAATGTTTCTAGGAGCATATTTCCCACTAGAAGCCCAGCGAGAGGCCACCATACTTATGGTGCACAAGGCATGGGCTATTTCCCCTACCATTAGGGGTCTGGTGGGGGTGGACTAGAACCCATGTGGCCCATTGGAGTTTTGATGGGAATACATATGTCACGACCCGACCCAAGCTGGGGCACGAGATGCAACTACCCCAAGCCCACCTCTACAGGCAAGGGGGTGGCGACCAGCACTGAAGACATATCTAAACTCGGGGAGGCCTTTGCCTATGTACCTGTACACACACACAACCATCTAAATGTAGAAGTGCAGAGGGAAAGGTTAAAAGATGAAACACAACTATAAAGTAAACCACACATGGATAACCTCTATGGTGTACATGAGTATGATAGGACAAACTGAAAAGTACAAGGGAAAAAATACACGCCCAACCAGAAATATGTCCCAACCTGACAAAACAGGAAATGTGAACTATTGAGAGAGCCCTACTCAAGATCTCCAAGCTATGGCCACCGTACGCGGTCCAAAATACCAGGTATCCCTAAGCTCTGTTGAAGTCACCACCGACATGTCCGTCATCCGCATAAGACACAACATGTGTGGGAAAAACCCATGCATGGGTGAATATATAAATACCAACTAAAACACCCCAAAAGATGAAGGGGGAGCAGTAAGAGATACAACATGAATAGAAAGATAGTGGATGTAAGATACTGTCAAAGAGAACAACTCAACCCAAACCAAGAGTGAAAGTAACCCCACCCAAATATAAGGGGATCAATATAGTGATTAGATGAACTAAACGTCGAGTCTTTACAACCTATAACAAGAGAGTAGACTCATCCAACCACGAGAGACTAAACACATAAAGCACATGGCATACCCCACTTTTCTTTATCGCCCATGGAAAGAGGGTAACCAAATCCAAGGTGTGGATACAGAAGAATATATATATATATGCATGCTCAGTCAAGATGCCCAAATGAGAGAGTAAGGATATCTCCATATCACAACTCATCCCATGAAGTAGAGTAGCCAATAATTTCAAAAGTCCATCAACGATGTCCAACATCTCACACTTCTGCTTGGAAGTAATTGTCCAGGTCAAGCCATGCCACGTCACTGTGCCACATAGTCAAGGGACTACCAACTCTAAGTAGAGGACCTACACCCTAGTGCATATGGGGGTTCCACTTTGTAAGGTAGAGGACCCACACTCATGCTGATTGGGGGGGGGGGGGTTCCACTCTATAGGTTTAGGACTTGCACCCTGGTGTGATAGGGTGTTCCACTCTAGTCATCGAGGACCCGTGCTCTATCCGATATGGGGGTTCCACTTGGTAAGGTAGAGGACCTGTTCCCATGATGATGATGGGGGGGGGGGGGGTCCACTCTATTAGTCGAGGAACCATGCCCTGGTGTGACAGGGGGTTCTATTCAGGTCATCAAGGACTCACACCCTATCCGATATGGGGTTTCACTTGGAAGTAGAGGACCCACACCCTGGTACCACATGAGGGTTTCACTCTAGTCATCGTGGAGCCACACCCTAGTACATCTAGGGGATTCCACCCAGAAGGTAGTTGTAGAGGACCTGTGCCCATGTTGATGGGGGGGGGGGGGGTTCCACTCTAAAGGTTGAGGAATCCACTACCCAACTCTACTGGTGAGTACAACTTGGTAGTCTCTGATGATTCTTCCTGATCACTGCCATTGTCGAACGTCAACTCAATAAGTGCCATGCCCAGATAATTTGATATCATATATCGTAATCTACAACTGAGGGCACCATCTCGTTCAATGCGAAAAAACACTCAGGATATGCCACTCGTGGGCCAAAATTCGAGTTCAAACAAAGGAGATACACAACCTTGAAGCTTCATCGAAAGAGGTCAAGGGGTACACAGTGTGTGAGGGGACCCGCATAGCATGTAGTCTTGCTCCACCGACTGGCCATGTCCCTAGACAGCACACAAACTCCATTCCATGTAGTATTACATGCCGTGTAAGTAGACTACACAGTGTGTCCAGACTAACCAGGGTTAGGCAGTGTCTTGCTGGTCGTGTCCGCGTACTGAACCCATGTCCGCGTACTGAACCCATGTCCGCGTACTGAACCCATGTCCGTGTACTCTATACACAACGTGTTTCCTCACACGTGGTACTGCCCATGTGACCTAGCTGTGTCCATGTACTCAGGTACACGACCGTGTACCTGGCCATGAACTTCCACACAGATCTCGCCCGTGTGACCCATCACACGGGTTGTCCATCTGGGAAAGGGTACATGGCTTATAGGAGGGATACATACTATGTCATCCTTAACTTTTCCAAAACCCTAGCTGCTGCTGCTAAGGGGATACATGCCATGTGTTCATCCCTATCCACAATGTGTCGTCAGGTTTTCTCCAGATTTCCAAATCAGATCTTTGCTCCTTGAATCTAGTCTTCTGCCTTTAGATCTAGTCATATCTCCACAAAAAACTTGTGGATCTGGCCAGGGATTGTGGTTTTTAGTTGCCGTTCGTTGGAAAATAGATTCCGGTGGAGTGTTGGGGTTTCTTTGTTCAACCCACATGCCTCAGTTTGGTCCATCCTTGATTTCATGATTCAAAAACATCAAAAACATCATCCTCATCTCACAAAAAACCCAAATATGGTCTTAGTGTTTCAATCAGTGCCTTGTTTTTGATTTTATTGTGATCCCGGGGGTCCGATCGGGCACGGTAGCACCCGGTAATGTCGAACTGAGACCGAGGGGTCGAACCGATGAAGAATGCGAAATAAACGATGGAGAAAAGAAAAGATTTTTTTAAACATCATTGGCCAAGAGTTCTTGGAAAACAATCAAGAATGGACATCTGATGTTAGAAAACATTGAAATAAATCAATTTAAATCAGTACCTGGGCACATGAAAATGCTACAATTGGCGCAGATCGATAGAAGGTGCCGATATGATCAATCAATTTAATAAAAAGGTTGTAAATCACCAAATTGATGTGTCTTACCTGAATATTGGATCGTTCGTCGTCGAAGAATGCATCCACCAACAATTTAAGGAAGTCGCTATGTTCTATGTGTTCCAATCTGCTCTAATCCAGCATTTTGTCATTGTTCGATGTGACCCAACAACAGAAGGAGGAAGGAGAGCATTGTTGGAGATTCTAGGATTATGAGGCTAACCCAAAGAATTTTTTCATTATGATGTATTTATAAGAACAGTTTAGGTCAAATGAATTTAATTAATTAATTTAATTAATTAATTAAACCCACATAACATACTTCCAACAAGTGAGGGATCCGAACACCCCACGCTGACCCATTTTAGGTTGCACCTAGGGTAAAACCACTTTTCAAACTCAACCGTGATCTCAAATTTATGATTCGAGTTTCCATTTAATAGTTATCCCATTTTCTTTAAGAATTTTCATGTTCATAATTTAAAATATATTTGATATTTTTATAAAATTAATTTCAGGCACACCAGGTAATAGAATTGCACACTGTCTCAGTGCCCAACTCTGGAAATATATATAGAAATATTTCAATGTCTTATAGGGAAAAACCAGGTCTCTACATCATTCTCTCCTTCAACATTTTCAACATTGAAAAGAAAAAACTAAACAAAAAACTCAGGATATTGAGCCCGCACTTGGATCTCCCACTCTCAGGAACTCTCCTGGGTTAGTGCCCTAGAAACCAACTTCTTTGTACATTATGATAAACCTGTATTCATTGGATGAATATTAATAAACTGCTTATCACATCATAATTGTTCTTTTTCATGACATAGTATGTGATAATGTCTTAAGAATAGCTATCACACTAAAAGGTCATAGAGGATCCCTGCTATGATGATAACCCAGAAGTGCCGGGACACTATTCTTGAATATATGTTCTATGGATGGATGATATCATTTGAAAGGACACAAATGATAAAATCTATTAGGGGTGGGGACTCATGAAACTTTGGGACACCTTCTCATGATGTGCGCCCTTGGTAATATCCAAGAGGATATTATGAGAACAAGACCCGCCAGTAGGAAATCCACATTCATAAGTGTCATTGGATGTTCCTATATGTGAACATGTGTATTGGTCCTTAGACTTTAAGATTATTATTAATGGGTATTATGACTCACACACTTAGATGTATTGATGAAAACTGTGACAACAGATGTTCATGGTGAGGTAGGATATGTTGGGTGCGTCACGAGTAATACTGCATTAATGAATAATGCGAGAAAGGATTTCTAACTTCTACAAAAGTAGATATCTCAGGCCCTTTAATGAAAATTATATAGACTAACTAAATCCATGGACATGGTTTTCACCAGACAAGTTCAGTTCTGGGAAGTCATAGAATGAGAAATCGATCACATGGGTTGATGACACTTGCATGCAACCCACTTGATTAGAGATATCAGGACAAAGAGATTATATTACATGGTAATAGTTTGTATGAGGTGACATGTCGTTGGAACATAAACTTCTTTCTCTTGGGTGCCTTGACCTATTGCCAGACAGTAATCTTGGACTTTAGGCAAGCCCACCTAATGCCAATGAGAAAGAGGTCTAGAGGGTCACACACTATGTGTAGCCAGTATCTCAGTTAAATAATTTATTTATTTAACAAGTTGAATAAATATTATTCCCTGCTGTGGTTTAATAATTATTCAAGTATCCCTGATCGCATTTATTTCATCGCTAGTTATTCGAGACAATATATTACGGATGAAATATTTATTTATCAGTGAATAATGTAGTTATATTTATTTAATAAATAAATTGTCATTATTCAAGTCCCGATAAATATTGAGGAGGATTGGTGGACCAAGTTATGGGTCTAGTGAAAAATAATATTAAATAATATTTGGTTAAATAATATTTAAATATAACGTGCAAGTTAAGCACATGTCATGGAAATAATATCATTACTATTATTATTTGACATGAGGTTTTCACATGGAATAATAAATTAAATAACGACACCTGTGATAATTATTTATTATTATATGGTGAATTAAATTCGTTAAGCATATGTCATGGAAATAATAGTATTGCTATTATTATTTGACATGGGGTCTTCACATGGAATAATAAATTAAGTAACGACACCTGTGCACATTATTTATTATTACCTAGTGAATTAAATTCCCTGTTATATTATTATTCTCTATATAAGCCAAGGGGTCATTCCACTGACTAACCAATCGTTGTGTGCACAACATCCTTGGAGAAAAGATCTCAAACTTAGAGAACTATTCCCTCTCCAAGAACGCTCTCAATAATGAGAGAGATCCTCCTCCACCAGATCAAGGAGAATGATTTGGAAGCGATTCTCAAGGCGATCGAAGGCGGACATCACAAGCGCAAAGATCTGCCGCACTAGCATCCAGAGACTCCTTCTACAACGTCTGGAGATACGTGGAACACGTGTGGATCACCGTTATAGGATTCATATCCTTGGATTCTACATCACAACGAAGCTGCACCTTGGACCCGTGGTCAGACAGATCAATGAAGAAAGAAACACCTTGGAGGTAATTCTATAATATAATTAAATTAATTATAAACAAAATATGTCAATCCTCTCTTCTTGGTTCCAGGTTCTCTCCTTTTTCTTTTATCTTTGATTCAATTTTGTGAATACTGGTGTTCATCGTCATATTGATCCCGAATTAATCATTGATTATGAAAATTTGCAAAGTTGGGTACACGCCCATCCCGCGCTTCTACTGCGCTCAAAACCTATAAGTGGTATCAAAGCGAGCTTATTTTTGTTTATAATTATTTAAATAATTCATTGATTATTTACACTTTAATAATTTAGTTTTTCAATTCATGTTTAATCATTCTTTTAATTTAAATTTTGAGATCTGTTCCTCCCTTATCGTTTCTTGCAGATATAATAGAAATGAATAATTTTATGATTAAAATTAAACCGAGGATCTCATCAGGAGGCACCAATGGTTCTGTCTAGATAACACAAAAATACACGCTGTGTAGTCATATCTATATGCCGTGTATTTTTATTCAATGCATCATGATTAATTCGAAAATTACTCAAGCCGTGTGCATTAATGACATGTGGTGTAGTTAATTCTTACACTGCGTATTGACCAGGACAGACTGACACACTGTCAGACGGACTACACGCCATGTGACCCACTGGACACTGAGTGTAGTCCCTTTGGGTTAGGGTCAAGTTGTGTATCCCATACACGACTTTCCCGACTGGTGACCATGTAACGCAGAGTCTACACGATGTGTAGCCCACTGGACACGCTGTGTACTCCGAAGATTTTCGAAGTACACCTCACACGCCATTTCCCCAGGTGTGTACTTCAGATGGGTGGTGAGGAGGGTACACGCCGTGTAGTCGGATCTACACATCGTGTATTGTTTCCAGATTACACAGATTTAAAAATTTATTATTATATTATGTAACCCTTGAGACATGTACCTTTGTGTGGGTGTAAAGCTATGACACAACATGTGCTAGGTGTTTGATATATATATATATATATATATATAAATGTTTAATTAACATCTACATAATGTTCAAAGATCTGCACATCATGTATGAGTTGTATCAAAATTATAATTCTGCATGCATGTTACATGTCACAAAGAATAAAGTGTATAAAAGTATAAATACATGTTGGGTAGTTTTGGACAGGTATTCACCGGGTTTCTTTCAAGGAACAAGTTATGTACAAGGTTATGGATGAGAATCTCAAGGAAATTCAAAAAATGATTAAGATAAAAAGGATTGATTAATTAAAGATAATGATTAATTGATTTGAGCATAATTTATCTTAATAAGAATGATTAAAGAATTGAATACTAGTTTTATTAAAATGCATAATTTGTTGCATGTATGTGGATGATCATGAGCTAGAACAGATCTTTGTATATTATTGGTTCCCCTTTTAATTTATTTATTAAATTAAAATTATAGGCCTACGTGCCTTATCCTCATTAATATGTAGGGCCTGCGTACCCATGGTTTCTTTATGAAAACCCCCTTTTACCCCTCACCCGTGTGTGAGTTAAAATTATATGTAATGGATGGAGCTCCCAAGCCAGTGGAGGCAGTTCAAGTTAAGAGCTGAGGTGATACCAATCCAAGGAGATGTGAAGGTGGATTGGTGGAAAGCTGTAAACATGAACCTTAAACGGTTCAAGTTGTTTCTACCGCAGGTCAGGGTTAGTTTGTCAACCTCTAGATAAACAAACCTATAGTAAAGATCATGATCATACCCTTTATTTTATTTTTGTCAGCTGTATGGTTATTCATTATGGATGTTTGATACAATCACATAATTAATGAACTAACAAGCATACAAGATGAAACTAAAATAAAAATGTCTTATGCGTAAATATTATCTATACATGGTTAATCACTTAAGTATACCCCACTTAACGTTAAAAATCATGTGAAAAGATAATAAATGGAAATTTATGCATAATGGATAAAATCCCTCAATTAAATATCAAGTCGGTATAACCTTCCATTACTTCGGTTAGAATCGAACCATAGTTCAAAGTACTTGACCAACCCTAGTTGGGGTGCTTTCAATTATCGAGGAATTCTAATTTGAAGTTTTGGGTTGACTTAACTTAGTTTATATCAAGGGTTGACTGCCCTAGTAGGACTTGGTGTAACTGAGAGGAAAAGGTTGAGGAAATCCAAAATTAAGGATTTGATGATTGGGGAGTCCAATCAATAGATCAAGGAGATGTGAATTAATTCAGTTGACATTTAGAATGCCTACCTAAAACCTTTCAATATTCTTGACCAACCGTAGTTGGGGTAATGCGAAGGGAAATATGGATCATTACCTTTAGAATGTCTAAGCAACATGATATTTTGAAGCCAATAGTGAGGGCTATTGGGTTTCGAAAAAATTGTGGGAGACTAATAGATATTAATTTATTTATTTGTCTATATTTATCAAGATAAAGTACTAAAACTGTATTCATCTTAATTTGTAGAAACAATAATCAAAATGACATCAAACATATCATTGCTATCCATACTCGAGAAGGAAAACCTTCTCATCGGTACTAATTTCCAGGAGTGGAAAAGGCGCCTTCGAGTTATCCTTCTCCATGAGAGGAAACTTTACATGCCGGAAGTTCCTTTACCAGTTGCACCTAGAAATGAGGTGAGTGATGATGAACTCTCTGTGTATGAAAAACATTTGAATAACTCTATAGATATTCAGTTACTCATGCTATCATCCATGACCATTGAGCTCTTGAAGCAACATGAGGAAATGGATGCTTATAGCATGATGTCTCACCTTCAGGATCTCTATCAAGAGTAGGTGAGACATGAGAGGTATGAGATCTCCAACACTTTGTTCACTACTAAGCTTGGAGATTCTGTGCCAGTTAGACCACATGTAGTCAAGATTATTGGCTACATTGAGCATCTGGACATCATAGGGATTAAATTCCCAGATGAGTTGCATACAAATATCATACTATCATCGCTGCCTAAGACCTTCTCTATTTTTAGTGTGAATTATAATATAAGAAATAATGAGAAGAGTCTATCAGTGTTTTTTACCCTGATTCGCCAAGTTGATAAGGACATGGGGCGTGAAACACCCGCAGTCCTTATGGTGAATAGGAAGAGGAAGGACAAGGAAAATGGCCCTAAGATTTATAAACAATCTAAAGCCTCCGAGCACCATCCGACCAAGAAGAAGAATATCCAGAGGCAGGGTAAGGAAAAGGAGGCAGTATGCTTTGAATGTGGAAAGTAAGGTCACTGGAAGAGGAACTACACCCAAATGCAAGGGAATCCAAAGGTGTGTTCATTATCGAGTGCAATATTTAAATTTCTACACATTGGGTATTAGATACAGCTTGTGTGGATCACATTTGTATTCAAATGCAGGAACCAAGTAGATTCCAGAAAATTGCTAGAGAGGTGGATCTGTGAGTTTCCAATGGTGTGAGGTTGGCTGCTCTTTCCATTGGTGATTACCACCTCATATTTCCGACAAGAATGATTTTGGTTTTACATGGCTGTTATTATGTACCTAGTGTTACGAAGAACATAATTTCTGTATTGAGTTTAGATACAGATGGATTTATTTTCAAGTTCAAAAATAAATGTTGTTACTTTTATAAGGACAACATATGTTATGGTATATCACATTTAAATAACGGTTTGCATGTATTAAATTATGAGAACCAAGTGTTGGAAATTGATAACGAACCAAGTTCACATGACTCATACAACACCCAGTTGTGGCATCACCGCCTTGGTCATGTAAATGAGAAGCGCCTGACAAAGCTCTGTCAAGATGGCTATTTAGACTCTTTTGAGCTAAAACCACTTGATAGATGACACACTTGTTTACAAGGAAAAATGACTAAACCACAATTTGGTGGATATGATGAAATGACCACAGAGCTTCTAAAATTAGTACACACTGATGTGTGTGAATCATTTCCAATAGAATCTATAAGTGGATACTCTTACTTTATTACTTTTATTGATGACTTGAGTAGATATGGCCATGTCTACTTAATTAGGTATAAGTCTGAGTCCTTTGAGAAATTCAAGGAGGTCAAGAATGAAGTATATAATCATCTTGGCAAGAAGATAAAGAAGCTTCGATCAGATCATGGTGGAGAATATCAGAACCAATAGTTCATCAACCTTTTACGGGAGTTTGGGATTCTATCTCAACTCACTCCACCTTATACACCACAGTGGAATATTGTTAGTGAAAGGAGGAACCATACCTTGTTGGACATGGTAAGGTCGATGATGAGTCATGCATATATTCAATTATCCTTTTGGGGATATTCATTGCAAATTACAGCATACACATTAAACCAAGTACCAAGTAAGGTGACAAATGGGATTCCCTTTGAGCTACGAAGTGGAAAGAAACCCACTTTGTTGCATACACGTGTATGGGGATACAAGGCGTTTGTTAAGACTTTCTCAGGAAACAAAATAGCACCATAGGGCACAAAGTGTATCTTTATAGGATATCCCAAGGAAACAAAGGGATACTACCTATACAAACCCTCAAACAAGAAAGTGACTGTTTCCAGACATGTTGTCTTTCTTGAGAGGGAGCACATCCTCAAAAAGGATATAGGGAGAAAGATTGACTTTGATGAAGTTGATTCTCAAGATACATAGGAGTTGGTATAGGAACAAGTTCCACAATTCCCTGTAGAAGAGGTAGTTCCTAAAACACAAGTACTATATAGGAATATAAGAGAGGTAAGGGAACCGGAAAGATATGGTTTCCTTGTCACTGAGGATGGTGACTCATTATTGTTGGACAATGATGAATATTTATACTATAAGGAAGCAGTAGAAAGCTCAGAAGCTGCAAGGTGGCTAGAAGCTATGAATTCTAAGACAGATTCTATGTATCAGTACCAAGTCTAGGTTCTGGTCGATGTGTAAGTTGATGTGAAGCCTGTTGGGTGTAAATGGAAATTCAAAAAGAAATTGGACATGGAAGGTCAAGTTAGTACCTATAAAGAAAGGATATTAGCTAAAGGTTTTAAACAACTTCAAGAAATTGACTATGATGAAACCTTTTTTCCAGTTTCCATGTTTAAATCCATAAGAATCTTAATTTCTATAGCAGCTTTCCATGACTATAAGATTTGGAAGATGGATGTCAAAATTGCATTACTTAATGGAAATCTTCAGGAAGATGTCTATATGACACAACCCAAAGGGTTTGTGACACCAGATGATGCTAAAATGGTATGCAAGTTACAGAGATCCATTTATGGATTAAAGCAAGCATCCAGGTCATCGAATATTTGATTCGATGAAGCCATAGGAGAATTTGGTTTCATTAAGAATGAATGTGAGCCATGTATTTATAAGCAATTTAATGGGAATGCAGTCGTTATCCTAGTAGTGTATGTTGATGACATATTTCTTATTGGAAATGACATACCATTCTTGCAGTCAGTGAAGGACTGGTTGAATAAATGATTCTCTATAAAGGACTTAGGGGAAGTATCCTACATTATAGGGATCAAGATAATTCATGATAGATCCAATATGCTACTTGGATTATGTCAAAGTACATACATTGACCAGATACTAAAGAGATTTAATATGGAACAATCCAAGAAGGGATTGGTTCTAGTGTCACATGACATACATCTTTCCAAGAAAATGTGTCCCCAGACACAACATGAGAAATATAGGATGAGTAAGATTCCATACGCTTTAGCGATAGGATCTATCATGTATGCCATGTTATGTACCAGACTTGATGTTGCCTATGCACTGAGCATGGTAGGAAGATATCAAGAAGATACAAGAGAACAACATTGGACTACTATCAAGACTATACTTAAGTATATGAGAAGAATTAAGAATATGTTTCTAGTGTATGGAGGAGATGAGGATCTTGTCATCAGAGGGTATGTTGATTCTGGTTTTCAGACAGATTAGAATGATCTGAAGTCTCAATCATGATATGTTTTTTCTCTCAATAAAGGAGCTGTGATCTAGAAGAGTTCAAGTATCCAGTTATCGCTGATTCTAGAGCGGAGTCTGAATATATAGTGGCTTATGATGTATCCAAGGAATCCATTTAGATTCGGAACTTTGTCCAGGAGCTTGATGTGGTGCCTTGTAGTAATGATCCTATTACATTGTATTGTGATAATACTACAGCGGTAGCTCTTGCAAAAGATCCAAGGTCACATCAAAGAACAAAACACATACTCTGAAAGTATCACCTCTTGAGGGATTTCTATCAAAGGGGTTAAGTTGTATTGAGAAGAGTGTCCATGGAAGAGAACCTGGTGGACCCCTTGACTAACGACCTATCTCAGCAGAATTATGAATATCATGTGAGAGATAGTGGAATGAAGGTTGTTAGCAGTTGGATCTAGTACAAGTGGGAGTCTTTTGGAGTTGGTTCCCTAGAAACCAACTTATTTGCACTTTATAATAAACCAATATTCATTGTATGAATATTAATAAACTTCTTATCACATCATGATTGTTCTTCTGTGTGACATAGTATACGATAATGTCCTAAGAATAACTGTCACACTAAAAGGTCATAACGGATCCCTACTATGATAATAAACCGGAAGTTCCATGAAGCTATTCTGGAATATATGTTCAATGAACAATTGATATTATTTGAAGGGAAACAAATGATATAGGCTATTGGGGGTAGGGACTCATGAAACTTTGAGACACCTTCTCAGGGTGTGCACCCTTGGTAATATCCAGGAGGATATTATGAGAACAAGACCCGCCAGTAGGAAATCCACATTCATAAGTGTCATTGGATGTTCCTATCTACGGACATGTGTATTATTCCTTAGAATTTAATATTATTATTAATGATTATTATGACTCACAAACTTAGATGTATTGAAGAAAACTACGATGAAAGATGTTCACAACGAGGTAGGATATATTGGGTGCATCACGAGTAATACTGCATTAATGAATAATGCGAGAAAGAATTTTTCACTTCTACAGAAGTAGATATCTCATGAACTTTGATAAAAATGATATAGACTAACTAAATTCATGGCCATGATGTTCACTAGACAATTTCAATTCCAGGAAGTCAAAGAATGATAAATCGAGCACATGAGTTGATGGAACTTGTATGCAACTTGCTTGATTGGAGATATCATGACAAATGGATTATATTACACGGTATGAGTTCGTATGAGGTGGTATGTTGTTGTGAAATCAACTTCTTTCTCTTGGGTGCCTTGACCCATTGCTAGACAGTAATCTTAGACTTTAGGCAAGCCCTCCTAATGCTAATGAGAAAGAGGCCTAGAGGGTCACACACTAAGTATAACCATTGTCTCAGTTAACTAATTTATTTATTTAAAAAGTTGAATAAATATTATTCCTGACTGTGGTTTAATAATTATTCAAGTATGACTGATCACATTTATTTCATCGCCAGTTATTCGAGAGAATATATTGCGGACGAAATATTTATTTATCGGCGAATAATGCAGTTATATTTATTTAATAAATAAATAGTCATTATTCAAGGCCTGATAAATATTTAGGAGGATTGGCGGACCAAGTTATGGGTTTGGTGATAAATAATATTAAATATTATTTGGTTAAATAATATTTAAATATAATGTTCAAGTTAAGCACATGTCATGTAAATAATATCATTTTTATTATTATTTGACATGGAGTTTTCACATGGAATAATAAATTAAGTAATGACACCTGTGCTAATTATTTATTATTACCTGGTGAATTAAATTCGTTAAGCTCATGTCATGGAAATAATAGCATTGCTATTATTATTTGACATGAGGTTTTCACATGTAATAATAAATTAAGTAACGACACGTGTGAAGATTATTTATTATTACCTAGTGAATTAAATTCCCTGTTATGTTATTATTCTCTATATAAGCCAAGGGGTTGCCGGCTAACCAATCATTGTGTGCACAATATACTTGGAGAAAAGCTCTCGAGCCTAGAGAACTCTTCCATCTCCAAGAACACTCTCAAGAACGAGAGAGATACTCCTCCACCAAATCAAGGAGAATGCTTTGGAAGTTATTCTCATGGCGATCAAAGGCGAACATCGCAAGCATAAGGATCTTCCACCCTAGAACCCAGATACTCCTTTAGCGACGTCTGAAGATATGTGGAGCACATGTGGATCACCGCTAGAGGATTCCTATCCTTGGATTCTACATTGCAATGAAGCCACACCTTGGACCCACGGTTGGACACATCATTGAAGAAAAAATCACCTTGGAGGTAATTCTATAATTTAATTAAATTAATTATAAACAAAATATGTCGATGCTCTATTCTTGGTTCTGGGTTCTCTCCTTTGTCTTTTATCTTTGATTCAATTATATGGATACTGGCGTTCATCATTGTATTGATATCAGATTAATCATCGATTATGACAATTTAAAAAGTTGGGTACATTCCTATCTTGTGCGTCCGCTGCACCTGGAACCTACATCCTACATGTTCCCATGCTGCCACAACACATGAACCAAGGGGATGGTCTATCCACACAGGGTCCTCTCCTGTCGATCCTCAACCGCCACCGGATGCTCTGCAAAGATGGAGACATCCTTAATGTCCAGCTCACCCCAATCGATAGCGTGCATAGGGTCATGCACATATCTCATCAACTATGACATGTGGAAAATTTTGTGCACCCACTCTAGTTATGGGGGTAGTGCGAGGTGGTAAGTAACCTCTCCAACCCTATGCACGATCTCGAATGGCCTGATGAACCTCGAGGATAACTTACCTCCTTGGATGAACCTCCATAATCAACGTTATGAGGAGATTATCAGGAAAATGTGTCCTCTCTACTTGAACCCTAAGGGCCTATGATGATGATCTTCATAAGATTTCTGTCTACTTTGGCCCATCCTCATCTTTTCACGGATGACATGGAATTTCTTCATTGTCACCTGTACCATCTCTGAGCCCGCAATAATGGTCTCGTTAATCTCTATCCAGTACAAAGGTGACCTAAAGGGTCTCCCATACAAGGCCTAAAAAATTTTCTTACCGATGGTAGAGTGGTAGGTGTTGTTGTACCCAAACTCTATAAAGGGAAGATGGTCCTCCCAGCTTTGGATGAAGTCTAACATGCACACCCTCAACATATCCTCCAATACCTAGATAGTGTGCTCGGATTGCCCATTGGTCTGGGGGTAAAAGGTTGTACTCATCCTCATCTAGGTCCCAAATTCCTCCTACAGTCCTCTCCACAATCATGAAATAAACCAGACATCATGATTTAAGATAATCGTCAGGGGAACCCCATGAAGACGAACGATCTCCCGTATGTACAACTACCCCAAACTCTCCACTAAACTCCTCACCTTGATAGCAAGGAAGTGTACCAACTTTGTGAGTTGTCCAACTATCACCCATATGGAATCATGATACTTTTATATGTGTGGAGGCCCTGTCACATATTCCATAGATATGCCATACCATTTCCACTTCGGGATCTCAAGGGGCTGCAAAAAACCTGCCGAAACTTGGTGGTCAGCCTTCACCTACTGATAAGTGAGGCACCGAGAGATGAACTCAGCTACGCTCCATCTCATAATTGAACACCAAAACTAATGCTGAAGGTATCTGTACATCTTCCCCACACTGGGATGTACAAATAGGGGAGATGTTTGGAACTCTCACACCACCTCCCCCCGCAACGTGATTGGAACCAACGTCTATCCGTAGAAAAGGATGATGTGATTCCCTCCTTTAGAATATCCATATGGCACGTATCCTATGAATATCTAATCATGTAAGACCTCACATTTGATGTCTCCTAGTTGGGAGTCTTTAACACAATCGAGAAGTGGAGGAGTCAACACCATTGATTGCAGAAAAGCTATACCTTCCTGCTCCACCTGGGTCAGCTGTAGGGAGGCCAACTGCTCCAAAGCCTCCTGCACTAAGAGAGTTTGGGACTTCCTTCTAAGGGAATCTTCTACAACATTACCCTTTCATAGAGTATATACTATCTTGAAGTCATAGTCCAACATGAACTCTAACCAGCGTCGCTGTCTCAGGTTTAAATCACTTTGCGTGAAGTCATACCTGAGACTCTGGTGGTCTGAGTAAACCACCAAGCATTCTTTTAGAAGGTGGTGCCTCCAAATTCTTAGGAATAAAACTACCGCTGCTAGCTCTAGGTTATGATTCGCATAGTTCTGCTCGTGGGGTCTCAATTTCCTCAACCCATATGTGATAACTACCTACCGCTACATCAACACACAACCGATCTTGGCTCTAGGGGAATCACAAGACACTACATACTCAATGCCCTCCTCTAGTAGTCTCCACGCTGGAGCACTCATCAGCCACAACCTCAAATGCTCAAAGGCCCACTACCACTGCTCAGACCAGGTAAATTAATACCCTTTCCACATTAGGGTTGTCAAAGGGGCTCGATTTTAAAGAAGTTTTCCACAAACCTCCTGTAGTACCCTTCCGTGTCAAGAAAGTTCTGCATCTATGACACGTTCTTGTGAAGCTTCCAATCAAGTAGTGATCTGATATTCACTGGATCCATGGATAAACCATGCTCAGAAATGACATGACCTAGAAAGTGAACCTCATGAATTTAGAACTAACATTTCAAGAGCTTCCCATAAAGATGGTGCTCTCGAAGCCGATCTAAGACCATCCTCAAGTCCTCTACATGCTCATTCTCTAAAACAGAGTAAATTAGTATGTCGTCAATGAATACAATAAAAAAACTGACACAATTACATCTAGAAGACCTGGTTCATCAAATCTATAAACACAACAGGGGAATTTTTTACACCAAAGGGAATCACTAGGAACTCATAGTGTTCATAACGACATCAGAATGCCAACTTTGGAATATCAACCTCACGAACCCTCAACTGGTGGTAACCGAACTTGAGATCGATCTTCAAGAACCATATTGCACCTCAAAAATATTCAACGAGGCTGTCAATACTTGGAAAGGGGTACTTATTCTTTATCAAGGCATGGTTCATGCGACGATAATCTACACAAATCCGCAAGCACCCATCCATCTTTTTCACAAACAATATCGGATTTTCCCAAGGGGACACACTCGGTCTGATAAAACCTTTCTCTTAAAGGTCCTCCAACTGCAACCGAAGCTCCCATAGATTAGTAGGGTCCATTCGACATAAGATATCAAAGTGTTCCTAGGATGAAAGTCGATGCAAAACTCTATCTCTCGCCTTAGAGGTAATCCCATAACATTCTCAAGGAAGACATCCATATAATCCTTCACAACTAAAGGAACCCAAATGCCTAAAGATCCATATACAATAAGGGTTATAATCTCCAATTTATGGGAGATGAGATGCAACCTTCTGCTCACAGAATCCACTTTCCCTTCTATGAGATCTATCTCCCCAGAAAAGGAGAATCTCATCCCATCAGTGCGTAGGCATTTGACTTATCTGTGGTGATAATAATTCTAGTCTTAGACCATGGAAAACAATCCATACCCAATATGACATCATAGGGTTCCATCACGATGACCAAAAGGTCCCATGTGAACCTATATCCACCAATGGATAACTCAAAATTTCAGGAGATAAAAGATACAGAAGAAGTGTTCCCTATTGGAACCTCGAGATGAAGTAGTTGGGCTAGCGCCTCAACTGGGAGCTCTAGATCTCACACCAAGAGTATAGAGAAAAAGGAATGACTAGAACCTATATCTACTAATACTGAAGAAAAGTTTAAAAAACATAGATTGTACCTCTAATCATCTCTTTCATTGTGAGATCATCAACCTCCTGAGCCTGCATCTATCTGCGACCCCAACTGCCAACTCCTTGAGCCTGGCATGGGCTGCCTGGTGGTGGTAGTGGAAGGATATCATAACATCATCAACCACCCATAAATCCTCCTGATCCTTTTCTAGCTCCACCTCCTTAGGGACTTCTCTGTCCTTGGGATATCATTGATCATGACACAACCTCTTTCGTGGTGATCTATCAGCTATCTTCTTGTGTTTATCAGCACATTGGGTCGGGTAATCTCACACCATGTGACCTCTCCCATCACAAGTAAAGCACCACCTCTCTCTAGGATACCCTAGAACTTTGAACTGCCTCTGACCACATGATTAAGTCTGATCATGAGTGTAACACCCCAAGCTTCCACGGTACACTTCTCTTTGAATAATACAGTAGCGCATGTTGTACGCAACTTCGAGTTCTAACACACACCACAACCAATCAAACTGGCCGTTATGAATAGTAATACCCACTTTTTGAAATTTTATAAATATTATATTTCAAAATGGACTTCATTTTTGGATTCGTAATTTTGAAATTATCTTAGGGTGAATTTTTGGTATTTTTCTGAAAACTTTCAATTTTTGATGAATAGTTAAAAACACTGAGTTATAGTTTAAATCCGAATTTTTATTTAAATAATTATTTATTTTATTTAAATTTATTTTAGGTAAAAATAGATACATAATACCTATATAAGTTCAATGTAATTTATTGGAGTCAGTTTAGAATAATTTTAGATATATTAAATTTTTATTAAACTTTTCACCGTCTTTTACCCACCTTCTAGGAGAATTTGCAAATTCACATAAAACTTAATTTTATAGCTTCTTTGAGTGAAATTTGAAAATCAGAGAGACATGGTTAATATCAAGGAGTGAAATGTGGTTCAATAAGATAATTTTTTTTGGTGAATAATAACTTTTTACTTTTATTTACCACGGTTAATAGTAAATAAGGTAATTAAGGGTAAAAATGATATTAATATTACCCTAACACATGTCATAATTATATTGGACAAGTGTATCTCGACCAAAAACAACCTTAGGAATAAACTATTATCATTTAGGTCCACTTGGATTATATTAGGACATTTATTATTATTTAATTCAAATAAGAGTTAAAAGAGTTAAAATCAAAGTTTAATAACTAAAACATTTTTAATATCGTGTTATACATAAGATAAATTTGATTATAAATATTCATTATAAATATAAAAATATTTCCTACATAATGGTATTTTATTTATAAATTTTAGACATTAAATAATTTAATTTATTTATGACACAATAATGATGCAGTAATTACCATATTAATGAAAGAATAAGATAATTGATATTATAAATACCCAAATAAATGTAATTTGAGACTTTTTATGAATTCCAATAATTTTCTAGGTTAATATGACATATTAGGATTGGTTAAATGAATTTATTTCGAATTAATAATGCTGTTATGAATTTATCAAAAACAAAATACCCAATAGTGTCAAAATTGACATAAAAGAGTTTTTAAAACAAATATTATATTATTAATTGTTATTCTATTTTAAAAAATCTAAGGTTCGGTAAAAGGACTTATATCATGATAGTTGTATCATTAATGGATCACTTGGGGGGTTTATTGGAAGTTTATAGTAAGTTTATTAATCATATAATATAAAAATACAAAGAGACATGGTAAATGTCAAACTAATTAACTAAGAGTTAAAACTAAAATATAAGGTTAATAAAGTGACCCAAACCTATCTAAAACCTATTGGTTGAGTGTATTTCGACCCATCCACACCTTATCCTCGAAATAAATCAATTTGGAGCCATTATAAACCAAATATGAATTTATTATAAAATAATATTTTAAGTTTTTCCTAAGGTGCCCCTCACCCCTCTTATAAAAGGGCACCCCCTTCTCTCTGATTCACACCTTCAAAGCCTTTTGTATCGGCCAACCCCTACCCAAATATTCTCTCAAATTCCCTCACTTCAACCTATAGGCCTTAGTTTGATCAGAAAGCAAACCTAAGGAGCCCTTTTGATCAAATCAAAAGGAAGAACCCGAAGAAGAGGCAATGTTTTCACCACCCTCTTTCAAGTTCCTTTCTTCTTCAACTTCTTCTTCTTTTGTTATTTCCATTCTAAAATAATAACTCCATTATCTTCTATAAACTATGATGTTATTATAAATATGGTACAACTATATTTAGTATTCTATCCATCCTTTGAATGACATGTCACCATACGTGCGTACGTACGACTTACTGTCTCCACGTCGTGGTGTAATTGTTATTCAAAATATTATTATTTATATGGGTATGATAATGATGTGTAATTGATGTAAATAATAAATATAACATGATAATTATTCTGTATATATGATATACCATCCAATTATATATTATTTTAATATCAAAGGAATGATATTGTCGCTCGTGCGTACGTATGGACTACCGTCTCCACGAACGCGATGAGATTCATTCCCCATCGTATCCATGCAAGTCTAATTCTCATTTGATGATTAAAAATAATATTTAAGGACTTGATATCATTCTGTATATGAATAAGATACAACCTATCCATAACAAACACGACTTATGTGACAAAACATATAGAAGAAAACGAGTAAGTGAACACCCGAAACAACGATAATACTAAAATATTATTAACGAAGAAATATTAAAAGATCCTATATGATATCATATTTATGTATATGATTCTTGTATAATTTAATAACAATGATTTAACTATTATATAGGAGGTTAACCTACCCTCGACCAAGGAAAAGTACAAGGTAAGAGTTTATTTCACAATCTCTTCATTATCCGAGGTTGTTTATACGTAATTATCTACTGGGACTTCTTTATCATCCACATCCATGTTTCTTAAAAATGTATTTCAAAACATTCTTACTATTTTATAGAATATGGGTTAAAGTCATTTATACCATTTTTTGACTTTTTATAAGATGTTTATAAAGGAATCTTTCTGTCGTTTTCCAAACAAGGTCCTTTTTAACTTTTTCGACAAAATTAAGTTAAGAATGTTTTTTTAACTTATACGGTGGGTGCGGCTATTTTCCGCCATTATAAAATTGCCGAAGCTTCCCTTACAAGCTTATAAGAATATTTTAAAAATAAATTTTTTCATTATAATTATGATTTCAAAATAGAAAGAGATATTTCTCTAAAAAGGGTTTTGATTTCATTTATGTCAACATCCTTTGATGAATTTTAAGTTTTTTTGAAGTTGATTTATTATGATACAAAACTTTCATATTGCATTGAAGGTTTTTTGATATGTTTGACTGTGGATGTGCTATTTTTATACCATTTATGGTTTATGGTTAAAGTATTGACATTTCGTATTCTAGTTTTAATACGAATGTTTATGATATGTTTAAACCTTTTCACATGAGGAATGTATTGCACGTAGTATGTGACGGGTGGAGCCCGCTATATCTCCTCGATGCATCGGTAGGTCTCATGAGACAACTAGACATGTTATTGACTGATGCCCTTTCCCAATTTGATATATGGTTTTGGCCGAGACCTTAATCATTTTTAGACATCTTGGACGAGGCCTTGACAAAATGTTTCAGAATGTTCGGTATTATACATTCCATCATTATGGAAATAATATTGATGGTTCATGTGGTTATTCGACTAGTAGAATACCCATGATTATGTTTTTATGGCATTATTTACTCATATCATATTCTTACCATAAAAGTATTCATGTTTATTACTGGTAATGGCATGTGGTTTCAATTATTCACCATGCTTAATATTTATGTCATTTTTCGCTGTATTACTTACCCTTACTGAGCGTTTGAGCTCACCCCATTCTTATGTTTTATTTTCCCAGGATATGAAGTAGTTAGTTATGAGTGACCTGTAGGCATAATCTAGGAGGCTTGGATGTTTCTAATGAAATATATTTGTGTTGTATTTCTCTTCAAGCTGTAAAGTTGAACTTATGTATGAATCTTGTTTCCAATAATACTAAAATGATCAGTTTTTTAAGACATGATTTCCTTGTGATCATGCCAATGTTATGTATTAATGCACTGACTCTGGGTAACTAGGGTTGGGGCGTTACAGTTGGTATCCGAGGAAGTTTAGTAAAAAACTTGGAAACTAGATTTAGATAAACTCTGATTAGAGCACATAGCCCTAAGATAGACTTTGAGGATTAGTATAGAAGAACTTCCTAGAATTTTTGTATTGTAGAGATTTTGTGACTTTTCCAAGCAATACATCCTTGTCTGGATACAAGCAGGTAGAGGCGGCTCTGGCATAAATGTACCTACGGGTAAAACCCAAAAACACCACTTTTAGCTAGACTCGAACGAGAACTGTTGCACGACAACGGGGCTTGCTGCACTCTTGATTACGACACTCCCAGGGGATATGCTTTGGATAATGATCTTTTTTTTACAAACCATTATGAAGGATTTATGAGTATATACTTGCTCAAAGAAAACATTTTTATGATTATGGATTATATGCATAAACTGTTCAATTTATGTTAAGCATTTTAGAAGTTTGGAATTATATATTTCGATTCATAAACTAATCTAGTTTGTGCCATTGTTTAGAAATGGCGCCTAGTGAAAGGAATGAAAACCGTATCAATGCACGCACTTTATGTAGGGATTGCCCTCCTGCTCAAGATAATTATAGTGGAGCTGGTGATGCAACTCGTGCTGATCAGCTTATCACCATACTGGGACAACTCACTCAGGTTATGAATAATAACCTTACCCGTATGGAGAACCTAGATCCACAGCGTGGATGATCAATGTTAGATCGTTTCATGAGGCAACAACCACCTAAATTCAATGGGTGTACAAATCCATTAGTGGATGAGCAATGAATAAATTCCTTAGAGAAAATATTCCATGCCTTGTGGAGTAGTGAAAGAGAAAAAGTTATCATGACAGTTTACCATCTCACTGGAGATGCTGATCAATGGTGGTCATTGATTCAAAACAAAAAGGAAGATGATTAAGTATCAAATATGGAATGAAGGAAGTTCAAAGAGTTTTTCTTAGAAAAATACTTTCCTCGAGACCATCGAGCAGATATGGAAAGACAATTTTTTGAGTCTGAGGCAAAAGGAGGATGAGAATGTTGCAAAGTATGAGGCTAACTTTACAAGGTTAGTGAGGCATGCTGCAGATTATATATGTAACCCAAGAAGTAAGATTGATCGTTTCTTTGATGGGTTAAAAGAATTTCTCCGTCGAGCTTTAGTATCACAATCCTTCTCATCATACGAAGATATTGTCTCGTGTGCTATCAAGACAGAAAAGGAATTCTCTAAGTCTTATGACTTTAAATCAAAGCAAGAGAAGAAGAGATCTGCTGAACACTCTGGGAAAGGAAATAATGAAACAGGGAAGAAGCGAAAAATTGAATTTCCACCCTGTGATAATTGCGGAAGGAAGCACTTTGGTGCCTGTCTAAAAGGAAAAAGAGTATGCTACAAATGTGGACAGAAAGGCTATCTAGCTGGTGATTGTAAAGGAAAGAAAGATGCTGCCAATGTTCAATGTTACAATTGCAGGGATATGAGACATTATGCAAATGAATGTCCTAAGTGTCAGGAAACTTACCTTAGAAAAGGCATAGGGACTAAGGACAAGCTTATGCAATCACTACTGTTGAGGTTGAAGCCCTGAAAGACGTGGTGGCAGGTAATTTAATGGTTTCCTCAAGTTTAGAAAATGCTTTATTTGATTCTGGATCATCGCATTGTTTCATATCATCCCAGTTTGCTAAGAAAATTAGATATTTCCAATTTGATTTAATAAGGGAGTTGTCATTCAAAACTCCTAAGGGAAGTATCATTGCTACAAAGTTCTGTGAATCAGTTCCCATTAGAGCATATAAATGTTCTTTATCTGCTGATCTCATCGTCATACCCATGATTGAATTTGATATAATCCTCGGTATGGATTGGCTTTCGGACCATGATGCGAAGATTTATTGTAAGAAGGAGGTTACGATTTTTGATGATGATGATAAAGAACACCTTATCTTTAGAGCAGAATCATCACCACCTGATTCTTATCTAGATCCACCCCCAGTAGCTCAACTAAATTCAATTGTCAGGGAGGAAGAGAATGAAATAACTATGAGTGAGGAAAGGAATTTTCAAATAGAGGATGTACCTATTGTTAAAGAATATGTAGATGTGTTTCCAGAAGATTTACCTGGACATCCTCCAAAATGAGAAATTGAGTTTTCCATTGATTTAATTCCTGGTTCAAGGCCCATATCGAAGACCCCTTATAGAATGACCTCTGTGGAATTAGTTGAACTAAAGAAACAACTGGAGGAATTGAGTAATAGGGGATTTATTCGCCCTAGTGTTCCACCATGGGGAGCCCCTGTCCTTTTTATTAAGAAGAAAGATGGATCTATGAGGTTATGTATCGACTACAGGGAAATCAATGCTATAACAATAAAGAACAAGTATCCCCTACCTCGCATTGATGATTTATTTAACCAACTGCATGGAGCTCAATACTTTTCAAAGATTTACCTTCGATCTGGATACCATCAGTTGTGTGTGAAGAAGGAAGACATTCCGAAGACAGCATTTCGAACCAGGTACAGGCATTATGAGTTTACAGTAATGCCTTTTGGATTGACTAATGCACCCTCTGTATTCATGGATATAATGAATAGAGTTTTCAAGAAATATCTCGATGATTTTGTGGTGGTATTTATTGATGATATCTTGGTATACTCCAAAATCCACGAAGATCATGAAAATCACTTTCGCATTATCCTGAAGAATCTTAGAAGACATGAATTATATGAGAAGTTTAGCAAGTGTGAATTCTGGATTTATGATATTTCTTTTCTTGACCATATTGTCTCTAAGGATGAAATCTTTGTTGATCCTTCTAAGACTAAGGCAATCCAAGAATGGCCAGCACCGACGAGTATAACTGAGGTACGCAGTTTTATTGGTTTAGCAGGTTATTATCGGCGTTTCGTCCAGAACTTTGCCCGATTAGCTAACCCATTAAGGAAGCTCACATGTAAAGGGGTTAAATTTGTTTGGAAAAAAGAGTGTGAAAATGTTTTGAAGAACTGAAGGGAAGATTAGTCAATGCTCCTATATTGACTCTACCACCGGGGAATGACCAGTTTGTTATTTATAGTGATGCATCGAAGAAAGAACTTGGTTGTGTCCTCATGCAGAATGATAGGGTTATTTCCTATGCATCACGACAACTAAAAATTCATGAGCAAAACTATCATACTCATGATATTGAGTTAGCAGCTGTAATCTTTGCTTTGAAGATTTGGAGACATTACCTCTATGGTGAAAAATGTGAGATTTATACTGATCACAAGAGTTTGAAGTATATTTTCTCACAAAAAGAAATCATCATGAAGCAAAGGCGATGACTTGAACTACTCAAGGATTATGATTTCACTATACACTACCACCCGGGGAAGGCAAATAAGGTGGTAGATGCTTTGAGTAGAAAGGATCATGGAGTTTTGAACAAGTTAAGAGTTGAAAAGGATCCTATATATATGGATCTAGTAAAGATGGATATGGGAATAACCATGGAAGGTGAAACATCAATGCCTTTTCGAATGGTTTCCAAACCATATTTACTAGAAAAGATAAAGAGTTCTCAGACTGGTGATGAAGAGTTTCAAAATAAGATTAAAGCTGTGAATGAGATGGAAAATTGAGTGACTTTGTGTATGAAGATGAAATTTTGAAGTCTGGGAAGAGATTTTGTGTTCCCGATATACCTGATCTAAAAAGGGAATTGTTGGATGATGCTCATAGTTCCAATTTCTCAATACACCCTGGGAGCACCAAAATGTATAGAGATTTGAAGGAACATTTTTGGTGGGATAACATGAAGAGGGAGATTTCTGATTTTGTGTCAAGATGTATGGTTTGTCAACAAGTGAAAGCTGGAAGGCAACAACCTGGAGGAGTCATGCAACCTCTTCCCTTACCTGAGTGGAAATGAGATAATATTACGATGGACTTTGTCATGGGACTACCAAAGACTCCTAGAAGGAACGATGCAGTATGAGTCATTTTTGATCGTCTTACCAAATCAACACATTTTCTTGCTATAATAGAAGATCTACCACTTGAACGTCTAGCAAGGCGATATATTAATGAAGTTATGAGACTTCATGGAGTACCCCTATCGATTGTTTCTGATCGTGATCCCCGTTTTACTTCAAGATTCTGGAAAAGTCTTCAGAAAGCCCTGGATACTGAACTTTGTTTGAGCACTGCCTACCACCCCCAAACTGATGGACAATCAGAATGGACTATTCAAACCTTAGAAGACATGTTGAGATCTTGCTCACTTGACTTTCAGGGTATGTGGGATCAATATTTACCTCTGGTGGAATTTTCCTATAACAATAGCTTTCATTCAAGTATTCAGATGACACCATATGAAGTGTTATACATAAAGAGATGTCGCACACCAACCTGTTGGGATGACGTTGGTGAGAGAAAACTCGTAGGCCCAGAACTGGTGGAGGAAACGATGGAAAAGGTGAAGGTAATCCAAAACCACATCAAAGCAGCTCAAAGTAGGCAGAAGAGCTATGCCAGTAACCAAAGGAAGGATTTGGAATTTCAGGTAGGAGATTATGTTTTCTTGATGGTATCTCCATGGAAGGGAGCTATACGTTTCAGTAAGAAAGGTAAATTGAGTCCCAGGTACATCAGACCTTTCGAAATTCTAGAACGAATTGGGGCTGTAGCTTACAATTTGGCAATGCCGCCAAATCTCTCCAAAGTTCACGATGTGTTCCATGTATCACTGTTGAGAAAATACATGCCTGACCCAACGCATGTACTCACCTATGAAGAATTATAACTGGAACCCGATCTATCTTATGGCGAAGAGCCCGTAAGGATTTTTGATACGAGAGAACAAGTGCTGAGAAACCGGACGACTCGTCTGGTAAAAGCTCTGTGGAGAAACCATAAGATGGAAGAGGTAACATGGGAACCCGAAGAACTTATGATGAAGAAACACCTGAGTCTTTTTATGCAGTAATATTCTAGAAATTTTGAGGACGAAATTATTTGAAGGAGGGAGAATGTAACACCCCAAGCTTCCACGATACGCTTCTTTTTGAATAATACAGTAGCGTGTGTTGTACGCAACATCGAGTTCTAACACACACTAGAACCAATCAAACTAGCCATTATAAATAGTAATACCCACTTTTTGAAATTTTATAAATATTATCTTTCAAAATGGACTTCATTTTTGGATTCAGAATTTTGAAATTAGCTTAGGGTGAATTTTTGGTATTTGTCTGAAAACATTCAATTTTTTATGAATAGTGAAAATACTGAGTTATAGTTTAAAACCGAATTTTTATTTAAATAATTATTTATTTTATTTAAATTTATTTTAGGTCAAAATAGATACATAATACCTATATAAGTTCAATGTAATTCATTGGAGTCAGTTTAGAATAATTTTAGATATATAAAATTTTTATTGAACTTTTCACCGTCTTTTACCCACCTCCTAGGAGAATTTGCAAATTCACATAAAACTTAATTCTACCGCTTCTGTGAGTGGAATTTCGAAAATCCGGGAGACACGATTAAAATCAAGGAGTAAAATGTGGTTTAATAAGATAAAAATAATTTTTTGTGAATAGTAACTTTTTACTTTTATTTGCCACGATTAATAGTAAATAGGGTAATTAAGGGTAAAAATAATATTAATATTATCCTAACACATGTCATAATTCTATTGGACAAGTGTATCTTGACCAAAAACAACCTTAGGAATAAACTATTATCATTTAGGTCCACTTGGATTAGATTAGGACATTTATTATTATTTAATTCAAAGAAGAGTTAACAGAGTTAAAATCAAAGTTTAATAACTAAAACATTTTTAATATAGGGTTATACATAAGATAAATTCGATTATAAATATTAATTAGAAATCTAAAACGATTTCATACATAATGATATTTTATTTATAATTTTTAGAAATTAAATAATTTAATTTATTTATGACACAATGATGATGCAGTAATTACCGTATTAATGACAGATTAAGATAATTGATATTATAAATACCCAAATAAATGTAATTTCAGACTTTTTATGAATTACAATAATTTTCTAGGTTAATATGACATATTAGGATTGGTTATATGAATTTAGTTCGAATTAATAATGTTGTTATGAATTTATCAAAAACAAAATACCCAATAGTGTCAAAATTGACATAAAAGAGTTTTTAAAACAAATATTATATTATTAATTGATATTCAATTCCTAAAAATCTACTTTTCGGCCAAAGGACTTATATCATGATAGATGTATCATTAATGGACCACTTGGGGGTCTATTGGAAGTTTATAGTAAGTTTATTAACCATATAATATAAAAATACAAATAGACATGGTAAATGTCAAACTAATTAACTAAGAGTTAAAACTAAAATATAAGGTTAATAAAGTGACCCAAACCTGTCTAAAACCTATTTGTTGAGTGTATTTCCACCCATCCCCACCTTATCCTCGAAATAAATCAATTTGGAGCCATTATAAACCGAATATGAATTTATTATAAAATAATATTTTAAGTTTTTCCTAAGGTGCCCCTCACCCCTCTTATAAAAGGGAACTCCTCCTCTCTAATTCACACCTTCAAAGCCTTTTGGCTCGGCCAACCCCTGCCCAAATATTCTCTCAACTTCCCTCACTTCAACCTAGAGGTCTTAGTTTGATCAGAAAGCCAACCTAAGGAGCCCTTTTGATCAAATCAAAAAGAACCCGAAGAAGAGGTAATGTTTTCACCGCCCTCTTTCAAGTTCCTTTCTTATTCAACTTCTTCTTTCATTGTTATTTCCATTCTAAAATAATAACTCCAGTATCTTCTATATATCACGATGTTATTATAAATATGGTACAACCATATTCAGTATTCTATCCATCCTTTGAATGACACGTCACCATACGTGCGTACGTACGACTTACCGTCTCTACGTCGTGGTGTAATTGTTATTCAAAACATTATTATTTGGATGAGTATGATAATTATGTGTAATTGATGTAAATAATAAATATGACATGATAATGATTATTTATATATGATATACCATCCAATTATATATTATTTTAATATCAAAGGAATGATATTGTCGCTCGTGCGTACTTACGGACTATCGTCTCCACGAACGCGATGAGATTCATTCCTCATCGTATCCATGCAAGTCTAATTCTCATTTGATGATTAAAAATAATATTTAAGGACTTGATATAATTCTGTATATGAATAATATACAACCTATCCATAACAAACACGACTTATGTGACAAAACATATAGAAGAAAACGAGTAAGTGAACACCGAAAATGACGATAATACTAAAATATTATTAACGAAGCAATATTAAAAGATCATATATGATATCATATTTATATATATGATTCTTTTATAATTTAATAACAATGATTTAACTATTATACATGAGTTTAACCTACCATCGACCAATAAAAAGTACAAGGTAATGGTTTATTTCACAAACTCTTCATTATCCGAGGTTGTTTATACGTAATTATCTACTGGGACCTCTTTATCATCCACATCCATGTTTCTTAAAAATGTATTTCAAAAAATTCTTACTATTTTATAGAATATGGGTTAAAGTCATTTATACCATTGTTTGACTTTTTATAAGATGTTTATAAAGGAATCTTTCTGTCGTTTTCCAAACAAGGTCCTTTTTAACATTTTCGACAGAATTAAGGTAAGAATGTTTTTTAACTTATACGGCGGGTGCAACTATTTTCCACCATTATAAAATCGTCAAAGATTCCCTTACAAGCTTATAAGAATATTTTAAAAATAAATGTTTTCTTTATAATTATGATTTCAAAATAGAAATAGATATTTCTCTAAAAAGGGTTTTGATTTCATCTATGTCAACATCCTTTGATGGATTTTAAGTTTATTTGAAGTTGATTTATTATGATACAAAACTTCCATATTGTATTGAAGGTTTTGTGATATGTTTGACTGTGGATGTACTATTTTTATACCATTCATGGTTTATGGTTAAAGTATTGACATTTCGTATGTTAGTTTTAATATGAATGTTTATGATATGTTTAAATCTTTTCATATGAGGAATGTATTGGACTTAGTAAGTGATGGGTGGAGCCCGCTATAGCTCCTCGATGCATCAGTAGGTCTCATGAGACAACTAGATGTGGAATTGGCCGAGGCCCTTTCCCAATTTGATATATGGTTTTGGCCAAGGACTTAATAATTTTTTGACGTCTTGGCCGAGGCCTTGACAAAATGTTTTAGAATGTCCGGCATTATACATTCCCTCATTATGGAAATAATGTTGATGGTTCATGTGGTCATTCGACTAGTAGAATACCCATGATTATGTTTTTTATGGCATTATTTACTCAGCTCATATTCTTACCATAAACGTATTCATGTTTATTATTAGTAATGACATGTGCTTTCAATTATTCACCATGCTTAATATTTATGTCATTTTTCGCTGTATTACTTGCCCTTACTGAGCGTTTGAGCTCACCCCTTTCTTATGTTTCATTTTCCCAGGATATGAAGAAGTAAGTTATGAGTGACCTGCATGCATAATCTAGGAGGCTTGGATATTTCTAATGAAATATATTTGTGTTGTATTTATCTTCAAGCTGTAAAGTTGAACTTATGTATGAATCTTGTTTCCAATAATACTAAACTGATCGGTCTTTCGAGACATGATTTCCTTGTGATCATGCCAATGTTATGTATTAATGCACCGACTCTGGGTAACTAGGGTTGGGGCGTTACAAAGAGAAGGTCTCCTACGCCAAGATCCTAGCGCCTAGCGTCTGCTAGCTACTACATACGACTTAGTTCTATGATGCCCATTAACAGCTCCAGCTATCTGGCATCCCTCTGACAGAAATCTCCCTATCACTAGTGCCCACTCCAACACCTCCTCATAGGTGGGGATGCATAAGGGAACCACATTGGCATGAATCTCTCTATGGAGTCCCTGATTAAACTTTCGTGCTCAAAAGTATCCATCCCATATCATGTCAATAGAGTATCACATAAGGTTTTTGAACCTTGCTGCATACTCAGCCACCGTAATCCCTCCCTACTATAGCTCCAGAAGCTCCTGGATCTAGACCAATTTCAAGCAGGATGGGTAATAATCCTCATGGAACAACTGCTATAACTCAGTCCATGAGAGTGTCGAATCATCATGCATTTACATATCAAGACCCCACCAGTGCCCAACTTCTTCGTAGAAAAGGATAACTACCAGTGAAACCACATGATCCATTGGTGTTTGGATGTGCCTAAAGACATGGAACACCAACTCTATCCAATCCTCTGTTGCTTGAGGATCTAGCTTGCCACAGAACCTCAACAACCTCTAGTGTTGGAACTTGCAGAGTACACTAAGCATGTGTGCATCCTCAGCCTGCTCTACTGGAATGATCTGCTGCTCAATAGGTGGAGGTGATGCTACCTACCCACCTAGTGGAAGGAGCTCATGGTATGGTCCCTTAACCGAGGCCTCATCACTCATCAGATCATCTTCATGATCCAAAACTGGTATCCCATCTAGTTTTCATCATGGAGGCATCCTAAGATTTATCAAGACGTACCGCGGTTAGATGAGAACATATATATATATATATATATATATATATATATATATATATATATATAAACAACAATGGGCAGATGACTCAAGAAGGATAGTCAAAGACTCAATCCTATATGATGCATGTACCATTGATCTCTGCAACAAATTTCTCAGTATGCTGAGTCGACAAGCAGGTAGTCAAGGTTCTTGTGAATAGACACATTGGCCACCCACACCATCACTAGACTCCCTAACCCGAGAGCCGCACTTGAGACACTTTGACACTATTTACCTTAACCTAATGAAATTCTCTTAAGGGGACTATTCCAAACAATATCCTAAGGAATGAACTTACTCTAATACCAATCTATCACGACTCGACCCAAGCTAGGGCCCGAACCGCAACTACCCCATGCCCGCTTCCATAGGCCAGGGGGTGGAGACCAATGCCGAATGCATATCTAAACTCGAGGAGGCCTTTTACTAAGTACCCACACACACACACACACACAAACAACCATATTAATATAGAAGTGTAGAGGTAAAGAGTAAAATATGAAACACAACTATAAAGTAAACCAAGCATGCATAACCTCTACGGTGTACAAGAGTACAATAGTAAAAACTGAAAAGTAAAAGGGAAAAAATACATTCCCAACCAAAAAATATGTCCTAACTTGATAAAATAGAAAAAGTAAACTACTGAGAGATCCATACTCGAGATCTCCAAGCTACGACCACCGTATGCTGTCCAAAGTACCTGGTATCCCTAAGCTCCTCTAATGTCACCACTAACATGTTCGTCATCTGTATAAGAAACTACACATATGGGAAAAGCCCATGCATGGGTGATTATATACATACCTAGTAGGACACCCCAAAAGCTGAAGGGGGAGCATTAAGAGATACAATAGGAATAGAAAGATAGTATATGAAAGATACAACCAAAGAGAATAGTTCAACCTAAACCAAGAGTGAAAGTAACCTTGTCCAAACATAATGGGCTCAACACGATGATTAAATGAACTACAAGTTGAGTCTTTTCCATCTATAGTAAGAGAGTAGACTCATACAACCATGAGAATATAAACAAAAAAGCATGTGGCATACCCCATGTGTCTTTTCTACCCATGGAATGAGAGTAACCAAATCCAAGGTGTGGAGACAAAATATATATATGCTCAGTCAAAGAGTCCCAAATGAGAGAGTAAGGGGATATCCATCTCACATATCAACGTAAGAAGTACAGTAGCCAACAATTCCAAAAGTCCATCAAAGATTCCCAACATCTCATGTGTCTACCCAAAAGTAACCATCCAGGTCAAGTCATGCCTTGTCACTATGATGCACAATCGAGGGGATACCAACTCGAAGTAGAGAACCTATGCCCTAGTGTGTTTGGGGGGTTCCACTATGTAAGTATCCATAGAGGATATGTGCCCAAGTGCATCAGGGGGGTTCTACTCTATAAGGTAGAGGACCCACACCCATGATGATGAGGGGTTCCACTCTATAGGTCAAGGACTCGTGCCCTGGTGTGATAGGGGGTTTCACTCTGGTCCTCAAGGACCCATGCCATATCCGATAGGGGGGTTCCACTCAATAATGTTGAGGACCTATGCCCATTATGATGGGGGGTTCCTCTCTATAGGTTGAGGACCCATGACCTGGTGTGATATGGGGGTTCCACTATGGTCATCAAGAACCCATACCATTTTCAATAGTGGGGTTCCACTCAAAAGTTGAGGACCCGTACCCTGGTACCACAGGGGGGTTCCACTCTAGTCATCGAGGACCCACTCCCTAGTATGTTAGGTGGGTTACACTCAGAAGGTAGTTGTAGAGGACCCACACCCATACTGACGGGGGTTCCACTCTAAAGGTTGAGGACTCCACTTCCCAGCTCTACTAGTTTGTATAACTCAGTAGTCTCTGGTGATTCTGCTTGATCACTACCGTCATCGGGCATCGCCTCAACAAGTTCCATTCCTAGAAAATTTCACGTCATATCTAATAAGATACAAATGTGGGAACAATCACATTCTATGTGAAAAAACACTCAGGATTGGATACTTGCAGGCCAAAATTCGAGTTCAAACGAAGGAGATATGAAACCTTGAAGTTTCCTAAAAAACGGTCATGGGATACACGATGTGTGGGGTGACCCACACGATGTGTGGTCCCGCTCCACCACCTGGCTGTGTCCCTGGCTAGCACATGACCCCCATACCATGTAATAGTACACACTGTGTAGGTGGACTACCCAATGCATCCAAACTAACTGGGGTTGGGCTGTGTTCTGCTGACCGTGTCCGTGTACCATACCTCGTGTCTGTGTACTGACCTCATGTCCGTGTACTCTATACATGACATGTTGCCTCACATGGGTTGCCACCCATGTGACCTGGACATGTCTATGTACTTGGGTACACAACCATGTATCTGGCTATGTATACCACACATAAACCACATAATCTATTTTATTTTATTATTTTATTGGATTTGGATCTTTTGGTTAAAGTTTTGGTTGAGTTCCCAGTTTTAATTTTTGTATTTTGGAAGTTCTGGGTGATTTTTTTGGATTGTGCATGGTTTGTGAGCATGGTTTAAGGGTTAACCATGTGGCCTATCGAGGAAGATGATATTTTCAGTTCATTTTCTTCTTGTACGATTTGACTTGAACAGCTTGATCATGGCTTGTACTAAACCATGTGGGGCCTAGGAGAAACTGTGCACCTTGATGGTTGGTGTTTGGGGCATGGCGTATGACTTGCACACAGTTAGAGGAAACCATGAGGAAACCGTGTGTGTGGTTATACAGTTTGGACATGGGAATTTTTTACAGTTGGAACATGGTTTCCCAAACCATGTGGGGTGCCCATTTTGTTCAGTAGGGTGCGCACGATTAGTGCACATTTTGTCAAACATTGCAGCCTAACCATGCGAGTTTCCTAGATCATTAAAAGTGTGAAATTCCATTTTTCCCCTCTACTGTTTTAATCGTATTTTGGGTTTCTCATCCCTTGTTTGACCTAGGCACACCAGGGGGCTCCAAGAGACCCTCCTCCCTTGCTTCCATCCCTCCATTGAAGCTCATTAAAGGTTTTTAGGTAAGTTTCATTGAGTTTTTGGTCCTTTTCCTCTTCTCCTCGTCCTTCAATCCTGGTTTCATGGTTTTTTCTTGGTGGGTTATTTCTTATCCGAACCCTAGTATGAGGGTTATCTTATGTGGTTTGATTTATTTGATGATAGGGTGTGTAGATTGTTCTTTGGGGTGTATTCTTCCTTCTCCCAAAGTTTCATTTCATTCACACATCTTTGAGGTAGGTGTTTCCATCTATTTCCTTTCCGGAATATTCTATTTGATGCCTAGGTGTTTCTAACTAATTTATAAATGTTTTATCATGCTTGTGATATGTTTGTTTGGTTTGGTATTGTGTTTTCATGATGTAATGTTGGTGAGAAATGATTTACAAAGGGTTTATTAAACATGCCTATGTATATATGCACACAAGGTGTTTGATAAAATGTCAATTGATATTTCAAAGTGAAATTGGGTGTTTTGGGTGGTGTTTGTGCTTGGTTATGTTTTAGTATTTTGCTTGGATTGTGAATTGGGTGTTATATATGGGGATTTGTTCCTTTTGTGGTTTGACGCTTAATTATGGCTTATTGTATTTGGTGGTAAAACAAGTTGTATTTATTTAAAAATGGGTTTGTACATTTTCATGGATACTGGAAGGGTTTCATTGGATGTGGACACATCCATATGTGCACGGGGTGTGCATATGGATGGGAAAACAAATTAAAATGTCCCTTTAGAATTATGTTTCCTTAAACCATAGTTTTTTAAAGGCTTTTCCCACATTTTATTCTTCCTCATTTCAAATGGTTCTTTCAATCTAATATTTTTTTCAAAGTAATTTGAAATGCATTTGTATTGGAAGATGGATTTCAAAAAGAAGTTGACTGTGTTTCTTGTTCACCTATTTGTTGTTCTTTATAAACGTGTTCTATGTATTATGTGAAAGGTGTGAAATACATTTTAAAATGGGTTTAGTGTGTGTATGGATTTGATGGAGACTTTTCCTACAAAAATGGTTGGACTTCACGTGTGTTTTTTCTTTTTGTGTTTCCAAATGAACTTGGTGATTTGAGTGAATTTAAATGTGATTTCAAATGCGTTCTCTAAGGCTTGTCTCGTTTGGCACTTTGAGGCGTGTTTTGGAAACAAAATGGTACAAAATCCCATTTTGGCACTTTTCATGTTGTTGTATGTTTCTTCCTTGGTTGGGAAAGTTCTTTTAGAAATGAAATTAGATTCATAAATATAAGGCCCATTTGTAACTTTGAGATGTTTTGGGGTTTGGTTTTAAAAGATTATGTGATGGGAAGACCTGGTTAGAATTTAGTGATTTTTGGGAAAGTGGTTTTGATTATGGAAAATGGTGGTTTCCATGTGAACTTAATTGTTGGGTGAACGTACTTGTGAAAGAAATGGATTTTTCATGTGTGTTTTTGATGCTTGGATTATGTTTGGAGACCACTAGACCATGGGATGAATTCCACTCTAGTGGCTTGTGTATGAGGATGCTGTTGGTTATGGTTGTTATACCATGTTTCACTGAGTACTATTATCATGATATTTTTAGGAATCATCTAAAGGGTAGAGTGATGGTTGCTTATCAACCTTGATTAGATGGGTTGGTACCCCCTAGATTTGCTGAGAGGCCAGATGGGACGTTCCACTGGATTGGCCATTTTAGAGCAAATAGTTGGTTATTGACTATAGGGCTACACAATATGACAACAGTTGAGTCCGAACTGAGTACATCCGAGGATTGCCTCTAGATATGTTTAGGAAATTCCCATGATTATCTATCTTTATGTTCTATTTTTATGATTCTACTTATTGATTGTTAGCCATGGTAGTTTATGCCTGCTTATTTTGTTTTCTTTGTTACTAAGATAGTTTACTTTGGGTGATCTGGTATGGATTTGTAACTGGATTTGGGTTTTGAACTGAGTTTTGGAAAGTGGAACCATTTAAAAAATAGAAAAACTGTGTGTGTGGTTTTAGAGAAGGAATTTTTGGAAAGCTATGTTTGGTGGCTTAAAATGATTAAAATCCTTATTTTTTATATGTATGTTTAACTAGTGTTTGTGGATTATTTTATGAAAGGAAATGCATGGACTCTGTGGTGATTACCTACTGATCTGTTGTATGCTCACTCCCAACTTGTGCGACTCGGTATTGGTAGACCTGAGCTATTTTTTAGGTTCAGGTTTCTAGTTCGGTTTTCCATTGGAGTAGTCTAGTCTTGTGGTTGGCGACGACTAAGAGGTCATGTGGAGATCATGTTGGTGTGGTTTAGTTTTAGTTTTTTTTTTCAATTTATGTTTTGTTTATAATTTGTTGTATTTGGATTAGTTGTGCATTTATTCTTAATCAGTTATTGTTAGTTTTTTTTGTGTATTCAGTTTGACTATTGATACTAGTTTTTTTGGGCTAAATTGTTCCCATTGGATTATTTTGATGCCTGGCACTATTTTCCATCTTGGGGAGATCGGGAATTACCTTTGAACATTGTCTTGGATAGGGCCGGGTGTCGAAAATGGATGGAATCCTGACTTGATTCATGAAAAAATGGTGTTATAGCAGGCTCTAATTATTTGAGGTGTTAGGTAGACTGGAGATTAGGACTTTCAGGGCTCAATAGGTAGGTACGGGAAGGACACCATGAACCCTTGCTCGTTCTGAATTTCGAGTTTTTAAGGGTAGTCCATGAGTTGATTATTTTCCCTTGTTTTTGTTTTCATGGATGGGGAATGACAATGGAGGTGAACCAGTGTCATCTTGTGATCTCACATAGAGTGGTGACCCATGTGGAGTTCGAGTTCATTGTTTAAGGTCGTCATAGTTATTGATACATAACTGGGGAATGGTCCACTAACTATGTAACTGGGTTATGCATGGACACTAGTTTCTCATCCTAGGTGTTTGGTGTGAGTTATGATTTGGTTTTATTTTGGTCGGTATAGGTTGATTTTCAAAGGGGAAAATGTTTTTTGAAAAAAGGGTCTTTCAAAAGTAAAATGGCTTCAAGGAGTGATTTTTTTTTAAATGTGAGCATTAGTGATTGGATCGGGTTTGAAAAGTTAGTTGGTTTTAAAAGGTGGGATATGATGTTTGAAATTTGGATGAAAGTGGTGGGTTTTGAAAAGAGGATTTTGGTTCTGTTTGTGATGTTTTGATTGCAAGATGGTTTTTTTGGACAAGGATAATCATTTGGTTGAGATTTTGTTGATGTTGATTTTGGTTCTCTATTTTTATTCTATTTAGAGTATGCCACCCAAAAAGGTCCCAAGAGTTTCTAGTGAGTCTCTTCCAGTTATTGACCCTGCCTAGACTCTAAGTGGGTTGGTAGAGTTGAGTTTATTTCAGTTTTTCCTGTATTTCATGATGATTAAGGTTCGTTAGAGATGTGGAGCGGCTTGAAAAAGTCGAATGCATCTTTAGGTTGTTGGGAACTCCCAAATCGGTGAGGGTTCGAGCTGTCTTGGGTATATTTTAAGACTCATCTTTGAAAATGTGGAAGGTGATTGCTCCGATGTTAGTTCATGTTGGGATGTCCCTAGAAGTGTTTAAGATCACTTTCATTCAATGGTTTGTAACTAAGGAGGTGAAGACGGGGAAGCTAGAAGAGCTCATGAATGTTTAGCAAGGTCAGCAGAGAGTGAAATCCCTTGTTGATCATTTCAAGGTGATAGTTTCATTTTCTGTAGAGATAACCTTAGATAATTAGCTAAAAGATCTTCTTTTAATTTGGGGTCTTCATATAGAGATCAAGGAGAGAGTCATATCATCTAATGAAGTTCATTTTGAGAAATTTGTAGATGAGGCATTCTTAGCTGAGTTGGTTCCTGGGGTGCGGTCAGTGGTGGTTGGAACTCGTGAAGGTTCCCCATCTGGAGAGTGGTGTGTTCTAGAGGAACCCATTTATAAGAAATCTCCTTCTTCAGATCTTGCTTTTTTTCTTATCAAACTAGTCATTCGTGTTCTTTTAGTGTGACTGATTTGGGCATTTGAAGCCATCTTGTCATAATCCTCTGAAGTATTTTCATTGATATGGTTGTTGGGTCATCTGGAGAAATTCTATTGGAATTATGATCAGAAGAGGAAGTCTCGATCGAAGGATGTTAGTGTCCAATTGTTGGAAAAAATGCTTCAGGATATCAAGGCTTCAACTATAGGCCCCAGAGTGAAGCTTTTCACATAGTTAGGAATCATGGGTGTGGTGGAGTAGTCAGTCCAGCTTTTGTCTCTAATGTTAGAATGGAGTCAGTTGAAGTTCCTTGTTATAATTTTCTTTACTATTGTGAGTCCTCCATTGTTACAAGAGGCTTGGTGGTTTTTTTCTTTGGTGATACAAATAGTTTTTCCTTTTTTTAAATGTGATTATTTTATTTGTGTCCCTTCTTTTGTGTGGTTATCCCTTTTTGTGGATTGGTTTCGGTTCTCGATCATGCTCATTTTGGAGATGTTTGATTCTTGTTGAGTTTAGGAATTGTTGTTTTGTTTTTATTTTGGTTTGAGTTCCTTCTGTGGGTTTCCCCTTGTGTTAGGGGTTTGTCTTATGTGGGGAAATCCCCATTTCTAGTGGTGGTGTTGTTCATCATATGCCATAAATTTTAGGTTCATATTGGGAGTTCTCATGTTGGTGCTGCCGTGTTTGGAGGTTCAATGTTGGTGGTGTTAGTCGAGTTCTTATGGTGGGGAGAACCCTCTCTTGTTCTCCCGTTGTTCTTCATGTTGTGGTTTCCTCTAGAAATGGTCAGGTGCGACTTGTGGTGTGAAAGGTCACACAATGGACCATTGTTTCATTCGATCTCATCTCATTTTAACCATGAGCTTTGTCCCTCATGTGGCTGGGTGACTTTCTGGGGGAAGAAAGTATTTGTGGTGGGGAGAATTGTCACACCCCAACCACATAATTTCTTTTATTTTATTTTTTTCTTGGATTTGGATCTTTTGGTTGAAGTTTGGGTTGAGTTATAGGTTCAAATTTTTAGATTTTGGAAGTTCCATGTGAGTTTTTGTCCTATGCATGGTTTGTGAGAATGGTTTATGTGTTAACCATGTAGCCTATTGAGGCAGAGGACGTTTTCAGTTCATTTTATTCTTGTATAGTTTGATCATGGCTTGGACTAAACCGTACGGGGCCTGGGAGAAATCGTGCGGCTTGAGGGTTGGTGTTAGGGGCCTGACAAATGGCTTGTGAAAAGTTAGAGGAAATCATGCGACAAACGTGCGATGGGTTCTATAATTTAGATAGTGGTATTTTTCGTAGTTGGCACATGGTTTTCCAAACCGTGCGGTAACCATGTTGTAACCATGAAAGGGGTTCTACAGTTTGGATAATGGTATTTTTCACGGTTGGTGCATGGTTTCCCAAACTATGTAGCCAAACCATGCGGGGTGCCCTTTTCTTCAATAGGGTGTGCACGACTTTTCAAACCGTGCGGCCTAACCATGCGAGTTACCCAGATAATTAAAAGTGTGAAATTCCAGTCCCCCCTCTACTATTTTAACCCTATTTCAGGTTTCTCCTCCCTTATTTGACCTAAGCGCACCAAGGGGATCTAGGAGACCCTCCTCCTTTACTTACATTCCTCTATTGAAGCTTCTTGAAGGTTCTTAGTTAAGTTTGTTTGAGTTTTTGTTCATTTTCCTCTTCTCCTCTTTATTCTCTCTTGGTTTCTTGCTATTTTCTTGGTGTGTTCTCTCTTAGCTGAACCCCAGGATGAGGTTTAGCTTATGTGGTTCTATTTCTTTGATTTTAGGGTGTGCTGATTGTTCTTTGGGCTATATTCTTCCTTCTCCTGAAGTCTCATTGCATTTTCACATCGTTGAGGTAAGCGTTTCCATCCATTTATTTTCTAGCACATTCCATTTGATGCTTGGGTGCTTCTAAATAATTTATAAATGTGTTTTTCATGCTTGTGATATGTTTTTTTGGTTTGGTATCACTACAACAAAACACACCTATAATAGTGCTGTTATTTATCAGCGCTAGAAAAATTCGATGATAAAGTCCATCTTTATCAGTGCTAAAATAAGCGATGATAAAGAGAACCCTTTATCAACTCTAAAATAGAACTGATAAAAGGTAACCTTTATCAGTGTTTCATTATTAGCATCAATAAAAGGTTCCCTTTATCAATGCGTTTTTAGCATAGATAAAAGTTTCCCTTTGTCAATGCTTTTTTAGTGGTGATAAAGGTCCAAAATAAACTAAAAAATTAAACAAATAAAAATAAAATGAATAAATTAAGAAAAATATGAAACATTTTATTAATTAAATAATTATTGATAAAAATGAATAAATTTTATATACATATATATAGATTATAAATATTAATAAATAGTATATATCAAATATAGACCTATAAGAGGGTATGGCTATGGCCATCGATACCAGGCCCGTACAATTTTGCACGAGATAGTTTTCCGAACCGCAGTGGAAGGTTGAAGCTAGATTTTATGTTTCTTGATGCTGGGATGGGCTTTTCTCATGCAGTGTGGGTTGTTTGGTCTTGGAATTTTGGACTATTGAGGCCTTTTTGGATTGTTTATATCTTTGATGTCATGGAGGTTTCCCCCTTTAACCTTAAAAGGGGGTTTATCTTAATTAAAAAAATAATTTTCAGTCAATATAAATATATAAAATGAATAATTATAATATATATAAAATGTTAATTAAAAACATATTAACATCTTATACATTTTTAATGTTGTTTGATTTTTCAATTTAACATATATCAAATGTCGTGTGTTGTATTTATTTCATGTATATATATATACACATGTTAATGCATTTGTATACACAAACACACACACAAATATATTTATGCAATATATAGAAACACATACACCTAATATTTATGTAATTTATTCAAATTTTAGTATATTTTATAATTTTATTATAACATGATAAATTTAATATATATTATGTTTTTAATCATTCAATTTTATTTATTTGTTTTTAATACTACAATTAGGGTATTCATTTTTAATATTTTTTTATTTTTTATTTTATTTTTGAATTTGATCATTTTTTATTATTTATTAATATATATTTATTTACTATGTTTTAGTATTTTCAATATATATTCATCCACTTCAATATATATATATATATATATATGAAATAACTTATATTTAATTAATAAAAATTATCCATTTTTTCAATTTTTTTAAAGTGTACTCATTTTGAATTATTCAATTTCACCCATTTTTAAAATGCATGTATTTAAGATTATATATCCATTAATAATGTTAAAAATATATTTGTAAATAAATATTTATAAATAAATATATCTATAAATGTAAATTTACTATATTAATAATTATTATAAATAAATAATAATTAATTTTTAAATAAGTATTTATATAATTATTAATAAATAATTATCTATATTTAAATAATTATAAAATTATAATAAATTTATTTAAATAATTATAAAATTATAATAAATTTATTTATATAATTATATTTATAAAACTTTTCTCAGTGCTTTTTTAGCGCTGATAAAGATCAATAATTATCAACGCTAAAAAAGTACTGTTAAAAGAAATATTTATCAGTGCTGAAACATTAATAATGATAAATATATCTTTTATCAGTACTTTTTTAGTGTTGATAAAGCTCAAGATTTATCTGTGCTAAAAAATCACTGAAAAATATTCCATTTATTAGTGCCTATAAATTTAGCGATGATAAAAGGGATCTTTATCAGCACTTTTCTGAAAGAACTGTTAAAATTGTCCCCAATCTATTTTAAAAAACCCTAACCATGTCTCAATCACTCGTCATTCTCAAGCTCTTGCAGAACTCCTCTGCTTCTGGCATGACTCCTCTATGTTCCTTTAGATTAATCAAGGCTAGAATCCAATGTATGTTATTTTCTACTTTTCCTCTATCGTTGTTTGATGTTTTGGGTTCTGTGTTTTTCATTTTTGCGCTGTTATTAATCATGATGAACCCTACATCTCTTCTCCTTGTTACTGAAATACAATGAGTGTATCTATTTCATCGCTTTCTTCTATAGACAATGGTTTCTAAGAAAGAGAAGGATGTTTTCATTTGGTAATGTTAGTCAACATATGTGTATGGGCCTATATAGATAAATAAAATAGATTTTTCACTACATGCTAATATAAAGGTTATTATGGATTTATAGAATGATCAAATTGAGTTTATTTAAACATTTAAGAGGTTAACCCATTTCTCAAACATGTTATCTATATCCTTTATCATTGACACATGACTTTGGAATGTTTTTGAAAATGGTATCTGAGCATAGGTCCTTTAGAGTTACTAGTCTTCAAAGTGTGCTTTTTTATTTTAATATTAAGGGTAGTTTGGATTTAGGTTGTTAGAACTCGAGAGGTACATGTGGGGGAGAGTGTCATGAACGCTCTTCCATTTAGAGAAATTTTTTTTCAGGGAACTTTGGGCTTGAGTCTTGGAATTTTATTGATATTTTGATCGGTTTGATGTGTTTCATATGAGAATCTATATTTAAATTCCCAATTAATTTTAAGTGATTTTGGGATTCGGTTGAGATTGGGGTGATGATGGATGAATATATGGAGCTACACAGCTGGTCCCTATGGTCTATCCAACCATGTGGAGCTCATGTGGATAGTTCTATGGACTCCACTAAACCTACAAGAAGTTTTCCATTTCATTTTATACTTCTTTCAACCAATTTTAATTATTGAATTGATCTTAAAGTGAAATATCACTTGTGGGAGGTGAATTAAAGACGGTTTGGTGTTGTTTGTCGTCATTGAAATAAATTTGATCTAGTTTTGTGTAGTTTTTTTAAAACATTAAATGTTTTTTAGGTTAAAATAGTTTTTATTATTTTTCTAAACAAATTTTAGGTTCTTAAATATTTTTAATGGTTTATTTTAAATTGGATTTATTATATCATAAAAGTTATTTAAAAAAGTGGTTGATTTTTATATGGGTTTTTGATAAAAATGCTTTCTAAAAAATGTAGATTTTTATGGAAATGATTTAAAATGAACCAACTTTATTTAAAAATGTCTTTAATTTTTAATAAACTCTAAAAATGACTATGTTTTATTTTTAATTGAGTGTAGTGTTTTAAAATTATTTATTTAAAGTTAGTTATTTTCAATAAAAAGAAGTTTTATAATTTGCAGATGTTGTGTTTTTTGGTGTTTATGCTTTTGGATTCATCCTATGGTCTTAGAGGGACTGTTTAGTTTGATATATTTGACATTAACTAGTTGAGTTCATGTCTTGTGTCATTTAAATTCTTCCTCCTAAATGTTCAAATAAAATTTTATAGGGTTTTTCTCCTAGGATAACCCTCTTAGTGATTTCTCCCTTCATTTAGAGGTGAATCGTTTTGTTTCAATCTCTTCCCAAACTCTAAATCGAGTGGGGAATATAGAACCATATTTTTCTCAAACCCCATCTTAGGATATTTATTTTTGTGGATGTAGAGTTGGTTGAGACTTAGGAATCTAGTGGTTGTTTCTTTTATTGATTTTGATAGGTCTTGTTTTCCTTGATTAGCCTCATTGTTTGGATATACCCTTCTTCAATTGTGTGGTTGCGTTGAGGGTCTTGATACAATTTTATAATGGGACACATAATTTGTGGTATTTTTGATTTTTTCTTATGGACTAGTGGTTTATCGTTATCAAGGTTGGGTGTATTTTTTGATTTGTTCTTGACCTATCTTCTTGAGTCTCATGCCTCTTATTTAGGAGTTGATAGGTAGGAATTAGTAATAATATATGAAATGTCATGTTCTTATGTGTCTTTATTTTTTTTCTAGAATCAATTATAAATTTATATTAATATAAACACAAATAGTAAATAAGTATTTCATTCTCATTTACTTATTAGTGATGATTAGGTTTATATAACTTATTAATTTATTGAGTTTATTTAGTAACCCCCTTTATTGATACTATTATATAGTTTTTTCATACTTATATTTAAAATAATGATTCTAACATCTTTTAAACTATATATAAAGTATGAAAATACTTATTAAAAAGGAAATGAATGATTGAGAGGGCCAGGGGGTTCACATTTAATATAGATTATTTTGTACCTATTTTTGCATGATTATTGTTTTTTAGAAGGGGAAAATTATATGAATCTCTACATTAATATAGAACATGTCACCAATATGACCTCTAGATCTCCATAGGAAGGATCCAATGAAAATCCTCTATATTTTTGAACTTATATTGATCCTCATGTCCTAGAGATAATTGTAGATCTGCTTCAAGATATGTGGTATAATTTTCAATGATGGGAAGTATATATGGTTCCTCTAAGATTTTATGGTAATATATCATAATAATAAATTTAGGATTGCTTTAAATATATTAATTTCATTTATAAGAGTAAAGAAATTCTAGATCAATACTTAGTATAAGGTAAAAAATTCACCCTTTAAAGGGATATATGGTTATTGGAGGGATCTTATGGTGGATTAAAAAAATATCCAAAATTGGAAGGTGAGGAATCCATGAGTAGACAGAAGTGATTTCCAATGTAGGTGGGTTGAGATTTATTTATTCAAGACCATTAGAGTGTAGGTATTCCAATTCCTCTTCAATTGAGGAGACCTTTTGAGTGATTCCATTAGTATAGGTTCCTAGGACACTTTAATCCTTAGATGCTTGATTTTCATACATCTCTTGATGATAGATTGGAATCCCTCTTTCAAACTAGACTTCCTACTATCATTGTGGTTCCAAAGTTCATTGATGACATACCTCTCGAATAGTGATGGGAGGAAGGCTAGTTTGAAAGAGGGAATGAGTAGCCTCAAATCCATCATCAAGAGATGGAAGGTAATCAAACATTTGAGGATGAATTAAATAAGGTAGTGAAGGTTAGTTTTACTATAGTATTGAAGTATTATATCTCTTTTCAAGACACCAATAATTTTCAGGCAATATTCATGCAATTGTGGACTTTTATGTATTGAGTGTATTGTATTGTTGTCATTCAAGACAAATTAAATGTTTGACTACTCAGGCAAACAATGTCTTCTAAACAGGATGATGTTACTAATACCAAGGAAGAACATACTGTTGATGATGAAACTGCAGAATTATTAGGGGATCAACAACATGTTGATGAAGAAAAACAACAATGACGCAGCATCACAATTTTGAATAAAATTATCAAGGAAAGAAGTCAGGGTAAAAATTTGAGGTTGGTTGGAATCAACACGACCAACCTATTGACCCCAACAAGTAAACTTTCATTATTTATCTTGGGGTCACAATAAGGATGAATGTGCCAATTCATATTGAATCATGGTGCTGCATCCAACCTGTAATGAAGGAAATCATTTAGAATGATATAACGATAATGTTACAATATACTTTCTATATTTTACTAAAAATTATATAATGAAACATTGATTTAGTTTTCATTATTCCTTGTAGACTTCATTTATTTTAGAATATTTTCATAAGAAATCTATATTAATGGCCACTAGAAAAGCCTATAGAGGCTTCCGAACTCTTCCGATGAAGTTACATCTTAGGTATGTTGAGGGGAAAATATATCCCCATCCACTACTTAGTTATGTACACATTATAAAGAAGGAAACATGGAATCATTTCTGCAATCGTCGCAATGAGAAATCATTTCAGGTGCATTGAAGTTGATAATATATTATTTGACATTATTTATTTTATACAACTTGATTCAAAATTATTAATTTATGAAACAAAAAAAGAGTATTGAAAATAAAGAACGTGCATAAAAAACAACATACTCCTATCGCAAAGGATGAGGTATGCTTCATTAGAGAATAAATTAGTATGCATTTTAAATTAATAATAAAAGTTTAATTATGTGATATGAAACAACATATGTTCCTTTGTTTATATTCAAATTGATGAATGAAAATCTGAAGCCACTTCCATCCCATGTCATGTGTTATGGAAGTAGGATCATGTAAATAAGGAGGAGGGTATATTAGTTGATGAAAACACAAAATAAGTATGAGAAGCATGTGTAAGTATGACATAATTTTAATTCATTATGATTTATAATAATATTACATAAAAATAAATATGTTCATATTTTTTTATATGTTTTAGACACAAGAATCGGCAACACCTATACCAGATGAAAAGCGACATTCAGTAGCTTTGAAGCAGCCTAAACAATATGGATGGGTTAGAGGAATAGGTTTTGGAGTCTCTCCTTGAACATATTTCGATAAGATAAAACCACATGAAGATACATATAATACATTGAGATATTTGTAGACACAAATAGACTCACTGTAATATATTATTTTGTGGTCTGGTTTGGCAGACCAATGTATAAGAAAGGATCAAAGCAAACTGGTGGTGGAGCAAAGATCTGCACATGAACCAAATGATCCTACTACCTTTGAGGCTAGTCATTCCCCAAAACCACATACCTTACCCAGGGTAATCAATTTTTTCATTACTATTTCTATTAAACATGAATAAAAAACTTCTAATAAATTTATATTACTAAAATTCTGCAGGGTACAGTTGTATGTGTTTTTTATTCGTCAACACCCACGTACTGCCATGTTGCAATGGGTACAATGTATAATATCCTAGGATACCAACTACATAGTCAACCCCTCCCAAAAAAATCACATGAGAGTGGGGATTGAGGTAGTTTATGAGCCGACTACTGAGTTTCCTGTTCCACTTGATGGTCTGAATATTACAACGGTCGAAGTTGTTATTGGAGATTTCATAGCATGTCCGTCTAATCTTATAAAGATACATGAGGTACATATTTAAAAAAAAATTATATGAAAAACATGTAACAATTGATGATAAAAGGTATTACGTGAGATATGATATTATATATGGATAAAGTGGCAGAGAAACAAAATTTTGAATCAAGAAAATCTAGTGAATCGACCAAGAAAACAAAATGACCTTCCCAGAGTACCTTCTCCCCACCAGTTCCAGAGTAAAATTTATTATCATTAAATCTTTATACATAGACCGCATTTTTAGATAAAAATATGTATTACATTGAATATGAAGAAAATATATATGGATATTCCTTCAAATAAGTAATTGGTCTCGATACTCTAACTGATATTCTCAAGCATGAATGGTTGGAAATCTTAGTTGTGAATACATACATAAGGTACATTTTCATAATAATTATGTCCAAATAGTGAGATAAATTTGTTTATTAAAGTTAATAACTACCCATATTTTTTATAGGAATTTATATTAAAACTATATAAATGAAAGATCATGAAAAGTATAATGTGGATTCATTATTCCCTATATCATTTCTACGCGAGAATTTACTTCGAATGAGGAAGTAATTAACTAGAAAAAAGGCAAGCTACTCAAAGAGTTTAATAAAAAATTATCAGATAACATACTCTTTTTGATGCCTACATTACAAGGTTAAAACTCTATGATCTAATCACATAAAATATATTTTTAATTTTTTCATTAATTAATTGTTTTTATTTTTTTAGGAGTCACTGGATGCTGATAGCAGTCAATATAGACACTCAGAATATTTTGTTTGGATTCAATGCATGGATATGAAACCAACCTACCACACATGATGTGTATTGTGAAAATATAATACACTAAAATCAATATTTTATAGATAAAATTCGAATTATATGTTCAGTCTGTGTTTTAATGAGAATTTTGTTATGATAGGGCTGTCGCTCAATACAGGCAAGATCATGGCATGAATTCAGTGTCTGAAAAGATAAATCATGTGGATTACTACAAATAGAAAGAAATAAAGGTATATATAGAAATATTTAACTATCAAAATATTTTAAAATAATTTACTTATTTTGGTCAATGTTTCTGCAATGTACAAAATAAGATAATGAAATTGATTAGGGATATTATGTTTGAATTTTTTTGAGAGAAATCATAAAACTTGAAAAGACCAGCATCCCGCTATAGATAAATTCCAAAGGTAATTACAATTTCATTAAATATATTTCATAATAATTTGTTTTTCTATATTTTCTCAGTACTATCAAGATTTACAACAATAGAGTTACTCAAAAGAAGAAATCAATTTGTTTAGAGATGAGTGGGAAACATACTTTTTTTCCAGAATGTATGGTGCAAAAAACTTTAGGTGATTACCTACTATGTTTATAATCTACTATGATTTATGACATTCTAAAGATATTTTGGGTGTAAAGAATTAATGTTAGAGTACTAACATATTATTTTTTTTATCTCTTTATCAAGGAGAAGAATAATGGAGAAAATCAATTTGTTTAGAAGCATTAAACTGGAAACAGTAAACTTTTTGGGAAATTACGGAGGTCTAGGTGGAGGTGGAAAAGGAGGATAAGGTAGAGGCAGAGGTGGTGGTGAAGGCAAAGGCAAAGTCAAAGTCGAAGACATGTGCGGAGGAGGAGGTAGAGGCGAAGACCGCGGTGGAGACCGAGGCAGAGGAGGATAAGAAGTGATGGCTTTAAAATAATAAAATTATTGGGAAATGAAGTAAAATAATGAACATACCATTATTGTGTTTCATAACAATTTTTTAAAAGTTCACACAACACTTTTCACTTAAGATAAGACCCATTGTGTGTGTTTCTAGTTTAAAATGATATTTTAGTAAAAGACACGTGTGGTGTACTCAAAACTAAGGGAAAACATTTCGATTGTTTTGATAATTTAGGAAAATGATTCATGAGTCATTTGGGATGTGTAGGGATTATCCACGCCTCAATATGATGCACGATGTGATCAGTATGACTCAAAGTGTGTATTTTTATTCAAAATTGACATTATTTTTAGTGAAAAAAACCGATATGCTCAAAACTAAGAAAACACATTTGGATAATTTTGTTACTTTATAAAAACAATCCATACATAATTTGGGATGTATAGGGATAATTTTCACCTTAATTCAATGCACGGTGTGATTGGTATGACTCAAAGTGGGTCTTTTTATTCAAAATTGACATTAATTTTAGTGAAAAAAACAATTGACATATTCAAAATGGAGAAAAAAGATTTGAATTGTTTTGGTACTTTATGAAAATAATAAAGACATAATTTTTGACATGTATATATTATCTGAAACTTGATCCGACATACCGTATGACTAGTATGACTCCAAGTGTCCGTTATCAGTTTAAAATTGACATTTTAATACAAAAACGTGTCACCCAATAAAAACCAAGTAAACACACTTGGATTTTATTAATAATTTAGGACAATGATTCAAAATTAATTTATGACATATATGAATTATTTTCATGTCAAACCCACACACGATGACACCTTTATGTCTCAAAGTGCATGTTTCTAGTTTAAAATTACATTTCAGTAAAAAACCCAAGTGGTATAATCAAAACTGAGAAAATGAATTTAGATTGTTTTGGTACTTTAAGAAAATGACCCATGAGTCATTTGAGATGTTTGGGGATCATCTGTACCTCAATATGATGCACAGTGTGATCGGTATGACTCCAAGTGCATCTTTTTATTCAAAATTAACATTAATTTTAGTGGAAAAAACAACCGACATACTCAAAACCGAGAAAACACATTTAGATTGTTTTGTTACTTTATTAAAATGATCCAAATATCATTTTTGATGTTTAAGGATCATCCAAACCTCAATATAACACATGGTGTGATCGATATGAATCCAAGTGCTCCTTTTTATTCAAAATTTACATTAATTTTATAGAAAAACAACAACAGACATACTCTATAATAGTGTTTTCTTTTTCTTGTATTTGTGTTAAAGATTTTATTTCATTTAAATTCAGTATTTTCATCTTATTTTGTTAATTTTTTTTTGATTTTTCTAGCGATTCAATGTGTTGTTGTATCACGCTACACCTTTTTTAGTGATGTAGTGTGCTACAACATCACACCATAGTTGTAACCTTTATTAGCACCACTAAATGTGCTGATAAAAGTATGATTTATCAGCGCTTTTAAAGGTACCTATAAATCTACCCTTTATTAGTGCTTATACAGGCACTGATAAAGTCTATCTTTATCAACAATTTTAAATGCGTTGATAAATTATTCTTTTATTAGTGCAAAAAAAAGCGCTAATAAATCATACTTTTAGCAACACTTTTAAAAGCACTGGTAAATCATACTTTTACCAGCACTGATAAAAGACCCCATTTATCATCCCCTTTTAAAGCATTGATAAAAGGGTCTATTTATTAGTGATAAATAAAATCACTAATAAATGGGGTCTTTTATCAGCGCTTTTAAAATCACTGATAAAAGTATGATTTATCAGTTCTTTTATTTGCGCTGATAAAGCTACCCTTTATCAGTTCTTTTTTAGCATTGATAAAATCCATGGGTTTTTAGCCACGTTGAGCTAGTCAAAAATTTTCTAGCACTAATAAATCTAGCGCTGTTAAAGGCACGCTTTTTAGCAGTGTATGGTGTTTTCATGATGGAATGTTAGTGTAAAATGGTTTCCAAAGGGTTTTATTAAACATGCTATGTATATATGCACACAAGGTGTTTGATAAAAAATCAATTGATCTTTCAAAGTAAAATTGGGTGTTTTGGGTGGTGTTTCTCATTGGTAATGTTTTGGTATTGTGGTTGGATTGTGAATTGATTGTTGTATAGGGGAATTAGTTCTTTTTTTTATTTTGGTGCTTATGTGTGGATTATTGTTTTTGGTGGTAAAACAAGTGGTGTTTCTTTAGAAATGGTTTTGGGATTTTTTTGGATATTGGAAGGGTTTAATTAAATATGGACACATCTATATGTGCACGAGGTGTGCATATGGATGGGAAAAAAATGAAAATGTCTCTTGAGAATGATGTTTCCTTGAATCCTAGTTTTTTAAATAATTCACTCCCATTTTCTTCTTCCCCATATCAAATGGTTCTTTTAAGCTGATATTGTTTTCAACGTAATTTGAAATGCATATGTATTTAAATATGGATTTAAAAAATAAGTTAATTATATTTAATGTGAACCTATTTGTTGTTCTTTATAAATGTGTTCAATGGATTGTGTGGAAGGTGAGAAATACATTTTAAAATGGGTTTAGTGTGCTCATAGATTTAAAAGAGACTACCTATGTAAATGGTTGGATTTCAGGTGTGTTTTTTCTTTTTTTGTTTCCAAATGACCTAGGTGCTTTGAGTTAATTTAAATGTGGTTTCAAATGTGTTCTCTAAGGCTTGGACCATTTAGAACTTTGAGGTGTGTTTTAGCAACAAAATGGTACAAAATCCCATTTGGAACTTTTCATGTCATTACATGTTTTTTCCTGGGTTGGGAATGTTCTTTTGGAAATTAAATTGGATTCATAAATGTAAGGCATGTTTGGAACTTTGAGATGTTTTAGGGTTTTGTTTTGAAATCTTATGTGATGGGAAGGCCCGGTTGGCATTTAGTGATTTTTTGGAAAGTGGTTTTGATTATGAAAAATGGTGGTTTCCATGTAAGCTTAATTGTTGAGTGAACATGATCATGAAAGAAATGAATTTTTCATGTATTCTCATGATGCTTGAATTTTTTTTGGAGACTAATAAACCTTGGGATTAATTCCCCTTTAGTGGATCATGCATGAGGATGCTATTGGTTATGGTTGTTATACCATGTTTCCCTGAGTACTATTTTCATGGGATTCCTGGGCATCATCTAGAGGGCCGAGGGGTGGTTTCTTATCAACCCCGATTAGACAGGTTGTTATGCCATAGATTTTCTAAGAGGCTAGGTGGGATATGCCACTGTATTGGCTATTTTAGAGCATCCAATGGGTTATTGACTATAGAGTTGCACCATATTCTGAAAGGTGAGTCCGAACTGAGTACGTTCAGGGATTTCCTCGAGAGATTCTAGGAAATTCCCATGATTGTCAATCTGTTTGTTCTATTTTTCTTTTGCTACTTGTTGGTTATTATCCATGCTAGTTTATGCCTACTTGTTTTGTTTCCTTTGTTATCAATAGAGTTTCCTTTGGGTGATTTGGTATAGATTTATAATTGTATTTGGGTTTTGAACTGGGTTTTGTAAAGTGGAACTATTTTTTTAAAAGAATAGCTGCATGCATGGTTTTAGAAAAGTAATTTGTGGAAATATGTGTTTGGTTCCTTAAAATGATTAAAATTCTATTTATATATATATATATTAAACTAGTGTTTTGTACCATTTAAATAAAAGAAATGCATGGAATCTATGGTGATTACCTACTGGGCTATTGTATGCTCACACCCTACTTATGCCACTTGGCATTGATAGAATCAATATTTTTTGCAGGTTCAAGTTTCTGGTTCAATTTTCCATTGGAGAGGGTTGGTCTTGTGGTTGGTGGTGACCAAGAGATCACATGGAGATCATGTTGGCATGGTTCAATTTTAGTTTTGTATTCATTTTTTGTGTTGTTCAGCATTTGTTGTATTTGGATTAGTTGTGTATTTATTTTTATCGAGTTATTTTTAGTTCTACTATGTAATCAGATTTTCTATTGATCCTGGTTGTTTCTTTTAGTCTAAATCATTCCCATTGGATTATTTTGATTCCTAGAACTAGTTGCTAGCCCATGGTGATCGGGAAATCCCTTTGGGCCTTGTCTCGAACCAGGTTGGGTGTTGGAAATAGATGGCAGCTTGACTTGGTTTGTGACAGTGTACTTCCACACAAGATCCCGCCTATGTGACCCATCACATGGGTTGTCCATCTGGGAAAGGGGTACATATCATGTAGGAGGGCTTACACATCATGTCATCCTTAACTTCTAAAACCCTATCCGTTGCCGCTGAGGGGCTATACGCCATGTGTTTATCCCTGTAGATGGCATTTAGCTAGGTTTTCTCCAGATTTCTAGATCCAATCTTCATACCTTGAATATGTTCTTCCTCTTTTATATTAAACCCTATCTCCACTCAAAAATTGTATATCTGGATAGGGATTGTGGTTTTTGGTCACCGTTTTCCAGAAAATAGATTCTAATAGAGCGTTGGGGTTTCATTGTTCAACCCATATACCTCAGTTCATTCCAACTTTAAATTCTTGATCCAAAAACATCAAAATGATCATCCTCACCTCTCAAAAAACCCATATCTGGTCTTCGTTTATCGATTGGTTCCTTGTTTGTGATTTTGTTGTGATTCCGAGGGTCCGATTGGGCTTAGTACTGCCCAACAATGATGAACCAGGGCATCAATGTCCAAAAGGTGAGGAAATCAAATAAAATGAGGGAAAAAAGCACAAAAAATGTTTAAATATCATTGTCTAATCATTCTTGACCAAAAATCAATAACGGGAATTCAGGGTTAGAAAACATTGAAATAAATCAATTTAAATTGGTACCCGAGTGTGTGCAAAGGCTACAATTGGCGCAAATCAATAGAAGGGGTTGACCTTCTCAATAAATTTTATAAAAATGGTTTAAATCACCAAATTGAAGATTCATACATGGATATTGGATCGTTCATCATCGAATAATGCATCCTCCAATGATTTAAGGAAGTCGTTGCACTTGCTATGTCCCGATTTTCTCTGATCTGGCATCTTACCATCGTCTAATGTGATCCACATATGAAAGGAGGGAGGAGGGAGTCATTGGAGATTCTCGGATTATGAGGCTAACCCTGGGATTTTTTTTATGATGATGTATTTTTAGTAATAGTTTAGGTCAAATGAGTTTAATTAATTAATTTTAATTAAACCCACTGAATGTATCGCCAATGGGTAAGGGATCCGTATGCTTCACACTAACCCATTTTAGGTCTTTTATAGGGTAAAAATTTCATTCTAGACTCAACCTTGGTATCAGATTTATGGTCCAAACTTCCATTTAAGAGTTATCCCATTTTATTTAAGAAGTTGCATATGCGTATTATAAAATATATTTAATATTTTTATAAAATTAATTCTTGGAACACCGGGCCTGAGAATCGCACGTTGTTTCAAAACCTAGTTCTGGATATAAATATATATATATATATATATATATATATATATATAAATATTTCAAAGTCTTACAATGAAAAAACATGTCTCTACATCATTCCATCCTTCAATATTTTTACCCCTAAAAAGAAAAAAATAAAAAAACAACTTGGGATACTGAGCCCACACTTGGCTCTCCCACCCCCAAGAACTCTCTTTCACATTTATAGGATGACACAACACATGAACCAAGGGTATGGTTCATCCATGTATTGTCCTATACTTTTGATCCTTGGTCTCCAACAAGTGCTATGAAAAGGTGGATCCATCCTCGATGTCTAGCTTCCCAGTCAATAATGAGTATAGGGTCATGCACGTATCTCCTCAACTGCGACACGTGGAATACATGATTCACCTACTCCAACTGTGGGGTAGGGCGAGGAATTAAGCAAAATCACCAACCCTCTGCATGATCCCGAATGACCCGATGATCCTTGGGGATAGCTTGCCTCCCTGGTTGAACCTCTGTAATGCTCATTGTGGTGATACTCTCAGAAAAATGTATCCATCCTACTCGAAAACCAAGGGCCTGAAATGGAGATTTGTGTAAGATTTATGTCTTCTCTGGGCCATCCTCATCCACTCACGGATGATCTAGAATTTCTTTGTCATCACCTAACCCATATCTGGGCCCATAAGAGATGTCTCACTAATCTCTATCCAGTATAAGGGTGACCTACATGGTCTCCCATATAAGGAATCAAAAGGTGAAAATGCTAATTGTAGAGTGGTATCTATTGTTGTATGCAAACTCTACCAAGGGTAGGTGATCCTACCAGCTCTAGCTGAAGTCTAACACACATGATATCAACATATCCTCCAATAACTAGATAGCATGATTGGTCTTCCCATCAATCTGGGGGTGAAAGGTTGTACTCATCCTCATTTGATTCATGAATTCCTCCTACAGGCCTCTCTAAAATCATGATGTAAACTGCACATCATGATCAGAGATAATCATTAAGGGACCCCCATGAAGGAGAATGATCTACCATACATACAACTACCCCAAACTCTCCACCGAACTCTGCTCCTTGATAGCAAAGAAGTGTGCTGACTTCATGAGTCAGTCAAATATCACCGAAATGGCATCATGGACCTTCAATGTATGTGGAATCCCTATCACAAAGTCCATGGATATACCATCCCACTTCCACTCTAGGGTCTTAAGGGGCTGTAATAAAACTACTGAAACATGGCGCTCAGCCTTCACCTTATTACAAGTGAGGCACCAAGAGATGAAATAATCTATGGTCCATCTCATTCCAGACAACCAAACTACCACTAAATGTCTTTATAAATTTTAGCCACAATGAGATGTACAACTAGGGAGGATGTGTGGAACTCTTGCATCACCTCCTCCTGAAACGTGACTAGGACCAATGTTCATCCCTGGAACATGATGACATGATTCCCTTCTTCAAAATATCCATCTGGTGAGTTTCCTACGGATACTTAATCATGAAATACCTCAAAGATGATGTCTCCCAGGAATCTCTCACACATTCAAGAAGCGTAGGAGTTAACAACATTGACTACAAAAAATTTGTACCCTCCTGATCGGCCAGGGTTAGTTGTAGGGAGTCTAACTACTCCATAGCCTCCTTCACTAAGCGACCATAGGACTTCTTGATAAATTTCTTTTCTACAAAGTTTTAATTCCCTAAAGTATAGACTATCTCTAATTTATATTCTTATAGGAACTCAGACTGACATCACTATCTCAGGTTCAAGTATCTCTATGTGAAGACATACCTAAGACTCTGGTGGTTTAAGTAAACCAAAAAGAGTTCTCCTAGAAGGTAGTACCTCCACATACTTAGGAAAAAACTACTTATACCAGATTTAGGTCATGAGTTGCATAGTTATTCTCATGGGGTCTCAATTTCCTTGAACTGTATGAGATAACTACTTGCTGATGAGTCAACACATAGCTGAGCCCATTTATAGAGGTATCCTAATACACTATGTTCTCCATTCCATCCTCTGGTATTCTCAACACTAGAGCACTTATTAGCCTCAACCTTAACTCCTCAAAGTCCCTCTAGCACTGCTCAAACTAGGTAAATGACTTCCCTTTCCCCATCAGGGTGGTCAAAGGGGATACGATTCTAGAGAAGTTTTCCAAAAACTTCCAATATTATCCTACATAGCCAAGAAAGCTCCATACCTTTGACATTATCTTAGCTGGATCCAAAGTTAGAACTGCTTCAATATTTACTGGATATATGGCTAACCCATGATCAGAAATGACATGCCTCAGAAAGTAAACCTCATGAATCTAGAATTGGAATTTCGAGTGTTTCCCATAAAACTGGAGCTCACAAAGCATATCTAGGACCATCATTAAGTTCTCTTCATGATCCTCCTATGATATAGAGTGGATTAGTAGGTCATCTATGAGACAACAATAAACTGGTCCAAGTACAACCGGAAGTCTCTTTTCATCAAATCCATAAACACAGAGGGGGTATTCATCACACCAAAGGGAATCACTAGGAACTCATAGTGTTCATAGAGACATCGAAATTACATATTTGGAATATCAGCCTTGCGAACCCTCAACTGGTGGTAGTCGAACCTGAGATTTATTTTTTAGAACCATATCGTACCTCATAACTGGTCAAAGAGGTATTCAATCCTTGATAAGGGGTGATTTTTCTTTATCATGGAATGGTTTATGTGATGATAATCCATGAAAATCCGTAAGCTCCCATATTCCTTTCTCACGAAAAAAACTAAAGTTGCCCAGGGGGACACACCGGGTCTGATAAAAAACTTATATAGAAGGTCCTCCAATCGAAACCGCATCTCCTGGAGCTTGGTAGAGGTCATCCAATATGCCGAAGAAGATATTAGAGTGGTCACAGGATACAAGTCTGTAAAAAACTCCATCTACCTCCTTGGAGGTAGTCTCGAAGAATCCTCGAGGAAGACATCCATATAATCCTCCACAATTTAAGGAACTTAGATGAATGAAGATCTTTCCATACTGAGGGCTATACTCACCAACTGATGGGTGATGGGATGAAACCTCCTACTCACAGAACCCACTTTCCCTACCATGAAATATCTCTCACAAAAAATGAAGAATATCATCCCATTAGTGTGTTGGTATCTGACTTGTCTATGGTGACAGTCAATCAAGGATCAGACCATGGAAAACCAATCCATAGACAAGATTACATCACAGGGTTCCATCATGATTACCAAAAGGTCCCATGTGTACCTCTCTCCACCAATCGACAACTCTCACTGCTGACAGATAAAAGATATAGAATAAGTGTTCCCTATTAGAATCTCAAAATGAAGTTGTTGGGCTAGCACCTCAACTGGGATATCCAACCATAACAAAAGGAGTATAAAGATAAAGGAATGAATAGAACCTATGTACACTAATACTAAATCAAGATTATAAAACACATAGATCATACCTCTAATCATCCTATGCACTACAGGAAAATAAAACTCTATAGTCTGCAGTTATCCACAACCCTGACTGCCAGCTCCTTGAGCCTAAAGTGGGCCACTTGGTGGTGGTGGTGAAAGGATCTCATAATTTATTCCACCACCCATAGGTCCTCCTACTCATCTGCTATATTTTACTCCCTAGGTACCACCCTATCCTCACATGGGAGATCCTTGATCACGGCATTTACTCAACCGTGGCGGTCCATTAGCTATCTACCTATGCTGCTAAGCACATCAGGTTGAGAAATCTCATGCCATGTGACCTCATCTGTCACAAGTAAATCACCACCCCTCTTTGGGCTACCCTAGTGATTTGTAATTCCTCTAACCACATGCTAGAGTCTGATCACAGGGAGGTCTCCTGAACTAAGATCCTGTTCCCTGGATTCTAGTAGTTTCTATAGATGACTCAACTCTATGGCCCCCACTACCAAATCCAAACATTTGGCATCCCTATTATAGAAATATCTCTATAACTATTGCTGACTCTAGCACCCTGACATAGGCGGGGATGCACATTGGCACCACGCTAGCACGAATCTCTCCGCAGAGTCCCTGATCAAACTTATATGCTTGAAAGTAGACATCCCAAATCATGTTAATAGAGTACCATGTAAGGTATGTGAACCTCACCGCATACTCATTCACCATTATCCCTCCTTGCTGCAGCTCTATAAACTCATATATATAGATTGAGCGTAATCCATAGGGGTGGTACTCCTCATGGAACAACTACTGGAAATCGATCTATGATAGTGTCAAATCATCGTGCATCTACATAAAGAGACGCCACCAATTCCCAACTACTATGTGGAAAAGGCTATATTCAAGTAAAACCACCTGATCCATCGATGTCCAGATGATCCGGAAGATACAAAATACCGACTCTAGCTAATAATATACCTCCTAAGGATATGGAATGTCATAGAACCTCAACAGCCTCTGGTGCTAGAACTCATGGAGTGTGATAAGCCTACGCGAATCCTCAGTCTCCTCTACTAGAATGATATGCTACTCGATAGGTGGAGGTGCTGCTACCTACCCACCTAGAGAAAGGGGCTCATGGGTTGGACCCTAAACCAAGTCCTTTCTTCTCATCAGATCATCGTCATGATCCTAAAATGGTATCTTGGTTGGCTGTCATTGTGGATGCATCTTGAGATTTTTCAAGACATACAATGGCCAGATGAGAATATATATATATATATATCAACAATAATGGGGAGATAACTCAAGAAGGATAATCAAATAATCAATCCTATGTGATGTATGTACCATTGATCCCTACAACAAATGTCTAGATATTCCGTGTCGAAAAGAAGGTAGTCAAGGTGCTGGTGAATGGATACGTCAACCGCTCACACCATCATTGGACTCCTTGGTCCGAGATCCACTCTCAAGAAACTTTGAAAATATTTCTCTAAGCCCAACTAAATCCTATTAATGGGACTAGTCTAAAAAACATCCCAAGGAATGAACTTTCTCGGATACCAAATTTTCACAACCCATCCCAAGCTGGAGCTTGAGTTGCAACTACCCCAAGCCTGCCTCTATAGGCCAGGGGTGGTGACCAGCATCGAAGGCATATATAAACTATAGTAGGGATTTTCCTTAGTACCTGTATGTACACACACAACCATATCAATTCATAAGTGCATATGGAAAGAGTAAAATATGCAACAAAACTATAAATCAAACCAAGAATGCATAACCTTTAAGGTGTACAAGAGTACGACTGTAAAAAATGAAAAGTAAAAGGAAAAAAAAACAAGCACAACTAAAAATATGTCCCAACCAGAAAAAATGGGAAAAGTAAATTGTTGAGAGAGCCCTACTCAAGATCTCTAAGTTACGACCATTGTACATAGTCCAAAGTACTAGGTATCCCTAGATCCTCTAAAGTCACCGTCGACCATTCTGTCATCTGCATAAGATATAACATGTATGGGAAAAGCCCATATATGGGTGAGTATATACATACCGAGTAGGACACCTTTAAAGCTAAAGGGGGAGCAGTAAGAGATATAATAAGAATAGAAATATAATATATGTAAGATGCAGTCAAAGAGAACAACTCAACCCAAACCAAGAATAAAAGTAACCTCATCCAAATAGAAGGGGATCAACATGCTGAGTATATGAACTACACATTGAGTCTTAACCACCAATAGTAGGAGAGTAGACTCATCAAATCGTGAGAAGCTAAACATATAAATCATGTAGTATACCCCGCACGTCTTCAACTCCCATGGAAGGAGAGTAACCAAATCCAAGGTGTGGATACAAAAGAATATATATATATTCTTAGTCAAATAATACAAAACAAAAAATTAAGGGGATATCAATATCACAAATCATCCTAGGATGTGGAGTAGACAATAGTTTTAAAAATCCATCAATGATTCCCAACATCTCTCGTGTTTGCCCATAAGTAACCATCTCGGTCAATCCATGCCTCATCACTATGCCAAATAGTCAAGGGGCCACCAACTTGAAGTATAGGACTCATGCCCTAATGAATCAGGGGGTTCCAATCTATAAGTATCCGTAGAGGACCCAGGACTTAGTGCATCAGGGGGTTTCAATTTGTAAGGTAGAGGAACCATGAACATGTTGATGGGGGGTTCCACTCATTCGGTCGAGGACCCACACCATGGTTTGTCAGGGGTGTTCCACTATGGTCATAGAGGACCCGCACCCTATCCGATAAGGGGTTTCACTCGGTAAGGTATGGGACACACACCCTTTCTGATGGAGGGTTCCACTCTATAGGTTGAGGACCTATGCCCTGGTATGATAGGGGTTCCATTCTGGTCACTTAGGACCCACACCCTATCCTATAGGGGGTTCCACTCAGAAGTCAAGGACCCATGTCCTAGTACAATAGGGGGTGGGGGGGGGGGGTCCACTCCAATCATTGAGGACCCACACCCTAGTATGTCATGGGGTTCCACTTGGAAGTTAGCTGTAAAGGTCCCACACCCATGATGATGGGGGTTTCCACTATAAAGGATGAGGAATCCACTTCCTAGCTCTACTGGGGGGTAAAAATCAGTAGTCTTTAGTGATTCTACCTGATCACTGCCTTCATCGGGCATCGCCTCAACAAGATCCATGCCCAGAACATTTCACATCATATCTCATAATACACAATAGAGGGAACCATTATGTTTTATGCAGAAAAACACCCAGGATAGGATATTTTGGAGTCAAAATCTAAGTTCAAATAAAGGAGATACATAAATATGAAGTATTCTAAAAATAGGTTAAGGGGTACACGATGTGTGTGGGGACCCACATGGTGTGTGGTCCTACTCCACCGCCTGGACGTGTCCCTGGACATCACACAACCCCCATCCCATGAGGTAGTACACATCGTGTAGGTGGACTACACGATGTGTCCAAAATAACTAGGGCTGGGTCATGTCTCACTAGCCATGTCTATGTACCGAACTCCGTGTCCGTGTACCGATCCTGTGTCCATATACTCTGTACATAGTGTGTTGCCTCACATAGGGTGCCACCCGTGTGACTTGGCCATGTCCGTGTACCCGGGTACATGGCTGTGTACCTGGCCATGTACTTCAACATGTGATCCTGCCTGTGTGACCCATCACATGGGTTTTCCATCTAGGAAAGTGTTACACAACATGTAGGAGGGATACACACCGTGTCATCCTTAACTTTTCCAAAACCCTAGATGTCACTAAAAGGGGATACACACTATGTGTTCATCCTTGTACATGGTGTGTAGTCAAATTTTCTCCAAATTTCTAGATCCCATATTTTTGCCTCAAATATGGTATTATACTATTATATCAGACTCTATCTCCACCTAAGACTTTTGGATCTAGCTGGGGATCATGGTTTCCGGCATCCATTCTCCAAAAAAGGGATTTCGGTGGAGCATTAGGGTTTCATCGTTCAACCCACATGCCTCAGTTTGTTACACCCTTGATTTCTTGATCCCAAAACATAGAATAAATAATCCTTATCTGGAGAAAAATCCACATTTGGTCTTAGTTCATGGATCGGTTCCTCGTTCGCAATTTCTTTGTGGTTCCAGGGGTCCGATCGGGCTTAGTACCACTCGATAATGTCAAACAGGGACCGCAGGTTCCAAAAAATGAAGAATGCGAATAAAAAAAGGTATAAAGGCATAAAAACAAAGGTTTAAACATCATTGTCCAAGAATTCTTGGACAACAATCAAGAACTATCATCTAGGGTTAGAAAACATTGAGATAAATCAATTTAAATCAGTACCTAGGTGCATGCAAAGGCTACAATTGGTGTAGATCGATTTAAGGGGTTAATATACTCAATAAATTTAATAAAAGGGTGTAAATTACCAAATTGACAAGTCCTACCTAGAGATTGGATCATTCTTCATCAAAGAACGCATATAAAAATGATTGAATGAAGTCATTTTGTTCGCTGCATCTCGATCTTTTCCGATCTGGAATTTTGTTATCGTCTAGTGTGATATGCCAATATAAGGAGGAAGGGAAGCATCGTTGGTGATTCTAGGATTATAAGGCTAACCCTGGGAGTTTTCTCATGACGGTGTATTTTTAGGAAAAATTTAGATCAAATGAGTTTAATTAATTAATTTAATAAATTAATTGAACCCACTGGATGTACTGCTAATGGGCGAGGGATCCAAACTCCCCATGCCTACCCATTTTAGGTCACGTCTAGGGTAAACACTACATTACAGGCTCAACCGTGGTCTCATATTTCTAATTCAATCTTCTATTTAAGATTAATCCTATTTTATTTAAGAATATGTATGTGCACAATATAAAGTATATTTAATATTTTTATAAAATTAATTATGGGCACACCAGGGATTGAAATCACATGCCGTATCAATGCCTAACTCTGGAAATATATATAGAAATATCTAAAAGTATTACACGGAAAAAACTGGGTCTCTACAACATACCTCTTTTTTTGTTGTGTATTTTATAATTATTATACCAAAATTTTTATTAGATAATTTTTATCTTCCTATCTTCATGCTGCATGAACAATAGGGCCTCCCCTCCACTTTGGTGATTTGGATCTACCTACCTTATTTCCTACCTGATTCAAGTGTTGTTACTTTTTTTATCTCTAAAGGTAAGGATAATTCCATGTGGTTTTCTATTCTATTTGTATTCACTATTTTTTCCACTCTACATTCTAAATCCCTTAATTGGGGGATTATGTTAGTTTTTTTTGATTTATTTTTAATGAGATTGATTTTTATAAATATACTTGATGTGAAAGGTCCTCCAATAGTGGGGTTAGTTTTTCATAATATTTTCCATTAGTTTATATGTGTTTGGATGTGATGTGTGATGTACATGTTATGGAGGGTGCTTGTGCATGACCTGTAATGGGAGTGAATTATGGATCATTAGGGATATGAGTGGTCCTATAAGGGTCATGGTTTAACCCCATGTTTTTTATAACTATGAATATAATAGAAAATGTGACGAAACTTGTTCTTGGAACCTAAAAGTCGTATTCCTTGGATATGTTTTGACATAGTGGACCTTGATAGGTTCCCTTTGAGTATCTATTGATAATAGGGAACTCATGAATGTGAAGTATAACATGAGGTTATCTTAGATATAGGGATTTTATATTTTTGGAAGCCTTTATAACTTGTATCTATTATGGGATGGGTGAGAACCATTTACCTTTAATTTAAATGGTTCTGGGTGAGGGGTTTCTTGGATAAGGGAATAATAAAAAGGGGTTCTGTGTATGAAAATCAACCTAATATTGATTTTTAAAATGTAATTAGATATTTTTCAAACTTACACTTGATTCTAAAATAGGGATGAACAATATTCCAATCCATGTTTTGATATAGTATAAGAAATGCTTTGGATATGTTATGGGATATGATTTTGTTATGTTATGTGGTGTTATTTGGATAGGTTATGTGATTTGATATTTTATGTTCTATTATTGGATATGTAATGTGAATTTTTGATATAACATTCCCAATTATGTTGATATTATTAAGAAGTGTATCACTATACCACTTATATTTAATTTCAGAAAGGTATTTTGATGTTATGACTCTCCATTTAGACATAGAAGTGGATTACAATGATATGACACTCACTCCAAATTATTGTGTAGGGTTGTATGTTAATCAAATCCATCAGAGAATCAGAAAATAGGGTTAAATGATATACCCATCCATTAATTTTTATATTTATGGCATAAAATTCCATGTCCATATACCCTTGTCATTGTTTATGGTATGGAATAATATTCCCATTCATCCTTATCATATTTATAGAATGGGATTCAATTTCCATTCACTATTCATAATATTAATGAAAGGGATGTAATTCCCAATTCACACTTGACTTGGTAAATGGGTTTCCACACCACCGAATACGGTGTTTACCCATGGTTATATAAATTTGGATGGAGTTATAAATATATTGTTTAATTATAGATATTGTAATAGGTGATAGTTATTCTAACATGTGTTTTCTTAATTGATTACGGATATATTGGTGGGTGATATTCAAACCATTAGTATTACATGTTATATGTTACAAATGATACTGACATTGGCTGAAGCAGGTATGGCCGCTCATCGAGTGTCTTGTCTAGAACTTGAAGAAGTGACATATATTATTATGATTATTGTTTATTAGTGGTTTTTAGTATATTAAATCATGTATTCACATATATATTTAAGATTATTTTAGGGAAATTATTGGCGGTGTCCTACTGAGTTTTAATCACACCCCGCACATTCACCTTGGTGGGCATTCAGAATTTATGAACAAGAATTCATGTAAGGAAAATACCTCTATATTTTATGGGTGATATAGATGAGTAGATGGAGTGGGATATGGGACTAGATGAAGACTTGGACCTGATTTTGTATTTTTTATCCATTATTTTGTTCTTTTGGAAATAATTATATATTATCTACACATGTAGTGATCTTGGATATGTATGTATGACACATGCGATATTACAATGGTTTCCATTTTGTTATAGCATGTGATATGTTACTTTTATAGTTGTATTATAACTAAAATTCCGAGTTTTTATCATTTATTATTGATTTTAAATTATTAATAATTATGATGTTATTTATGATTACCTGGTATACAAGTTATAGTCTCCCCATTTTATTGATAGACCATTACTGCTAGTCTACAACCTCTATTATACTGGGAGGTGTGCATAAGGTCATTTAGCACCACCAAACTTGGAACTGTTCAAGTTAACCAAGTTGAGTACATTAAAAAGTGTTATAAGAGACTTGTTTTTATTTTTAATACTATTTGGGACATTATATATAGATACAAGAGTGGTCATAATTTGGTAGGGTCATTATTCTCAGGTTTATTTAAAATATGAATAAATAATGTATAATTTACCCAGTACAAGTTTTCCATCCTTGGTTTTCATAGGTTATGATTTTTTTTATTTTCAAGAACATGGTATGTAATTTATGGTTGATGTTTTTAATCTTGGACTAGGATGTAAAGAGAGTAAATATTCATGCATTATATTTAGCATTTTGGACTCACATATAATTTTTATGCTTGTATACGATTTATGGCTTGATTATAAGGAAATATTTAGTTATTTAATGTGTAAAAAACAAGTTATACAACATATTTCTATATAAGTTATTGGTTACACACTACTTTATTTAAATAATGGCTATTGGTTATTTTGTTTCTATCAATTGATGACTGATTATGTGAATCCCTTATGTGTTGTATACATAACTATTTCTCTACTCCAACCTCTCTAACTAAGATATATCTTCCTCTGAATTATTTAAAGTGGAATCCCAATATATATATTTAGATTGGAATATTTAATAGGTCTATTTCATAAATCTATAATTTTCCTTCTTTCCCTCCTTTACCTATAGTTTAGATGAAAGGTCACTCCTTCACCATCCCATTTTTAATATGCTCTTCTAGAATTCTAGGGGGCTAGGTGCTCCAAAAAAAGTGAATTCATCAACCAAGATATTAATGTCTCTAAGGATTCTCTACTAGATATCCTTGAACAAAAAATAAGGTGATGAACATCACTACCTATGCTTTCATGCTACACATGAAGCAGTGGATATATTATAGTCTAAAAAATAACATTATTTTGATATTATGGAAAGAAAAACTCTAAGCGGATTTGATCAATTTCTCCTCACATCATATCATAATGAGAATATCTTTTCCCTCCCTTTCATCCTTCACAACTATTGTCAATGAAAATTTTGATGTAGATGATAGAAATACCCTATAGAACAACATTTCTAATTTTGATCATGTACTCTCTCTATGGATAATTAGGGATAATTAAACACTATCCTTGAGAATATGGAAAAAAAGGAAGGATGTTCCATCTCTTGAAAGGATATTGATGATTTAAATATCTTTTTAATAGAAAATTAGATGTTGGACATTTACTTTTTATCATTCCTTTAACTTGGTGAAACTATAAATAAGGTCACAAGAGGACATGGTATCACTTGGATAGGTGTATCACTAAATTTAAAGGGATTTTATTATTCCCTAATCTTCATATCATTCACTTACCTTGGGCTCTCTCAGATGATGATCATTTTCTCATTAAGCTTAATTAATTCTCTTCACATAATGTATTATTTTTATTTTCTAAAATATGGATTATTGAAAGTGAATTCTTACAGGAGTTTTATAACTCATGGGTTGCACCCATGTAAGGAAACACCTAGGTGATCCTACATAACATGATTAGGTGTTAGAAATAGGACCTTATTGAATGGTATTTTGGAAGAAACTAAAAGACCAGGAGTAAGAAAGACCTGAATAAAGAGATTCAATAAATTGATTATTCTTTACAATATTCATGGGATAATGTCCTCTTAACAAAACTATATGTGAAATATAAAAAATTATAAAAATTTTTATTAATGGAAGAGCATAAGTCTTGAGAGAGAGATATGAAAAATAGGTTGAAGGAAGGTGATCAGAATACAACATTATTTCATGATTTTATTAAATAGAGGAAATAAATCGGAAATATAAAAATAAAACTTAAAGATGGATCCTTAAGTAGTGATGTGAATATCATAATTCCTCAAGAAGTGGAGTATTTATCCTCCTTACTAACCATATTTGGGGTTAGGTAAAAGGATGGATACCCAATAGATAGTTCTAATGACCCCTTTTTTGTTTTTATCTCGTATAGTATCAATAACCAAACAAATGTTATTCTCGGTAACTAACCCATTGAGGATGAAATATGGAAATTAGTGAAAGGATAGAATATGGATAGTTCTATTGGTCCCAATGGTATTCCAGGCTCCTTATATGTGGTGGCATGGAAAATTTTCAAGGATATTTATTATGTAGAAATCCTTGTTTTTTTTCAAATGCGGAGATTTACCAAGTGTATTTTGTTTGACATCATGTTTTATTATACCATAGGTAAGATTCAAACATTCCTTTAAATAGTTTTAGAAAATAAATATGTGAAAATTATATTATATGGGTTTTAGCAAGATTATTAATGATAAACTAACTCCAATGTCACCTAATCTAACATTAGAGGAGAAACATGAATTTATTATGGGTATATAAATTCTTGGGACCATTTCCCTGGTATAAGAGGTGATCGCTAATATAGACCATAATATTCATAGGGTAAACATCATGATGAAGTTTGAAATAGATAAATCCTATGATTAATTGGATTAGAATTTCATCCTCAAGGTGATATAAAGATTCAACCTCTCAATGTGGTTTTGTGACTTGGATTTCAAATACATCTTCTACCTTGGTTTCTAGTGATCCTGATGGGATAGAAATTTGAATTTTTTTTAATCCATATAGGCCTAAAATATGGTAACCCACTATCCTAAACCATTTTTATTTCCCATTATTAGTTCAATAGGAACCTCAATAAGGGAATATAATCCAAAAATGTTGGCATATTCAGAGGATTCTGCGATTTTCCTAGAATTTCACATATCCTATTTGTAATTGGTACAATTTTATTTATTAATAGGAATAAATATTCATTAAATATATAAAGGATATATTAGATAAATATAAAAAACAGAGTGGGTGAAAGGAAAATAACATCATAAGAAGTGTTCATTTGTTCTCCAAAGTCTCAAGAATAAGAGTCTAACTCACTGAAATATGGTGTAGTTTCTCTAAGAAGAATATTCCTTTTAATACACTGGGGTCCATTTTTAAATGTTAGATTATGAATTTACTATTATTATTTCTTGGTTAATTAAATTTCTAGTTTCGTACTCAACTTGAAATCTCACTTTAAATCCTTAGAAAGGAGGATAGTTCTCATCAATATTTTTCTTCATCCACAATCACATTTTATCCTCGATTAGAGTATCTAAAAATGATATTAGGAATATAAAATGGACTATGCTAATTTTAATGGGGTTTCCAAATAGAATTTCATTGTCACTAGTCAAGCTGGGAAAGACTGGAGAAATTGGTGGATGAAGGTTGTATTAACATCTAAAATCTTGAAAGGAACCATGAAAGAATTGAAAGTGAAGCTTGTATGGGATATCAAAATAGGATATTCACCATGGAAAAAATTTATTAGGATGAACTATGAGAAATATTTTGATGCTATACACAATTAAAACCACCCTCCTTCTCCCCTATGGAGACATCTTTTGGAACCTCTCTACTCCTTATTGGAACACTTCCACTGCGTTATTAGGAAAGATGAATTTGGTTTTTGGAAATAAAATTAGTTGGGATCAATGCTCTAATTCATTGGATGTCCCTTTCATAATATTTACTTCAAGTATGGTTCTCTTTACCCCAACTTCACTAATTCTGTGTTAAATCACAAACAAAGAGAGTTATTAAAACATATACTACTTGATGATGAGGAGGAAGATATATGTATTTTCAATTTGGTGGCCTCATGTTTATTCAACATTAGAGATTAATATATAATATTTTACATGAGGATAGGTGATGACTATTGGGGATGATTTTTATAGCGTAATATCATTCTTTCTAAGATTTGATTACTTACCTGACATGCTCAGAATGGAACCTTTACTATAAATAATGTTGTTCATAAACTGGGGATTTCCCTAGATTATAAATGATCTTATTGTAGATCCCATCAACTTGAATCAGAATGAAACCTCTTTATCAAAGGGTACTGGGAAATTATCACTTATAAATTCATAGACACCAACCTTAATATTAAACATATTTATTCTAATTTTTATTTATTTCATGTAGCATAGTTCAGTAACATGGATATGAAATCAATTTAGGGGAATATTTTTTGCATGAATTTTACTTTTTTCTATTGGTACATATGTGATGCTCTAAATAAAACATGATCTAGATAGTAATATTATAGACATTCCCAACTTCAGTTTAGGACACTACTACTATTAAAAGAGATTAACTCTTCATTAGATGTTTAAAGTAGCCCCTCAACCATGTTTTTAATTGACTAATATCATCACTAACACTCATGGAAATGATTGAATATAAGTAGGAACATCATAGGATCCTCACATCATCTATCTCCAACTAGGTCTAACACATCCCCCTTTTGGCATCATCTGACCCTAAGAATATCCAGTGCAGCCTCACTACAACATTTGTCTTTAAATATGTCCTAACAATCCCCCATATGGTGATTTACTACTCTATAAAAAACCAAATAATCCCCCATATGAATTATATATCTTACCAACTTCATTATTGAGAACATATGATGATTAATTACTACAAGTCCTCTAAAGATCCCCTATGGTATTATTTTACTTGCAGAGTTTTTCTTCAAAAAGCTCATATGGAGATAAATTGAATTTAGAATAGGTTCTTGACCTTATAAATATTCTAAATAAGGTATTTATTTTTAAGATATCTCTGATTTAAGATTTACTCAAGACTCTTATGGAATGTATAGAATTTAAATCACCAACCAAGAAGGTAGTGCCTCTAAATCTTGAAGGCAAACATTACCACTACTATTGGTCCCAGTGTTATCTAGCACCCCTAGGTTTTTCATGAAATGAAATTATCGAACCTCATTCTTTCAAAACATCATATATAATCCTATATACGACTTTATGTAGGCACAAATACTTGATTCCCATATGGGGAGAGGGGAAGATTCATGTGATGAAAAAATATCCCAAGGAAACTTCCTATCACAAGGCATTTTCTAGATGGGGTGGGATGCACTAGAAAAATAAATCCAAGTGGGAGTGACCCCTAAAGTGGAAAATATCCTAGTATTGGGATAAGAAGGTCCTTAACATGGTATCAAATCACATGAAGCATGTTAAAAACCCCTCAGGTAACACTGAGGGGGATATTATTGTCCTAGGGTTGTCCAACTCTCACCTTAGGATTTTATGAAATTGATTTAACTGAACTAGTTATTGTGAGGTGTTATATATATTTTTTTAATAGGGATCTATATAATAACCACATCTCGAGTCCCACATGGGGAGAGGGTGAGTTTCACATGATGAAGAAATATCACAAGGAAATTGACCCCTATCATGATAAATTTTTCATATGGGGATTGAAAAAGCTATTTCCCTTATAAAAAATAAAAAGGAAATATTTGATGCTGCATGGATATAGTGTATGGATAGGTTCAAGTGAAACCACTTTTATATAATGATTTTATGTAATTTGATTCATGTTTAAGATAAGTTTTGGTGATGGAATTGTGGTCTATAGTAGTCTTGAAAGAGTTTGTAAGATTCCAAAAAAGTGAGAGAGATTAAAGAGTTTGTTAGTTTCCTTCCGAAGTCATGAGAAATCATAGAGAATACATCCATTAAATGAAATACCTTTGGATAATGTTTATAGAATATTTGAATAGATTGATAAGGTATCAAGATAAATTAAAGATGTTATGAGTTTTTTGAATAAATTTAGAGATGGATTGAAGTTAATACAAAACCTCCATAAGATTGGAACAAGACTTCGTAAGGTTCGGAAAAATAATTTGAGGATTTTAAAAGACTTATTATGGTTTATATGAGTCATATATGGCTTCATATGAGTGATTTTCACTTCTTTATATGAGTAAATAAATCCTTGTATGAGTAATTTTACTATGTTTATGTTCCATTTCCACAGAAAAAATTCATTTCAGAAACTTTATATGAGTCATTCCTTGGTGAAATTACTTAGAATTAGATAATATTTATTGTAAATAAATGAGGATAAAATTAGATTATTCATAAAATTATATTCCAAGGAATTAAACATCATAATTATATTTAAATTCATTATAATTCTTTATAAGAATCAAGAATCAAACCAAAGGTGATGTTGTGAGAAGAATTTGGGAAGAGTTTCATGTATTAAGAGAGGAGTGCAACATTGTAGAACCATGCACACATAATTATTATCAAAGGATAATAAATGCATTTATTTTTAGTGAAAATAAGATTGTGATGATTTGAATATATCATAAATAAATAATTGTTTATTTCTTAAGGATATTTGAATAAAGATCCTGACTATATTTGAATATGATTGGATGAGTTCAAATAGGAGAATATCCCACCAAAATTGAATAAAATTTCTATATCAAATATAGAAATATTATTGGAATAATATTAAGATGGAATATGCTATGAATATAAAATAAGCATGAAATGAAGAAAAAAATTAGATAACTTTAGAACTCAAAAATTAATTCAAAAGGGAGATAATTTCTATGTATCAAGGATGAAGAGTACCTAACACATCCAAGAAACACATATCCATTGAATAAGAAGGATAATAAGTTGAGTACATTCATGAGTTCCCTTACATTGAGAAATTTTGAGAAGATGACCCCACATTAGGGCGAGAAATTCCAAGTGATCCATGAAATATGAATAAGTCTAGGAATGTGGAATTAAATAAGGACATGGTAAATATGCCAACAAAATCAATATATAGTTTCATTTGAAGGCATATTTGAGGAATGAGTTTGGTAGGATCCTTGAAGAACCATCAAGGTGAAGTATAAAGACCCCATCATGAGATGAAAATAATCCTTTAGGGAGATAACTTCATATGGTGGGAACCAATAAAAATAATACATTGGGAGGAAGGTGTTGAAATCAATATAGACCAGGTATTTTGGGAGATTATCTAATATGATTTTTGGGAGTTTGTTTTTACTTGTAATTAATTATTTTTAGTGAAGAAACTAGGCCTTAGAACTCGACCAAAACCTAGAAAGGAGTAGACTTTAAAGGTTGAACATTGTAAATACTTATTTTATATGCCTTTAATTTACTGTATTATTAATGTGATGATGTGAGACACAATAAGAGTGGGTTGAGTCTTTAAACATCCACAAAGGTTTAAGTGAAGGTAAAATTCATAAAAAATAAAAAGGGATTGTTGATTCACCCCTCCCTATCTTTGTGATTTCACTAGTACTAGACACTTCAAGAGGTATGAGAGATAATCAAGTTACTCTATGAAATATATAATCTTTACTAAATATTTAAGGTTTCTTAATTCAATAAAAAAAATAAAAAAGGAGTAAAGGAAGAAGATAAAAGTTTCAAAGGACAAGAATGATCAAAGTAAGTATTCCTCTATAATTTTTTTTAAATTATCCTTTTTATGAAACTAATTCAAGTTGTAGAGTGTACAAGGAGGATAATAATATTGAAATAGTTAAAGAACAATACTCTAAGTATGAAAATATTTAAATAATGTTCCCATTTAAGTGGTCAGTTACATATTTATTTATATCACTGATAATCTTGATCAAAATACACAACTATAAAATGAGGTTAAAGATATAGAGGATTCCTTAGACAAGAAGTTTTAAAAGTGTAATATCTTCACAAATTTTTTCAAGTTAAATAATAATATGTGAATGTTTGTAATAAACATATTTCCCTAATATAAGAACATGTTAAAAGGTATATATTTGAGAATTTATTTTCTAAAATAACATTTGTTGAAGTTATCCATGCATTGGAAAGTCTTTACAAAACTTTAGTGAATATAAATATATTTTCAATTGAAGGTTAAGGAAAAAAGAGTAATATATCTCAACAACTTCTTATAAAAAGAAAATAAAATACATGAGGATTATATTGGGATGATAAAGAAGTTATGAGAAGATATTTTGAGGTTAGTTAAGGATGAAAATAATTTTATCAAAATAAAGTGACTTAAACTTGAAGTGAAGTTAAATGGTCTAGAATTTACACAAAACGGGACTTACCAGACACCTAAAAGAAGATACATTGAAATGAAATAATATTATTAAATTATTATTCACAAAAATAATCATATTTATGGTAAAAAAAATTTAGATCATCCAAAGAAGCATCTACTTCAAGATCTCAAATAAAGGTAACCATAATCTAGAAAATAGTTCTTTTACTAATGTTATTTCATTTGTTTATATAGGTTTGAACATGAAATATGGAAAAAATGGGTAACTAAATTTTTTTCTAAGCCTACATTATCATTAAATATGGATGTGGTAATATTAAAGTAAATAAACCCCCCAAGTGATTACTAAAATCATGGTGTTACGACCTAAAAACAACAATCTTAATAAGCTATCCAAATTTCAACTAATGAGAAAAGAAGGTAGTCCTTGAACATTGTCGGTATTATTAGAATTTTGGGTGTAGATACACTTATTTTTGGAACAATACATCAATTAATGAAAATTTTATAAGCTTTAAAGTTTGGGTATCATAGTTGAAATAAGGATAACACCTACTATTCAAAATTATAACTCATATAAAATGATAAATATATTACTCAAAAATCATAAATCATGAATAACTTACATAATTAATACTATTAGAGTGGTCAAAATACTGATTAATTCTAGTATGCACAAGTCCTGCATCAATTATGTTCCAATATAAAAATAAGGCCACAAAAAAAAGGAAGTGATAAAGAAATATTATAATGTTTCCTTGGGTTATAAGTAAGTATAAAAAGGTGCTCAAAAAAATTAGAGAGTTGCGAAAACCACTCAAAATAGGGATAATAAGAAAAAGAAGGAATCTTCCAAGGATTTAATACCAAAGTCATTATACTTCCACTATAATCAAAGGGGATATAACATGGATCATTAAAAGTAATCCATGAAAATAAATATTAAAATGAGAAAGATTAAATTAAAGGAATTATCTATATTGGAAATAAATAAAAAGATTATATTTTATAAAGACATAATTGATGAAGAGTATGGAAATTCACCTAAAAATTGTAACTTAAAGGATGTGAAGAAACCATTTGAAGGATTTCGGAAACCCAAGTATGTTAGTAGATAGTTCCTCACTAATTTTCTAGATCATTTAAAACATGCTAAATAGTTGGAGAAAGCCCAAGAAGATTAAAGTGATAAAGGAAAGCATGTTAGTTCACATGAAGGAAGAAAATAGCTATATGGAAGGTACAAGAAGACAATAAATTTTGTAAAGTAATGTATTAAACTCCTACATATGCAATAAAATATGTTAAAATATTAAATTAGCACTATGTGAGACAAAGACATTACTATTAGAAGTAACGATGAAATATTCATACAAATATAAGTCCAAATAAGGAGAAGAAACCATGCTACTCTAGAAATATAAAAAATGGAAGAATAAATGGAGTACAATAATTAAGAACTCTTGATATTTTAGAGCTAAAAATAAGGTTTCTGGGTTGAGACTCAAGTCTCAGTCCTATTACACTTACTAAAGAACAATGAAAACATACTTCTTATTCTGTTTTTATTTATTTGTTTACTGACATTTAGGGAATTGAGGGATAAAAACAAAAATGGGGAGTTGTATGAGGATATATATAATGGAACATACTTTAAATATAGATATTTCTTCAAAATTGAATAATATTTATTACATAACACAAAAAAACCACGCCAAGACCATATAGGTTTAGTGTCTTTAGAAACTGGGAAACATAAACAACTGGTTCATAAAACAGCCACATTGTTTCCTGCTTATTTCTTCATAACTAGAATTATTTTTGACACATATTAATTAATACCCTTATTTATGACATGGGGAAAAGAAACATATGAAAGGGTGAGATCAAATTCTTAGTAAGGGTAAACAAGGTAAATATCAATCATAAACATAACATTTGAAAATCCTATCCTGCATATAAAAGATCATAATATCATGTTATGGGATAAATCATAAAAGTGCAATGTAATACCAATAGTCATAATATAAGACATGAACTTTCATGGAATACACACATAATCATATAAAAGCATTTCATATTAGTCAAGGCTCATTGCCGAGACCATCATAGTAGAAAAAGTCCATTACTGAAGCAAGTTCACTCCTCGTTCCAGCCCTGTATTATTGAACCAGATTTACTTGTCATTCCAATTATGTCTATATAATGAGATATAAATCTTTACTAAATTAATTTTATGGAGATATAGGTCCCCCACCATATCATAATTAAAATATTATTATGTGTTCCACAAAAAATAGAAAAAAACATTCACCATAGCATAACCCATGAAATAAATTGGGTTTATTAGACATCATTCCATCACAATTTATATAAAACTAATAGATTTACTAAATAAAATTTCATAATAAACACAATAAAATCATGGTAATAATAGGGATAGGAATATAACCCTTTTTAAATAGTGTAATCTTAGATGGAAAATAATTTTGAGAAAAAACTTGAAATTAATTCTTGAGGAAAATATCATTTCTTCTTCAAAAATGTTTTCCTTCCTAAAAATGCCACACAATATTAGAAGAAATAATTTTATATGAAAATAAAAATTTAATATTTTAGGTAAATATTTAAGGAAATAAGGTGTCATGAAATCGTAAAAATCCATTCATTTTGTATAATTTTAAAAAAACATTCTCCTCGTACTTTTGCCCGAAAAGTCAAATAGTACCTCAAATCAAATAATGACAAAATATTCCTTTCATAAAATTTAATAAAAATTTAACAAAGGGTAAAATTAACTTTAAATTTTTTTATAAGAATATAAATAATATTAAATAATTAGTAAACATGGATGTGGATGATAAATATACCCTAGTAAATACTTACGTATAAATTTTTTTGGATGAAAATGATATTGTAAAATTATCCCTTACCTTTGGTCCTATATCATTAGTATTTTTGAAAGCCTCATGAATAATGATTTAAATAATGTTATTGATTTATTATAGAATCATAATAATTTTTATGATATCATAGATGATTATATTATCATCCGTTTTTAGTAACATTTCATTATCAATCGTTATTCAGATATTAACTGCTTTGTGTTCTTATGCAAGATTTTTAGGATAATTTCATGTTCCAATTCTTAGGTTATAGTTAAATAATTTATATAATTATGTTAGTATAATATATAACTTATTTATTAATTCAATTCCTATATATAATCATCATTTAATGAAAATTATGCAGAACGAATCATAACGCACTGTGGAGACGGTAAGCCTTACGTACACACGAGCAACGATATCATTCCCATAATTATTGAATGGTATTGAAGTTGATGATGTATGATATTTCAGAATTATTATAATGTTATAATAATCATATATAATTATTATTTTCATTATTATACCCATCCAAGTAAGGTTGTGGTGAAAAACAGATTACACTACGGCGTGGAGACGGTAAGCCGTACGTATGCACGCGTGGTGATTTCATTTTTCATATGATGGGTAGAAGGTGGAATATGGTTGTTTAATGTTTATAATAACATATCATCATATGAGTGATACTTATTTTATTTCTTTATAATGAAACAACTAATGAAGAGGAAGTATAAGAAGAAAGCAGTTTGAAAGATTCGGTAAATGATATTACATCTTCTTGGATGTGCCTCCTCTAAATCTCCTCTTAGAGCACTAGAGTTGGCCTTTGAAGATGATAATAACCTCTAGAATGAAAATATATAAGTTTAGGAGTAAAATATGAAGGGGTTTTCTGAGATTGAATTCTCAAAATGGAGTGACAAGGTGAGGGAGGAGGTGCCCTTTTATAATTGAGGTGAAGGGCACTTTTGGAAACTCTATAGATAATAATTTATAATAAAATAAAACCCTTCAAAAAAACATAAAAAGTGTCCCAATTTCAAAGATGATATGAGATAGGGTTGTAATATAACAAACCAATAAATTTTTGGACAATTTTTTTTGTCAATTTAAACCATATCTTTTTAATTGACACTTAGTTATTCTTTTTAATTTTAATAACAATAATAACATTAAAAATATTTAATGGTCATAAATATTTACTTATATGGTGTTAGTTGAACATAAATGGACATTTTATGAAATTTTAGACCTTATAATTATCACGTTGTAATTTTTAAATATTTTTATGAATTTTGAATAATTTACTAAAATTTTATTTTTATAAAATAGCAATATTGTCAATTTTGACACTATTCATTTATTTGACTTTAAATAAAATCCACACAGAAGATAAATTCAAAATAAAATATTTAATACACTAATAAAATTTCATAGTCACCTATAAAATTTTTGGATCACATTAATTATTTCATATGATATTTATTTTAATATTTTTAAAACCATTTATTTGATATTTCTATTAATAAAATAATATTTACATCACTATTGTGTCATCATTAATGGTAATTATTTAATCTATAAAAATTATAAATAAATTCACATGATATAGGTAATTATTTTATATTTCCAGAGATATATATAGTCGATATTATCTCTTATTTATTTATATATTAAAATTAATATACTTATATAAAATGATATTGTGACATTTTTTCATTTTCATTAGTTTTTATTACATTCATGTCATATTCATAGATTAGTGGCCACAAAGTGATTGAATTTCTAATAATATATTATAAGGGTATAATTTAGTCATCCAATAGGTTTTTATAGGTGTTAAGGTAATTTTATAATATTATTTTTACCCTTAATTACCCGATTTACCTTTAACCATGGTAATAAAAACAATTACCAAAGTTACTATTCATAATGCCCAAAAATTAAAGTATCCTATTAACATAATTTGGAAATAATGATTCAAAATATGGAATAAATTTTTCAAAATTTAAAACAAATAATTTTCAATAATTAATTTAAAATTAATCCCATTGTTGAAATGAGAAAACGAGTTTCAAAAGTTAAAACACTACAAAAGATTGAAATGTTTTTACCTATAAATTCAATGTAAAATTAATGATAATGACATAAATTGTATTTAATGGTAAAAATATATTCTATTTATACATTAAAACCATTAAATATTATAATTTAACCATATTAATTATCTCGATGAAAAACGTTTTTTTAATTAAAATTTAGCGTATTTTTACTATTCATCAAAAAATGAAAGTTATTGGAAAAATATCAAAAATTTATCCAAAGTAAATTTTTATATCCCAATTCAAAATAGAATGTTTATTTTTCCATATAAAAATTATTAATGTGTAAAATTTTTAATTTAAAATGGGTTTTCCATTCAGAGATGTAAAATAAACCTTTTTAAAAAAATAGATTTTTATACATCAAATAGGCTTTTATTCATACCCTATGACTAAAATATCTATTGTATGAATATAAAAAATATTTTATTAAGTAGATAACACATATATATCACATTAATTTCATTACCAAAAGTAATACACTCAAAAATACAAATATCTAATTGATTTATATTTTTCATAAATAATTGATAACCAAAGAATTCTCAATGTATCTTTATAAGTTAGTTATAGTTATTTGTGCTAACCTAATGGATAGGCTATAATGATAATTTTATACTAAGGGCATATCATGGTTCATTTAAACTCACGATTGCGTGCAACACAAGATACCGAAGAATAAAAAATTATTTAAAGAAAATATTTCATAAAAAACATTTGGGTGTTACATTCTACCCCCATTAAACTGAATTCCACCCTCAAAATTCATCACTTGGAAACAAACATATGTGGATACCTCTCCCTCATCGTATCCTCAAGTTCCCATGTAGCTTATTTAAATTTGTGGTTCCTCTATAAAACATTAACCAAGTGAGTGGTCTTGTTTTGTAGAACTTTTTCACTACGATCCAGAATCTCTATCAGTTGTACTTAATAAGAAAAATATTTCTCCAGTCGTACGACTTCTGAGATCAGTACATTTGAAGGATATGGTATGTACTTTCTCAGGAAAGATACATGGAACACATCATGAACTTGAGAGAGATTTGGTCGAAGCTCCAATCAGTAAGCTACCTTCCCAAAATGATCTAGAATTTCAAAAGGACCGATATACCTAGGGCTTAGATTGCCCTTGTCTCCAAATCTCATTACTCTCTTCCAGGGAGATATTCATAAGAACACATTATCACCCACTTTAAACTCTAGGTCTTTTCTTCAGTTGTCAGTATAAATTTTTTTTGTTGACTCTGAGCTACTCTTATGTGTTCTTGAATAGATCTAAACTTTTCTGTCATTTCATCAACAAGATCAGGTCCAAATAGCTTTCTTTCCCCAGCTTTGTCCCAACAAGTTGGAGTTCTACACTTCTTTCCATAGATGGATTCATAAGGAGTCATCTGAATACTAGAGTGAAATCTATTATTGTAGGAAAATTCCACAAATGGTAGGTGTTGATCCCAACTACCTTTGAAATACATAGAGAAAGCTCTCAACATGTCTTCCAGAGTTTGAATTGTCCTCTAAGACTAACAATCTTCCTGAGGATGATAAAAAATGCTAAAACTCAACTCTGTATTCAGAGCATGCTTAAGACATTTCTAGAACTTTGAGGTAAACCTAGGATCCCGATTAGATATAATAAAAAGTGGTACTCCATGAAATCTTACTACTTCATTTACATATATCATGGGAAGCTAATCAAGAGGGAAATCCTCTCTAATAACAATGAAGTGTGCTAAATTCGTAAGGTGATAAACTATAACAAATATAACATTATTGTCTTTGGATGTTATAGGAAGTCCGATGTCAAAATCTATAGTGATGTTTTCCCATTTCCATTTTGGTATGGGTAATGGTTGTAACATCCACTTAGACTTCTATCTCTCAACCTTAACTTTTTGACAAACCAAGAATCCAGAGACATATTTGACCAAATCCCTTTTCATGCCATCCCACCAGAAGTACTCTTTCAGGTCCTTGTACATATTTGTACTTCTAGGGTGAATAAAGAATAAAGAACTATGAGCCTCATCCAATAACCCCTTTAATCCTGGTATGGGAGGAATACAAACCTGGTTCCTGAATCTTATTATTTAATCTCAATCAGGGTTGATTTTAGGAACATTTCTCACCTTCTTTTGTAACTCTACATCTTCCTTCTGCGCCTCCTTAATCTTCACTTGTGTATATTGTTGGACATTCATTTGATAAAGATAATATTTCTCCCATTCAATTTAAATTTAAAGATATATCCTTTTCAAATCCATAAATATTGAATCTTTTGTGATCCTCATCATGGACAATCTTGCATGGTCTTTTCTACTCAAAGCATCTTCCACCTTGTTCGCTTTACCATGATGATAATATATTGAGCAGTAATAATATTTAATCATCTCCAACCATATTTTTTGGCACATATTTAGCTCCTTTTGTGTGAAAATATACTTTAAACTTTTATGATCAATATAAATATCACACCTTTCACTATAAAGATAATTCTTATATATCATTAATGAAAATATTACTGTAGCTAACAAAAAATCTTGAGTTGGGTAATTTTGATCATGAATTTTTAACTGCTGGGATTCATAAGCTATCACTATATAATTTTTCATGAGAACACATCCTATACCCTTATTTAATGCATCAATATAGACCACAAACCTTTATTCACTACAAGGCAGTGTGAGCATAGGTGCACTGGCTAACCTTCTTTTTAGATCTTTGAAATTATCTTCACATTCCTCTATCCAAATGAACTTAACTCATTTCAGAGTGAAATTGGTGAGTGGATTAGATAATCATGAAAAATATTTCACAAAACTTCAATAATATCTAGCCAAACCAAGAAAATTTCAGATCTCAGTTATCATTGTTGATCTCGACCATCTTTTAATAACCTATGTTTTTGCTGGATCTACAGATATCCCCTCTCTTGAGATTATGTGACAAAAAAATGAAACTTTCTGAAGCGAAAATTCATACTTGGTAAATTTGGAATAAAGTTTCTCCTTTCTCAAGGTCTTAAGTACAATTCTCAAGTGATCTTAATATTCTTCCTTGATCTTTGAATAGACAGGAATATCATCTATAAAGGCTACCACAAACTGATAAAGATTGTCTCTAAAGACTCTATTCATTAGATCCATCAAGATAGTGGGGGAATTAGTAAGACCAAAAGGAATAACTATAAATTCATAGTGTCTATACCTTGTAAGAAATGCCATATTTGGTATATCTTCCCTTTTAACCTTTAATTGATGATATCCTGTACATAGATCAATCTTGGAAAAGTATTGAGCTCTGTGTAGTTGGTCAAATAAGTCATCAATGCAGGGAAGATGATATTTTTTATTAATAGTGATCTTGTTAAGTTATCAATAATCAATACAGAGTCTTATTGATCCATCTTCCTTCTTAACAAATAGAACATGTGATCCCTAAGGTGATTCACTAGGATGTATGAATCCCTTATCAAGATTCTCTTGGAGTTTCTTCTTCAATTCTTACAACTCAATTGGGTCCATTCTATAAGGTGTCTTTGAAATAGGAATAACACCCGGTATGAGTTATATTGAAAAATCAACTTCACAATTTGGTGGAAGACCTAGAAATTCCTTTGAAAAGACATCATTAAACTCTCTTACAATGGGCATATTCTTAATTGTGAGTTTCTTCCCAACCATTTGAGATAAATAACCTTCATTTATTGGAATCAAGATCCATAAGATGGAAGAAATTTCTATTGGAAGGTTATATTCATACTTTCATCGATAGATGATCATATATTAATCTGGAATTTGAAATGTGACTTCCCTTATTTGGAAATTGATATAATATCCATATAGAGAAAAAAAATCCATGCCAATAATCACATAAAATTTCTATATAGGAAGGATCACAAGATTTGCAGGAAGCACTTTCCCTCAATATTTATCCAGAGAAGAATTGTAAACTTTTGATGTGACTGTTGTGCCATTAAGAGTTGTCACAGCCAACTCAATATCTAATTGTTGAGGTAATATGATGGTACCCTTATAAAATTCTTCATAAATAAAAGTGTGGGTGGATTTATAATCAGATAAAACATTTTCTACTTTAGAGAGGATGGTAAGTGTACCTTTCACCACTTCATTATCATACTCCACATCGCCGATAGTGATTGCATGTGACTTTAATTTCTATTTGGACTTAAGAGTTTTTTGATTTAAATCATTATCAATAACCCTTAGATTAGAGAATTTATTGGCATAATGACCCATTTCATTGCACTTGTAACATTGAAGTGTTGGAGGTGAATTCTATGTAGCCTTTTCTTTGTTCGCATCACTAGACCTCTTTTTCCAATCACTTTAGCATTCAACTACCTGATGAAATTATTTTCCACACTTAAAAAATTTAATAGTCCCTTTAAGACAATTCCATCCATGTTTCTTTCCACACTTTGAGCATAAAGTGAAACTCATCTTCTTTTCAGTGTGGTCTTTAGATTTTCCTTTGAATTCAAATTTTCTCTTCTTATCAAAACCATATGACTAATGGGTTACTCCAATATCTATCTCAACCTTGAGAGCACATCTAAAAATTTCCTTGTATCTATTGAAGTCCCTTATGGCTAATTCCCTTCTAATACATGGTTTTAAGCCACTAAATAATCAATCAATTTTACTCTTAGATTAGATAATAATTCCAAAAGAGTACCTTGAAACTCTTGTAAAATTTACTTTGTAGGTACCAACAGATTCATCATCCTTTTTCTTAAGTTCAAGGAACTCTTTATCCATCTTTTTTCGAAGAATACGAGGAAAGTACTTATTGAAAAATAAGTTCTTGAACTCATCCCATTCCATGGAATCAATTTCATCTCTTTGCCTTGTATTATTGATAAGATTCAACCATTGATTAGCTTCGCCTTCTAAACGATAGACTGCTAAGATGAATTTATCATATTCATAGCATTGTAGAACAAAAAATAACCTTTTAGTGGTACTGATCCATTATTCAGACATTAATGGATAGGAAGACCCGCTGAATGAAGGTGGATGCTGTATCATGAAGGTCTCAATAAAATGTTTCTCCCTCCTTTGCTCGTTTGGAATTCCTGCATGATTCATATCTTGAGAAAGTTGTGTGAGCATGTCTAAAAGATTTTTTATTCTATATCCCATATCATTTGGTTGCTTAGGGGGACTATAATTGCATTTCCCGTCACATTAAACATTAACGCGGTTTATTTAGGTTCCAGCCATGGACTAAAACCAAGAAGCATAGTGTGAGAAACACTAATCATAATTGGAAAACCACATAATCAAGAATAAAATTTCAATTTAGGAAACTTTTGGTTTTATCCTAGGTTATCCATGAACATCTCAAAAACACTATGATAGGATTGTAACCTATACTTAGACTTATCCTTAGGGTTCTTACTAAGGTTCTCTCATCCTAGTTTCTAAAGGTTAAATATACCTTTGCTCTAGTACCAACTATAATGATCCACAATTTACATATAGATATTACTTCAACATTGAATAATATTTATTACATAACACAAAAAAACCATTCTAGGATCATGTAGGTTTAGTGTCTTTATAAACTGGGAAACTTAAACAACTAGTTCATAAAACATCCACATTGTCTCCTTATTATTTATTCATAACTAGAGTCCTTTTTGACATATCTTACTTAATACCCTTCTTCATGACCCAGGGAAAAGAAACATATGAAAGGGTGATCTCAAATGCTCAGTAATGGTAAATAAGGTAAATATCAATCATAAACATAACATTTGAAAATCTTATCCTGCATATAAAAGATCATAATATCATGTTATAAGATAAATCATAAATTTGAAATGTAATATCAATAGCCATAACACAAGGCATGAAATTTTGTGTCATACACATATAATCATATAAAATCATTTCATATTAGTCAAGGATTATTGTTGATACCATCATAGTGTACAAAGTCCATTACTGAGCCGGGTTTACTCCTCGTTCCGGCCCTGTATTATTGAAGCAGATTTACTTTCCATTCTAGTCATGTATATCTCCTGAGATATAAATCTTTACCTAATTAATTGGAGGGAGATATAGGTCTAACCCATCTCATAATGAAACCATTATTATGTTTTCTACACAAACATAAAAAAATCATTCACCATAGCATAACCCATGAAATAAAATGGGTTTATTAAACATCATTCCATCATAATTGATATAAAACAAATAGATTTCCTAAATAAAATTTCATCATAAACAAAATCAAATCATGGTAATAATAGGGATAATAATATAATCCTTTTTAAAGAGTGATATCTTATATGAGAAATAATTTTGAGAAAACACTTGAAATTAATTCTTTAGGAAAATATCCTTTCTTCTTCAAAAACGTTTTCCTTCCTCAAAATGACACTCAATTTTAGAAGAAATAATTTTATGTGAAAATAACCTTGTAATATTGTAGGGGAATCTTCAAGGAAATAAGGTGTCATGAAACTATAAAAATCCATTCATACTGTATAAGTTAAAGAAAACATTCTCCTCGTACTTTTGCAAAGAAAGTAAAAAAGTACCTCAAATCAAATAATGAAAAAAGATTCCTTTCATACCATTTAATAAAAATTTACCAAAGGGTAAAATTAACTTTAAAAAATTGTAGAATAATAGAAATAATATTACATAATTAGGAAACATGGATGTGGATGATAAATATACCCCAATAAATTCTTACGTATAAACAATCTCGGATAAAAATGAGATTGCAAAATTATCCATTACCATAGGTCCGATATCCTTAATATGAATCCAAACCTCATGTATAATGATTTAACTAATGTTACTGAATTATTCTATAATCATAATAATTTTTATTATATCATATATGATTATATTATCATCTTTTTGTTAGTAACATTTCATTGTCACTCGTTATTCGGATATTAAATTCTTTCTATTCTTATGCAAGATTTGTCGGATAAGTTCATGTTTCACTTCTTATGTTATAGTTAAATTATTTATAGAATGATTTTAGTATAATATATATCATATTTATTCATTCAATTCATGTATATAATCATATTTTAATGAATATTATGTAGAATGAATCAAATCGTACCATGGAGATGGTAAGCCATACGTATGCATGAGTGACGATATCATTACTATAATTGTTGAATGGTATTGAAGTGGATGGTTTATGATATTTTATAATTAGTATCATGTTATAATAATAATAAATATTTATTATTTACATCATTATACCCATCTAAGTAAGGTGGTGGTGAAAAAAAATTACACCATAGTGTGGAGACGGTAAGCCGTACGTACACACACATGTTGATTTCATTTTTCATAGGATGGGTAGAAGGTGGAATATGGCTGTTTCATGTTTATAATAATATATCTGTATATAAGGGATACTTATTTTATTACTTTATAATAAAATAACTAATGAATATGAAGTTTAAGAAGAAATAATTTTGAAAGATTTGATAAATGATATTACATATTCTTCGATGTGCCTCCTCTAAATCTCCTCTTAGAGCACTAGAGTTAGTCTTTGAAGATTAACAGAACCTCTAGAATGAAAATATGGAAGTTGAGAAGGAAAATGGGTAGGGTTTTTCTGATCTTTAAGGCTCAAAATGGAGTGAAGAGGTGAGGGAGGAGGTTCCCTTTTATAATTGAGGTGAGGGGGAATTTTGGAAACTCCATAAATAATAATTTATAATAAAATAAAACCCTTCCAAAAAACCTAAAAAGTGTCCAAATTTTGAATATTAGATGATATAGGGTTTTAATCCCATCAACCAATAAATTTTGGACAACTTTTATTATCAATTTAAACCATATCTTTTTAATCGACACTTAGTTATTCCATTTAATTTTAATTATGCTCAGCAATGGATAAGATAACAATTTCCATATGATTCATATAGATATTTATCTCAGGATGGAGGGGCCGATACGGCGCGACGTGAGAAACCCAATTCTGGGAGAGAGGAACCCTAGCTCGCGATCCTTCGCAGATGTAGTGGCCGGAAGATTGACTGAGAATAACGAGGCTTGCTCAAATGGTGCCGCGGCTCCCGACTCTTGCATCAATCGAAATCTTTTCCGTCACCGCGGTCATCCGGAGATTTCGTTCTCAACAAATGAGGTAACTCTTCTCGCTTCGGACCTTCGTTTCGTTCTTGTTGGGAAATTTTTCAATCGCAGACCAGCATTGAGTTTCTTAAGAAATTCCCTTGAAGCAATTGGTTTTTTCGGGATTCTATATCGACCTTTTGAACTCCTTAAATGTTGTCTTTCGCCTGTCTTCCGAGGATGACTACTACCATTTATGGGCGAAGAAAACCTGGTTCTTCGGGGGATGCTCGATGAAAGTACTCAAATGGACCCCTAATTTTGATCCCTATTCAGAGTCCCCCATTGTCCCGATTTGGATTGGCTTCCCTGCGCTGCCACTGCACCTGTTCAAAAAAAACTGCCCTGTTTCATATCTCCAAGCTCATTGGTAATCCATTGAAGCTGGATTCGGCAACAAAGAATCTTTCTAGACCTTCTGTTGCCAGGGTTTGCGTTGAAATAGATGTTTCTAAAGACCCTCCCCCTCAAATTTGGATCCAGAATGGTGACCTTGGATTCTTTCAGGAGGTTGTTTATGAAAGATTTCCTGATTATTGCTCCCTTTTCCTCAAGCTTGGACACGATGCAAAAGACTGTGAACATAAATCCGTGCGTCCTGAGGCTAAGAAGGCCATTTGGGTTGAGAAAAACAAACAGACTAAGGAACTGGATGGTACTAAGGCTAGCTTTGGAGTTAAGTTGGACCTCCCTGGGACATCTGCTGAAGGGCAGGGGTCTAATATGAAAATGAAGGCTTTGGTTAATATTAATCAGCACTCTGAAAATCAAGAGCTGTCAGGCCTCGTTGCTTCCCAGCCTGCTCCCACAGGTTCCAACATTACCACTCCTAATTTGGTAGAGGAGAAAGTAAAGGAAATTGAGTCACATGACTCATCCAAGGAGCAAGATGACTTCTCTAAGCATTGTGAATCCTTACAGAAGGTTGATGATAAGACTAATCATCTTGAAGAAACATAATTCAAATCGTGCTCTAGGAAGGGGAAAAAGCCGATGGTGGATGCCGATGGGTTTATCACACCAAATCTCAAAAAAATAGGAAGCACAGGGACTACTCTACTCTTGAGAGAACAATAGTTACCAGGTCTTTCGACCCCTCTAAAAAGGAAAACATTGAGCCTCCAAAGCTGCCTATTGTTGTTGAACCTGCTACAACTCTTGAAGTTGAAGAGGAGGAACATGATTTAAATAATGATCCTGTGTACAGAGAGGCCTACCAGATGGAGGAGACAGATGTATTGAGCGAATAAGTTGATGCCTGGATAGATGAACAAGATGAAAATACATTCAGGAAATACACCAATGGTGATATTTCAGCTGATACTTACCTTCAAATTCGGAAACGAATGTACATCAGGATGATAGATGAATACAAGATGAATCCTGATTTCAACTTTAGAGACATCCCTTGGGAATGACTTTTACTGCTCATTTGATCCTATTTACTCGAGGCATTTTTTCAATTCTGAAATGTGGAAAATTCTTTTGAGGGGTTGTGCTGATAAAGATTTTTCTAATTAATGCTGCTTAATGTCAATGATGGTTCTTAAGATGATGATGAGGACGACACTTTGGAGGAAGACTCAGATGACAATGAAGATGCACTACAGAATGTGGAAGCATGTTTTATCTTCTAGAATGAATTGTTGGGAGATCATGATGCTAGAGCTGGAGTTCCTGTTCTTGTTTAAAGATTATTGACAGACTTTGGCCCACCTGGATTGCATAGCTCGGATGGTTTGGGACTGGTTTTCTGGAATGCTGGGTGGGATATTCTTGTTGGAGTGTGTTTGGTTGGTTCTTGTCAGCCTAGGTTGTTTAATTATTCATTCTTGTGGGATGTATTTCGGTTTTTGATGGTGTAGGCTTACTACACCTCGTGTGTACTTTGACCCTTTTTTGTTTTAATAAAATTCTCTTGGAATGTTAAAAAAAAAATTATATTATTAGTTTCCCAATGAAAAACTGTAAAAAAATTTATGTCCCAGGAAAATGACATTAAACTAAGCACCCAAGTCCAAATATAATAAACATAAACTATTTATGGCTTCCCTCTATAGTTGTTTTGTGTGTAACGAGCCCCTTGGTCCTCATTCACATCAGGTTATATCTTATACTTAACACAAATCCCCCTTGAAAACCTTTCCTATTTTTTTCACCACAACATGATGTTAAACTATGCCGCAACATCATTACCACATGATGTTAAATTTGTTAGGAAAGTCCCATGAACACGACATTAAATTGGTAAACAATGGTCCATAATCTATAACCATAAATAAAGATCCTATGGTTCAAGAAATATGACCTTAAAATATTTTAATACCAGGGTATTTACCTCAATTTAAGTTGATTCCTCCAACTAACATGCTCTAATGTTCTAGTGTATCGAACCTAGAGTGTTTAATTCTGTATGGACATTCTCTCAATCCATCTCTCTGCTTCATGTCTCTCTTTATTTGTAATACCATTATATTCTACATATGAAGGGACCCCCTAAAGCATGGTTCTTTTTCATGATGGTTCACCTACCATCTTGGGCCAATGCCCGATAAGACATTGGACAACATTTTGAGATAGGTCATGCATCTTAAACATGGTTAGAGATCGACCCTCATTTGTCTGTCCCAATTCCATGTAACACGACATTGTTGATGTACTTTAAACATGGTAAGTTGTTATCCTCCATCATTGTTCCGCCCTCATTGTGTTCCATAAATCAGGTATCAAGAATCACATTTTCAACTTCCCTATATTGTAGCATAACTCTAACACCTTGGTGTTGACCCTCTATGCATCTTCCCACATTGAGTGGGAATGCCAGAATCATTGGGAACTCCCCACTAGTATTTATTTACCATTTATGTGTAATTCCATATGATGAGAAGGTACTGACACCACTCCTTGTTTCCCATAATGAGAAATACTAATGTGGGATTATAATTTTTTGTAGGGTTTGTACCCACAAACAGGAGAAGAAAAACTTCACCAATCTGAATTCTATAACTCTAAACTAAGAACCATATAGGACAAGCTATATGACTTTAAAATATACTACACTACCATGATGTTCACATATGAGGGGAAATCACTTCTGGCACTGGTATCCTACCATACCATGTTCAATAGCTACATATGGCTTGATTACAATCCTTATGGGATACATAGGAATGCACATGAATTTCATCTTTGGGCCCAGTAGTAATTTCAATCATCCATTCTCCAGGGCCATGTATCCCTCTAGAGTGTGTGGTGTGGAGTGGGCCTCTATAGTTCTTATTCACATTGGGTTGCGGTTTTTGCACCATAAACTGCCCCTTGGGAACACTCCTCTCTCCATCGTCTAGGTTGAAGGATGATAGACTGCATAACATTTTCTTTCCTAAGAAAATGACATTAAACTATGAAGCCAAGTCCAAGAATTATGACTTTAAACTATATGTAGGATTCTATTTAGATTGTGTTTTGTAGTTTTTGAGGCCTTCTATGTTTTCATTCACATCAGGTATCCATTTCACAGCGCCACACATATCCTATTTAACCAATTTTTTCTATGGTCAAAACTATATGACATTAAACTAAGATCCTATGGTCTATGAAACATTACCTTAATGTTTTTGTATTAATTATAATAATTATTAATTTAATATATTTTCATCCTCTATAGTCTAAGCATCACGACACTAAACTATACGTGGGTTCTCTTAAGAATATGTTGTGTGACATTGGGCCTTTTGGGTCCTTATTCGCATCGGGTTTTATCACCCATCCATGTTACACATGTCCATAAGAGATGCTCTCCCCATATGGTCTGAATTCTATGAACTTAAACTAATAATTTTTGAGTTTGATCTATAATAACTATTAACTACACAATGTCATTGTGGTATTCTCACTTGAGAGGACATCACTTTCAACCTTGGTGGTCTACCATTGCATGTTTTAGAACTATATGTGGATTGATTCCCATATTTATGGGATATGTAGTAATTCTCATATATTTGATCTTTGGGACCAACCATAATTTCAAGATTTTGACCTCTTGGCCTTAGTTTTCCATTGGGAGTGTGTGTTGTGGTGCAGGCCTCAATTGTCCTATCACATGACCTTAAACTGTAGCACCATCATCTTGGCCGCCTGATGAAAAATGAAAAGCTATGGTTGTGTTCTTTCCTAATGGGAAATATCCTTTGGCACTGGTCAGACACCATTACATCTATCAAGAACTACATATGACTTGATTCATCTCCACATAGGATACATATATAATCTTGGATTCTCTATCCCGGTCTATCCACTTAAGAAAATGATAAAAAAATGATTCCCTCTCTTTGTACGGGTCAGGCCCATGCAGAAAGGTCCTATCTTCAAGAACTGCATGTGGATTGATTCCCATACTTATATGATACTTAGTGATGGAAAAAATTTCGTCTATAGGCCTAGCTATAAATTTACTTCCCCTTCATTCCATCACTCTTAGGCCTCATCTATGGAACACAAGTATCCTTGGATAACCCATGTCTAATGTTCCTTCCATCCATTCCATACAGATGTCTTTAGGGATAATCTCAAAAGTATCATCAGGAAAATGGGGTGGGAGTTTTGAGCCTCTTTGGACTCATTCAGATTGGGTTCGTATGACACAGGGCTACACATAGACATTTGAGACACCATTACCTATGGTCTGATCTTTATGACCTTAAACTAAGAGACAATGTCCTCAATGCATGACATTAAACTGAAATTGTTACTTTAATTCAAGAACCATGTGTGTATTTATTCAAATCATTATGGGATAGGTAGTGATGTCGATACACTCCGTCAGTGGTCCCAATCGCAAACTCCTTCAAACCTATGGCCTCTTGGCATTGATCATGGTCCATGATCCATGAACCTAAACTATATGCAGTCCATCATAAGGTATCCATGTGATACATTGAATATTTCACCTCATTCATGTAGGGTTTTATCTCTTGTGTTTCACATGTGTATCCTTGGAACGAATGTTCCTCTTTGTCCCCTTTGATAATAACATGGTCTACGAAACATGACTTTAAACTATATGTGAGATTACTCAGGAATGCACAAGTCATGTGTGTGTGCCTCCTTGGGCCCCATTCACTCCAGTTCCATTATACCACTACATTATTCATATTCCTCTTGTAGTGCCTCTTCCATGGTCCAAACTCTATGACCTTAAACTCATAGTTAACATCCTCAATGCAAAAAATTAAACAACGATCCTACCCTGAAAAAGTTCAGGATTCCCCATAATAATTATGAGATTCCTTATCTTCCTCACTAGAGAGGATTTCCCCCACAAGTGTTGGTCTCCTACTATGTTTGGTTTCAATAACTATATGCAGCATGATTCCCATCGTCATGAGATATGTAGTGATGTGAAGACATTTTGTCTTCAGGCCCTGGAATCGATTCATTAAGCTTTTTTCCCTTTGGCCTCGATTGAAGTCCATGCATAGTGACTTTCAATTTTATGTCGTTTGCCTTAAGGTGTGTATAAAACACGTTAGCCTCAATGACCTCATTCACATCAAGTTTTACCTCCTAAGTAATATGTGTATGACCTATGAATAATCATTCCCCACATATGTATAGGTGTTGGCTGGGTCTTTCACTCACATACAAAGTGCCTTACGTGCTGGTATCACGATTTTATGTACACCTCCCCTAATTCAATATTGTTTTCAAAGTTTCCCTTAAAATTGGGCCTTCTGGTCCCCTTTTAGATTAGATTCATGGTGGGCATTTTTGGGCACCAAATTATTCTTCAGGCCACAAATGGGCATCCTTAAGAAAACTAGAGACACCCTTTGACTGAACGGAACATTTTGAGAAGGCCAAGGTAGTCGTGTGCAAGATTCAAAGGTTGCACAAAATATGGAAATTTTCACACAAGAGACTTACGTGACCAATAAAACATCAAAGGGACAAGTTTTTTCCCATAAACCTAAAAAAGACAATGAAGATGCATGAAATTGGATTTTACCACATGAAAAAGACCGGGCCACGCATAAGTTTCTTACACACCCAATGCGACATCAACCACCCACTCCAACACCATAATTATTACATTCCATTACCAATGATTTTTCTTATATATAGAAGGGTTCCCCTTTCTTTGGGGTAATGATCCAGAAGACGAAGTATTACTCCCATGCATGCAAGACCGCCTCTTATGTGACAACAATGAAGCCATGGATCACTCAAGACACAAGATCTTGCACGAAAGGTCCCCTATGGGCCCCCTTGGTGTGGGACCATAAGGGATTGACCTTTATCATTTCCTTACATCCTAATGAAAGTGCATGAAAAATACCCATCTTTCCTGCAAAACATTACCTTGCACAACACCTCTTCCACTAATCCCCTTCCTTCTTCATGTAAGCATCCAAACTTGTGTGCACCCCTTGTGTTAAGGTCGATATATTTCCTTTACTCTATATCACCATGTTTGAGCCCCTTTTTTGTGCACCCTTCACATAATTTTTTCACATATTCAGTGTGGCCCTCTAGGTTTATGTGTAGTGATTTCCTGGTCACTCGTGTGGCATCCCTTATAGTGTTACCTTACCTCTTTATTTTTCACATAGGTACACTAATGGATAATTAGGCATCCCTTATAGTGTTACCTTACCTCTTTATTTTTCACATAGGTACACTAATGGATAATTATTTTATATATATATATGCTAACATAGCCCCCACTATTGAACACTCCTCCATCACACTCTTGTTGAGAATTTATGATAGATCCCCATCACAAATTATAGATGGGTATTAGTTATGTAAGTCCAAGGGGTGAGGAGTGTGCCCTCCCCATCTGTGTTGTAGGACATAAAACTTTCAAGCACCATCATCCTCAGCACATGATGTTAAACTGTAGCCTCACCACAAGAAATTCACATGGGGTTACCTACCTCGGGCATTTCCCATGCCCACTTGTCTCCATGGGAATGATATCATCCTTATATGGAATGAGATCCTACTCACATGGGAAGACATCTGCCCCAAGAGGAAGGGAATCCCTGCTACTGTAATCCCCTAGCCTTTCTTAAAGGAGGAAATACTCATTTTCTTATTTGTCTAATTTAGACACAAAGACCAGATAGGGAATGGGAATTTGGGACTCTTAACACCCAATCCCTCTCCCTTTCATATTTTTCTCCATGGGAAACTTCTACAAATAAGCCCCACACCATCTCTTATTGATGCGAATTTCAATGCATGACTATCTAGTCTATTACTTCCTCTTGTTTCTCACACTGGGAATGACTCACGTGGGCTTACAGGCCAATAATTACTATAACACTATCCTCCCTACAGGCATCCCTCCTAGAGTAAGTACTAGTTTCCACCTTTATGGGATGATAACCATGCATAAAGCCCATCTGTTCAGAATAATGTGGGTTTTGATCCATATCTTACAAACATGGTATGTAGGATGCCTCCCAAATGTTCAATTCCAACCAATGGTAAGCCTCATTTCACTCCTTCAAGTGTTTCACCTCCTGGATCCTAAGATCTGCTTCATCACCACACTCTTATCTCGATGATATCATGCCCCATCCTGAAGGTCATATCTCCTTTAGGTCTCCATTGTTTTCTTCTATTCATAAGCCCCAACCACACGTCCCATTTTTACTAGGCCACATCCCATCCAAAAATACTTGAACTTTGATTCCAAACCAAATGGGATATATAGGAAACCTCTCTATGGTTCAAGCCCGACATCCTCAATAATACATACATTTCATCCCCATAATTAAATTAATCAATAGCCCATCTAGATTTTACCTGATCCACCACTTCCTAGTGGAATCATGAATTCTATTTGGGTAGTTCCTACATGTAATCCCAATCCACATCATCACTACTCTTAGTAACACTCGGGAAACTATCCATGTATAAGCCCCACACCATACCCTTCCGAACTATGTGGGTTAGGATCCCTGTCATATATACATAGTACGTAGAATGCCTCCTTAAGACTCATTCCTGACCAATGGTAAAACAAGTTGTCCCCTCCTAGGGGTTTACCCTCTCTGATCCACCCCCAATAGAGTTCATACGAGCCTTCACGATGTGATATATTCCCTTTATGGGACACACCATACAAGGTCCACCTTTACAGACATTATGACCCATCCATTAGGTAAACCTTCCAGGTATTCCATCATAGGGATGAACCTCCTTTAGTCCACCTTCATGAGGATTTATAATCAGTTCCATGCCATATTTTCAAGATGTTAAACATGCACACTATCCCAAGTTAAACTTGAGATTCCTGAGGAAAACATTGTAAGATATTCCTCTCGCATAAGATACCCCATGATTTCCATGGGATGCCTCAGGTTTCCAACCCTTGAGAATCCCTTGTTTAACCATTCTCCCGAATTAGATGGAACCGAGAATGAGTTTCATGAAAATGTATTAATATAAAAGGGAGACCCAGAAAAGGTGATAAATTTTGAGGAGGAATCCACAAAAAAAGGAAATGACATCGCATAATCCCATTTTGATAAAAGAGTTGACATTGTTGATAAAGTGATGGATTACACCCACCATTGGGAAGTGGGAATACGGGGCATCAAATGTGAATCTAGCATGGTAGTAACACCTGAGACAGGTGCACACCATCAAAAGGATCAGAAACAATATCTGAGAGTAATAAAAAATAATAACGCATATCAATAAAGGGTACCCCACAACTCTTTCCCACTAGGTTTCTACTCTCACACCCCAACGCCATAAATCCAGGAGATCCCATATCTTCCATACATCACGTCACATCACATCTTTTTCGAATATACCTAGTCCATTACATCACATCACATCTCACCCAAATACATCTAGTCTGTCACATTACATGAAACCCCACCCGAAGACACCAGGGACATCATATCACATCACATCTCTTCTAAAGACACTTGGTCCATAAAAAAATGAAAACCAGAACCAAAATAGGAGGGTATCATGAACATGAAGGACATTAACATCATGTCTTCCTCCTACCACGCATAACCCCCACCATAATTCAAATGATAATCTCATCAAACAACCACCACAATTTTACTTTTCTACTTATAGACATTACAGAATGTGCATATCTAACTCACCTGGAAGAGAGAGAGAGATACAGGAAGAGTGGGTAACCATCCAACCATCCATACCACTGGGATGTTCTAAAAGACACACCAAAACATTTTCTTGTTAACATGGATTGTTTAGCATGGGTTGGGTATGTACACAAATAAAAATGACCATATAAGGTAATATAAAAAAAATAAACAAAAAAGTAGAACCTATGGGTTCAAAACAAGGGAACCATACCAACTCACAACATCACCAACAATCCATGCAACATCCTCCAGTTTCACTGCCACCACTAAATAAAAAATAGCACACAAACATACCAAAATCCTCAAGCCAGTTTTCATCATTTTTCTAAATCTAAGACATTTTATTGATTTCACATTACCAGCACCAATTAAATCAACCATCCCATTATTTCATATTTAACCATTATCCATTTAAACTATAATTCTTATTATAAAATAAGTATTATTCATTAATTTCAACCCATTAGACAAACCCAGAAATTTAATTTTCATTCAAACATCCACCACATTTACCTCACAACCCATTTTAATTCAATCATTCATTATCCATTCAACCCATTCCATTATAATTTGAATATTATCATTTAATTCTATTAATTCCCAAGTAACTATAATAACACCATGCAATAGAAAAATATCCCATCTTTTTCATGCCAATAAGCCCCACATCACCACCATTTCACTTCGCCACCCCTTCTCGTCACATCTTCCACAACAATTCTGACATCTCATTGCATCCTCCCAACACATCATCAGCCCACATCATTGCCACATATCATAAAAACTTTCCATCAAATCCACCACCATATCACTATAACTTCTACATCATTAGAACACATCACAAATCACGAATTCACATGTCATATTTCAGATTTAGAAAAGGTATTTTTATGAGTTTCAATTATTTATTTTAGGGAAATTATCAAAAAAATACATAATACTAAGGGAAACCATTTAATCAACCAAATATAATTTTATAGCCAATTTAAATTTTAGATTATAATAAAAAACACAGCAAGGTTTCCATAATCACAAAAATCATAGTGTAAGAAAATCTCCAAATGACCATGATTTCCAATAAGGCTTGAAGCTTTTTCAATCGCAATATCAATAACATAAAATCTATAAAATTGGTAACTCTATTACCCTTACCATTAAATTTCAATCAAAATAATTATTTATATTTATTATTAATGATATAATACCTTCAAAATATAAACAAGAGTAAAACCCATCCTGCACGATACACTAGTTAAGAAATTAAGGATCCCCTAACTCAAATGGATATTTCTGATCCACTGCACAAGGATGAATCAAGAGGAAGGCCTCAATTGAGCACTACAATAAATAATAACACCTTTACCTGCCAAGACGCAATAATCAAATCATTCTATGATCGAAATAACACCAAAAATAGATATTTATGTTGATATAAACCCTTAATAGATGAATAACTATAAGGAAAAAAGAGGGTGGACAAGAGGGGAATTCATCAAAGCCACCATGGATTGACCTCGATGGACGAGGTAGCAATCCACCGAAAGGGGGATAAAAGATCTCTATAGGATGCACATGGGCCACCAAATAAATGAGAGAGAAGTTGAAAAAGTGATTAGTTATTAAGGGATTTATATAAATTATTGGTGGTATATAAAATATAAGATAACAGAGCATCCCATGGGACAACAATGTAAAAGAATTGAAACTAAAGGGGTTATAGCACAACACCTCTATGTCCACACCATATCCCTACCGGTCAACGTACTTCAAGAAAATAGCAATTCAAATGACAAAAATCCTATAAAATAGTTGTATAACCACAACTTAGCCCAAAATACTACTCCAAAGACCCCCTAGAAACTAAGAAGAGTCTAATCCGTTGCCCTAACTCCATGGTTCAACTGTGCTGATTTTGGTAGAACCCCTGAAAACTGACCCCTAGGATACCATGTAGCAGCATTGGCCTCCATGCTGCAACCCTCATCTGCCGAGAATGGACTATGCCACAATCATGATCTATGGAGAAGCTATCTCCAAATTAGCAGTACCCCGAAAACCCCTTCCCCAAGGTCACTACACCGTAGCAGCCTCCCCTATGCAACAACCGAAGTCATAACTCCATAAGATTCATCCCAATTGAATTTTATAGATATAACATCTCATCCACTCTCTAACTCCCCCGGACATTCCCCAAACAACTCCACCACCTAAATTTCTACAAAGTAACTATCTGGGATGTCTGGTCCATTACATCTGATACCTTTTAAACTATTCTCACTCACTAGAATCAAAACCAACATATAAGAAAATATGGAAAATAAAAAATATAAATCCCTTAAAATGACACTCAAGGATCTCATTAAAATTGAAAACCCACCACTAAAAAATCATACCAAACCAAGTAAAAAAAATTTAGTAAAAATTTCACACAACCACACAACTACACCTCTATACCATTTATCCCACTAGGAAAAATATAAAACCATTCCATACTAGCCACAAATCGCTTCCCTTACACACAAACTCTTACACAACTATATCATCCCCTATAAATACCATGCCAACAATCACCAAAAACACAATGAAATATATCCCCAAGTACCATATCAAGGAATTATATGACCCATTTCAATATATTATCCAGTTTGGGGGGAAATGACTCACCCATACAATTTAAATCATGTAAAAGTATATCTAAGATATATCTAGAATTAGGTTTCCCCTTACTCACATGCATAATGTTATAATCACACATAACATCATCAAGGAAACAACACATCTCATAATACAAAAAGATCCAAAAAATTTAATCGGTAAAGAATAAAAAAACAAGGTAAAACTAAAAGAAATTTATGATTACATGAAACACATCTTCATTTTATGCCCATAATTACTCTTCTCTAGGTCACAATACCTCCTTATAACATGAACCAATGTAATGTTCCATATATATAGAACCTTCTCCCAATTATCCTAGATCTCTACTGGCCACTCCTAGAATATTACATCATCCTCAATATTTAACTTTTCCCTGTTAATGATATGGGATTCCTCATGAAGATAACTAAAGAGTTGAGAGATACAAAAGACATTGTGAATCCGATTCATCCAAAAAAGGAGTTCTAGGTGATAAGACACATTAGTAATGTGTCCCAAAACCTCAAAAGAACCCATGAACCAGTGATAAATCTTACTCCCCTTCAAAGCCTATACTGCGCACATCAAAGAGAAACCATTATGAAAAAGTGGCCTCCAATATCAAACTCCAAGGGCCTACTCCTGTAATATTCAAAAGAATTCTTCTAGTCCTGTGCACCTATTAGAAATAAGATTAACCTTCTATGGCATGCTCTTTACCACATCAAGACCAAGAGCAGATGGATCTCCAACCTCGACCCAATAGAATGGGGAATGACATGACTTGGAATACAAATCCTTAATTGGGGCCAGGATAATGGATGAGTGATAAGTATTGTTATAAAATACTAAAACATTTGATAGTGTTATGGAAAAGTTACACTAAATTCCAAGAGACACACCTGCAACATGTACTCTGACCTTTGGTTATTCTTCTCTCTCTTCCTGTATGTCTAATGATGGAAAGTAGTGGTGAGGTGTAACTGAGTTCCAAAATAGTTGTACAATCCCCTCCAAAATCACATGGTAAAATGTATATATTATTCTAACACAATGGAGCTCTGAACTCTTTGTAGTTTCACCTTCTCATCCATATATCACTTATCTAAAACATCCATATTACCCAACTCCCTGATCTTTAAGAACAAGCTAATTTCATCAACTAGACCATGATTACCCAGATAACATCACAACCACCTGGAAATTGGGGCAAACTTGTGGTGAAGTCCTTCATTATTTCATCCCATTTCCATTAAAAAACATTAAAGGGCTATAGAAAAACTTCATGAACATGATACTCCACCTTTACTAGCTGGAAAACCATACACCAAGCTAAAAACCCTTTCATAGCTTGTTTTATCCCAGACCACCGAAACTACACCCTAAATCCACAATAAATCGTGGATACCCTCACATGTACCACTTAAGGTGTGATATAAAACTCAAATAGCACTCAGTTACACATAGTCAATGGAAAAACAACCTTTTCTTAAAACCAAATCTGGTTCTAAACAGCCTCCGACCATCCCTATGAAGTATCGTCATGGAAAAAATGATTGTGCATCACATATTCCTCCAAGGTTACCCAATAATAATCCTTAGCCTTCTATATCATAGAGGAATAAACCTTAATTTTAAATATGAACCCTCCACCATTATACCCCCTCATATCTAAGTGTCGGGATGACAACACCTCCATTTCCATACAAGAATCTCCAGATTCCTGAAAAACATCCTTCTATGATTTCCTACTCTAAGTGTCAGCAAAAACATTAATTTTACTATGTTGCATTATATATTGAATTCATAATATTTAAAAAACCACTAACACCTCTATTTTACTAGATTCAGATCTTGCAGATAAAATATATACCTCAAGATCATGTAATCCATAAAGATCACAAAGTGTTCCCCAACGATGTATTGTCACTATAGATTCAACGCAAACACATATGATACTAGATCTAGGTAATGGGTGGTATAGTTATTCTCATGGGGTAATGACTTCTTAGACCCCTAATAGATCACTGCCAGCACCACAAAACACATGAAATATCAGCTTTCCTCTAGGAAGTGGAGCAATAGAGATTTGATAAAATTCCACATTAAATAGTAGAATGTTTCTTCAAACCAATCAGTCTAGATTAAATCATAGTCCTTCCAATTTAGTCCTATAAATGGGGACACAATCTATGAGAATATGAACACAAACATTTTTTAAGAGCCTACAAGACCAATGATTCTACGAACCATCTCCACATTATTGGGTTCTACCCAATAAATAACTTCCTCAAACTTCAATGGTTCCACAACCACACCATGATAATACAGATAATTCCCCATGAAATGCACCTTTCATGTCCGTAACATACACTTGTAAAAATTTTCATCGAGATAGTGGAGTCAAACAAGCTATAATATTTATTTGAGATGATTAGCATATACCTCCTATAACTTATATTAGATCATAATATTAACGATGAAAATGACTATGAAACAGTCCAACAATTCTCAAAACATAGAGTTCATGAGCCCCATGAACATGGCTAGTGTGTTCATGACACTGAATGTCATGACCGAGAACCTGCAGTCCCCATATATGCATATGAATGGAATATTTAGTATATACCCTACCTTTACCCACAATTGGTGATAATGAAACAATATATTGATCTTAGAAATCCAACTATCTCCCATAAACCAGTAATAAAGGTCATCTATCTTCAGAACAAGATAATGGTTCTAGATCTTCACCCGATTCAAACTCTGGTAGTCTATACATAATGTCAGACCAACATCCACCTTCTTGGAGAATAACACTAGAGAACCCCATGAAGACAACTTAGGAAAAATGAAATCCTTATGTATCATATCATCCATCTGAATCCTAAACTCCCCCAACCCCAAGGTTTCCCATTGATAAGGATCCATCAAAATTAGAGAATCACTGAGCTGTATGTATATCTTGAAATCAACATCACATTATGGGGGTAACATCACACAATACTTGGTAAAAACATCCAAAAACTCCCTAACAACCATGAGATCCTCCTCTATCCCATCATCAACTGATCCCATAGACAAATCATCCATAAAATAAAGATAGAGATTCACAAGTATACTTAGAAACTAGAAACCCCACTCACCGACAAAAACCATACACTATCCATCCATACCCAAGAAAACGACTAACCTAAAAAATAAGTTGATAACATCATTCATGGAATTAAACATATTGATGGTGAGAATGAAACCATACAGAAAAATATAAAGTAAAAAAAGATCCGAATGGGACTAATGTGCCCCCATCATTAGTCTACACCCCTGAAACACATCAAGAAAGTTGTTCTGACCTCTGATTGGCATAGTCAACACCAGGGGTATGTAAAACCTTTCTACAAATAGTCACATAACACATACCAAAAGAGGTGCAGAAAAGGATTGTGAATATCTTGAACCAATCAAACTAAAAATAAGGGTAAATGATAAATTTTTCGTACCTCTAACAATGTTTGTCCCGTATAGTGCTACCACCACTATCACCCACAATAGACCACATTTGGATCCTATACTAATGGGATTATAGCCACCTCTATGACAATGCTTAGGTCAAGTTAAATAATGTTTAGTAAAAACTTGATGCTAAACACTGAATACTTCATCTCATCACAACTGAGAACAAAACCACTTCTCCTGCTTCTGAAACAACCTTACTGTAGGCTGTTACTCAGGCTGGCATTGAACACAACCACCTTTACAATATTGATCATAAATACCCATGGGGAACTAATTCTATTGATGGACATAAACCCCATAAGAAAACCACACAAGCCCAAGTCCCATAGGAAGGGAATAGGAACCATTATTCCTATAAGGCTGTAAAAAAACTACTAAGGTAAACTCCCTACAATTTAAAATATCTAATTACCTAGAATTTGAAACCATCCACTAACAACCCTACTCCTTGAGGAACCTGTCTAGTTTCTCTCTCCCAGTAAACCTCATCATGAGTGAAAATTCATGATCAAATCTATCTTCTTAAAAACTATTGAATACATTAGAAAGGTGAAAGGAGTAAATATATAATTGATAGAATTTTGGATAACTTCCCTAAGGTTCCTTTTATGGGACTCCTCAGCAAGAAAAATATTAGGGTTAAAACATAAAGGTTATTAAACCTGATTCCCAAATCCCACATAGATATACTCTCATGTGGAAGAGAGAGTAGATCCTACATGTTCACTCCCTTCATGATCAATTATAGAAACTATACTCATAAATATTTCTAAATTTCTACCCATGAGACATCTTCCTCCTTTCACACACCAAGATATAACATCCACCTCTGACGTGAAGCTCACTACATCTGACTGATTGCCAAAAATACCCAATACTCCCCTATGGCCTGAATGAAACTGAACCCGATCATATGTTCCTCCAACCAGATCTATATCACCAGATCAAAAACACTACCCTTATACTTCCCCAAATTATACTATAAAAGAATCATGAAAATTTTTCTTGCACTGATCATCCTCTTCAATTGGATCAACTCTATAGGGATTAACTAAATCATCCCACTGAACCTCAACTGCCTGAACCACATGAAGATGACAACCAATATCCATTTCTGAATGGGGAATGAGTATTTACTAATCCTATTAGTATTTAATATTATTAATATTTATTTAATTCATTTTAATGTTATTCTACTTTCCCAAAACTGCCCAATTCAAACAAAAGCACAAGTCAATCATGATTCATATACCTCTCTTAGGTCTCTACCTAGCAATAAACACCAATTAAATTGGATATTTGGTAGGCTTAGAGTCCTTATGTTAGATCATGGGGCCCCCTAAAATCTCATGTCCTATCATATATTCCATATATAATGTCACACATTAAGTTCAAATAACCTTGATAACTTTCTAACCCATGAAATCCTAAGAGTAATTAAACTCAAAACAACATCATATCTCTCAACCATTATCTATGGTACCACATTGTCATGACCCACTCCCTCTAGAGGTACCCCTCCTAGTATAATAATGAAGGATGATAGATAAGTACCCCTGATTCTTACATTCATTAGGCCCTGGGTTGATGATTAGCAGCAAGGGTAAAAAATCAAACAAATGGGAGGAATTATCCTCTAAAATAATAAGAACCGTGATATGATAAATCTACCACAAAAAATTCATGAAATAATATAAAAAAGAAAAAAAAATCCTAAAATTCATGCTCAATATAAATAGATACATATGAATTTATCTAAATTAATACCTAAAAAAAAGGTAAGATAATGACACATAATCCATACTAATGCCTATGCTATAAATTTCTAACATGGACCACAACCCCCCCTTGAAACCTAAAAATATTTTTTTATATATGTAGGGTGATCATCAAATAATACTCATAAGAAAAATAAAAAAGTATCCCATGCACATGTGAAAAGATATTACCAATGCACCTGTGATCAAACAATAGATCAAAAAACTCTTAAAAAGGTCAATTATATAATCCCATCCTCACCAAGGCATGTTCACTAAAAAGTGCATCCAAAAGTAATAACATAATGTGAATATTATCAATAAATGGTACCCTATACCACTTTACCACCGAGTTTCTTCTCTCACACACAAATTTCATACTTTCTGTCACTCTCATCTATTTCATACATCACATCACATCACATTTCACTTGAAGACACCTGATCCATCACATCATATAAAATCTTTTCTAAAGAAACCTGTGCCATCACAAAACTTCACATATCACCCAATGACACCTGGTTCATCACATCATATCACATATCACCTAAAGATACATGGGCCATCACATCATATCACATCCATAACTAGAATTATAGGGCATTGTGAACATGAAGGACACCAACCTCATGCCCTCATCCTACCATGCACAACCCTCACCATGATCCACCTCATCATATCCTAAAGAAAACACTACTATTGAACTTTTGACTTTTGGCCAACACAACGCATGAAAATTTAACATGCCTGTAAGAGAGTTCAAGGATGAGGGGTAACCATCCATCCATCGTCACCATCAGGCTGTTGGAAAAAACAATGCCAAAACATTTGGTTGTTGGCATGGAGTTCTTGACAGGGGTGGGGTGTGTATATAAATAATAATAAACATAAAAAGTTAAAATATATATGTATAAATCCACATATAAGACCAAACTATGGTTTCAAAATAAGGGAACTATCCTAACTCACAATATCACCACCAAGTCTCAAAACCTCAATTTTCTCTACCACCACTAAATGAACAACACCACAAAAATAAGCCATGAGCCACATGTCACATGTCATCATTTTTATCAATCTAATCAATTTTTTTGATTTATCATTACCAGAATATTTCAATTAACCATCCAATTATTTCATATTTAACAATCGACTATTTAAACCACACTTTTTATTCCAAAATAAGTGTTCTTTATTCATTTAAACCCTTTAGAAAATCCAACCAATTTATTTTTCATTCAAACATCCACCAAATTTAACAAAAAACCAACATTAATTAAATAATTAATTATCCATTCAACCAATTCCATTAAAATTTGAACATTATAATTTAATTCTGTTACTACAAAGGTAACTAGCACAACACGATGCAACAAAACAACAAACCACCTTTCATATGCAAACATGCCCCATGTTTCCACTATTTCACATCACCACCACTTGTCATCACATCTACCACAACCATGTCAACATCTAAGGGTATCCACACCACAAATCACCACCACACATTATAAACACATCCCATCAAATAATCCCCCTCTACACAATACATTCATATCATTACCACAAATCACATATTCAAATATCATATTTCTGATTTAGCGAGGGTATTCTCATCACATTCACTTCATTATTTTAGTGTAATTCTCACACAATACATAAATAATGGGGAAAAATTTTCATTATCCAAATATAAGTGGTTTTCCAATGTTATAACAAACAAAACACAAAAAAATCCTTAATAAATAAAATCAAAGTACAGGAAAATACTTCAATAAACAGGATATCCAACAAGGTTCGAAGCATGTTCAATCATAACATCAATAATATAAAATATTTAAAAACGTGTTATTTCATTCCCCTTCCCCTTTAATTTCAATTATTCTAGTTCTTTATCATTATTAGGCTGAAGATACTAATTAACAAAGATAAACAAGAGTAAAACCCCACCTATATGATACACTAGATGAGAAATGAAGGATCCCCTACCTCAAATGAATATTTATGATATAATTCACTATGTTGAATCAAGGTAAATGTCACCACCGAGCAACATAATGAAGGAAAAAACCATTACTAGATTAGAACATAACCACACCATTATTATACCATCAATCCAACTACAAAAATAGATATTTATATGGAAATAATCCTTTCATAGATGAAGAACAAGAAGGAAAATTGGGCGAGGAAAAGAGGTGAATTCACTGAAATAACCACATATCAATCCTCATATATTAAGGTTAAAAAGTAGTGAAATGATACATAAATAGATCCTTAGGATACACTAGGGTCACCCAAAAAATGAGTGATAAGTTCAAGAAGTGATCGGTTCAAAAGGTAGTTTTGAATTTTTAGGTGGGCTTAAAAATATAAAACCACAATGCAACCCATGGGACCATTGTATAAATCCACTAAAACTAAAGGGACTATGGTGCATCACTTATTCCTCTACACTATAGCCCTATTGGTAAACCCCCTCTAAGAAACATATAAATTCAGACACCACATATCCTATAAAATAGGGGAATGAACATGGTGTATCCTAGAATACTGCACCAATGAAACCCCCAACCACCTAGAAGAGGATACTCTATAGCCCCATATCTATGGTGTAGTTATGTGTATTTTAGATTAACCACTATAAACTAATCCCTGGGTTGTTGTGTTGTACTCATGGTATACAAAAAAACACTCATATTTTTAGAAAGTTCTACACTATATACATGATCCATGGTGTATCAACCCCTAAATTAGATGTATCTAATAAAATTCAATCTCCCACAATAGCTGGCTTCGCTATAATACAATGACCACCCCTATAGTGTAGCCTAAGGATCCACACTACAAGACTCCTCCCAGTTTCTATTTTATAATGGAAACCACTCCTCCATTATCTATCTCGTTGAGATATCCCTCATACACCACCACCACCTAAATTCACAAAATATAACAGGCCAGAAGGTTTGGGCAGTGACACATCTAATATTGTGATTTTGATTTTTTTAATTATATTTTTGTTCTAAATTTACATTTTTGTATTTTATATGTTCATAAGTTTTTGTTAGTCAATAACAGTAATAAAATTAATATAATATTAAACTATTATTCAAACCAAAAAAATATGATAAAATCCATAACCAGTTAGGCTATATTGGAATAACTCTAGCCAACAATGAAGTTTCATATGGTTTTTACACATTATAAAGAAAATTTAATGAGAGGTCAGTTGTGTTATATTAAATAGAAATAATTAAAGGCTATATAAGAGTAAATGATATATATTCAAGATTAAATGATGATTTACAAAGGAAACATAATATTAAAATCAATTTATATACTATATGTTGAAACCTATATAAGGGTAATAATGATTTATAGTGGGTTTTTATGATTTTTATGATACCCATGAAAGTATTTTTTTATCCATACACACATAATGTTTATTAATTGGTAAAAAATAAAGGGTAAAGAAGTTCTATTGATGATAAAATCACTTATTTAGGAACACATAAAATGAAATTGGACCTTGAAATATTCAATGTATAAGTTTCCTAACCAAATGAGATTATTGAATAGCCAAATTTTCAAAAGAAGATGTTTCTAAGGAAGAGAAGGTGAAGATTTTCATGGGTAATAATATATTTTTTTTATCATTGGTTAGGAAGGAATAAATGGATTATTATAAATTAGATCTTGAAATTCATTATAACGGGTTTAGAACTCTTGGGTCTCTCAATAAATATTTGGATTTTATTACTTTTTTATTCATTGTGTTAGAGTCGGTTCTTCTTCAAAAATTGATCTAAAAATCTAATTAAAAAGTAAGGAATATCAATATTAATCTAGGGGGTAGGATAAAAAATATTTTTCCTAGGGTTTTAATTATTTTTTTTCATGAATATTTTTATGATGATATGAGTATGTGAGTTGATTGAGAGGCTTGAATTAGTAATCACCATTCTTTTTCACATTTTTCACACCACTCTTTATTCTCCCATTATATATTAATAAATACTACCACTTATTATATAGTAAATCATATGATGGAGTTTGATATGGTATTAGGGAGTGGATAAGTGATTTATAACCATGTACAGTGGGGTAATCATATCCTAAAAATATGGTTGATAGAAGGTAACAAGATTTATTCACTCAAATAAGGAATGAAATATACCATTGGCCACATGGAGAAAAGATAGACATCCAATGTGACATATTAGTTGATTCCTAATCAAAACTAGGTCAATGAGAGGTAATGGGGTGAATGATATTGATTCTTACTACCGATTGATAAATAAAATTAGAAAAATATCTAATAAATATAAAAAAAATACGTATCTAGAAATTAATATAAGGATTGATCACTATTCATCAGAACAAAACATTCATCATAATCTAATCTTTCATTATATACCATTACACCAACCACCAGTGTAATTTTATATCCATTATTTTAATGAAAAAATAATACAATAAAATAATATACACGTAGAATACATCTACCATTCATGGAGACATACCTTTGGTCAGATCCCATATTTTTATCACGGTAGATTTTAAATTCTATTCTTATTAGTCTCCAATAAGAAACTATATCAAATAAAAACAAATAATATCTCATTCAATTTTAACATGTTTAACTATTATGTATGGTTTCTTTTTCAAAATTATTAATTTTTGAATCTATTCTAAATTTTGATATTTAGTATATATGTATTTATAATATTAAACAAGCCTTTCATGTAACTCAAGTTTTTTTATTGTATAAAAAACTGACTTTACAACCAAATATCTCTATTAATTTACGAGAGGAGGAAGTTGGTGATATTACCCTAATAAATTTATCCATAAAGAATACATTACAATTATATTTATCCTCTTTAGTAGATTCCTATGTAAAAGAAGCTTCTGAAAAATGTTATAAAATAATTGAAGGAAACCAATTTTTCTTTTGGTTTTTTATTTTCAGTATTTTCCCTTTTCTTATTTAGTAGATTCATGAATATATGTCTAAAAGTTACACATTCATATCAAATGGGTTAACTCAATTCAATGTGTTTACATGAATCCATTAGAAAATGATTTTGACATTATAATTTTTTCTACCCACTATAAAAATGAATATTTTACATAGAAATTTTAAGGTCCATTTCATAGTAAGTGATATAGAAAATATTACGGTAAGATCAATAGATAAAATATATTACTCTAAATCAAAATATCATGTATCAATATTTGTAATTTTTTTCGAAAAATAATATGAAAAAGTTAACTCTAGTGCCAGATATTTGGTATCATATAGAATGATGGAAAATCCAACAATTGTGTAAACTTTCAATCTAGTAAATTGTATAGAGTAAAAAATCTATTGAAAATGTAAATAAAATATTAAATGGATAATAAGAAAAAAAATTAAATGATTGCCTGAATAAGAAGTGGTTCTATAATGTAGGTAGTATATTTGGAAATAATAAGATATGTGAATACATAGAAATCCAAAATAAATTAATTTTGTTTCGGTAAATCCATAATCCACTCATCATGCCCTTAAAAGACTAAGAGTATGGATGTGAACTATGATCCTAACATTTCAAAGGAGTGAAAATCCTATTATAGTCCTATTTTTTCACCCAATGGTAAAAAAAACTTTTTATTTAAATGGTAAGACCCCCCCCCCCCAATTTTTTAATTTTTATGTATAATGCACATAATTCATTATAAATTGGATGAGTCACAATAGTAATCATTATTTAATTTTAGTTAACCAAAAAAAATTATTAATGGAGGCATACTGAGTGTGTGAGATATGATATATAAATTGATAAATACTTAACTTTACTTTAACAAATAAATCATAATGAAAGAATGAAATAATAAGAACCGGTTAAAGTAGATTAATGTATTAAATGGATCAAACACTGATGATTTGGATGATAATTTATATAGTTTAATTTTGAGAATCTAGGAAATAGTAAATTAATCAATAAGTATTTCATAATGAAAAAAGTAAGCTATTATAAATTATGTAGATTAGTTTTCATTCGATGTAGCTATATATTAATAAATAATTAATTATTATAATTTTTAGATCAATTTGAACAATCTAAGGAAATAAATAATTCATAAAATGGTTTCCATATTCTGTATATAATGATCAACACTAGAGAAATGCTGTTTCCATTTCTACTTGGAAAATATTTAACATAAATTTTTTAGAAATACCTAAGACATGAAAATTATAAAAAAAAATTTGTATATAATTTTAATTTAAAAATTTATTTACATTTTTAAGTTATCTATTTATGTAGTGAAATAATAATCTCTATTATTTTTTTATTTATTCATATAGTGAAACCTTCTTACACACCTAAATTTCTTATCTATGGGGAAAATTCTTAGAGACAGTATCTATATTATTATCACATGTAGTGATCTATTTCATATCATAGTGTACTCCAAATTCTCATACCATGAATTTATCATGATACTATGCTCATCCACTAGTTTGTATAACATTGGGTGAAATGATTTCCATATTCATCATTCTTACAATGAATACATGTTTATATTGTCTTTAGTTCTCACACATGAAATGTTCAATTAAAACATTGTCTCTCTTCATGATTTCAATAGTGAACTATTATAAACATAGAATAAATAACTTCAAGATCCTATGTTAAGTATTCATCATTTTCATAACCTCCTATTCATGAAGTTTTCTATTTAAATGTTGTCCAAGAATGACTATTCATAATCCTTTTAAAACTTTACTACAATATTTATAACTTATCTAAAAAAACCAATTTAATTGAAAATTGGATAATGCTTAATCAATGAAGGAATAATCATAAGATAACAATAACAATAAAATAATAATCAATTAAAATAATAAATTTAGAAAAAATGGAACTGCAAAGAAACTTTTATTTTCCTTGATGATTTTTAAATTTTACTCTTGTTAAAATTATATAGTAATAAGAAAACAACTAATTTAAGATAAAATATTAATAGTTGAATGATATATTCATCATTTGGTCTTATTTATGATTATTTAGATAAATATATATGATTTCTAAATCAATAATGTTCACTTTATTCTAAAATTTTAGATCAACATATTAATAAGAAATTATAAAAAAACCAATATAAAAACATCCAAAATGGGATAGAAAACCATCTAAGTTGCAAGATGATATTTGAACATGATAAAGAATAATTCATCCTTTATTATAGTCAGAGAAAAGTTAGAAAAACTTCTCAAAATTTATTTATGAAAATAAATAAATAATTATTGAGTTCTATAACCCACGATACGGTTGAAATACTGTTGAATTTGAAATCTTAGAATATTGAATCAGAGATAACAAACTTTATCCAAAATCCTCTACATTAAAACTAATGGTTGCAAATTTGATCTAACACACTCCCATTTTATAGACCAATATAATTTTGGGGTGACGTTTTCTTCACTAGGAGCACTCCTAAATAACTAATAATCAATTTTTAGGTTCAAAATAATTGCATGGGCTTAGTATCTTTTCATGAGATATGGAGAAACAATTATAAGAAATATATACATTAAGTTTAATCTTCAACAAAGAAAATAAAATTATGATATAGTCAACATGAGTAAAACATTAAATAATAATAAAATTAAACATTGATTCTTAAATAATGAAATACAATGTGTTTTTTAATTATTAAAATAATAAAACAAAGGGGAAAGGAGCCACTTAACTGTTCTATGTTCAGAAAACTTAATATGAATATATATTATTATTATGTTTTAAAATAAAATTATTTATAAATTTTCTACTAAAATTATATATAAAAATAAATGTTAATATTATGAAAAATATTTCTATGTCTTAATATTCAGTCTTTACAGAACATTTATTATAAGTATTATATTAATATTTATATATATTTAGTATAACTATTCCGAGTTATATTAATAAAGTAAATATTTTATTGACATTATTAAAGATTTTTTTTATAATTTAAAACAAAATATTTAGTCTAAAAATTGTATTATTTAATAAAAAATTGTGTATATTTATAATTTTTTGTGTTTAGAGAACTTTTATTGTAAATTTTATGTTAACAATTTTTAAATAAATTAAATTACCTATTAATAATTATTTTAAGTTCTATATAAATATTTTTAATAATTTATTGTAAATTTATTTTTAATATTTACATAAAGAATGTTATTTTTGTTAATTTTATGTAAATATTAAGAAATCTACATAGTATCTAATGACGAGAAAACAAGTGTCGTATATGTAGGTGGTATTTGTCTGATGTGGATCATTTAGTGATCTCCCTTAACTTGAAAATGACTACTAAAAAATTTCTCCTAGTAACACATGTTAAAGTTTATCTTCATATTGATCCAAGTAAATCCATATTGATGTTTCCAACTTAATGTGATCATAAAAATGTACCTCATATGGGAATTTTCTAATACATATTATCATAACATATTTGTTATACAAAATTATCACTCTGGGATTACAATTTTTAATTTTGATAATATATACTAATTCCTATAATCATATACATATAATATATTAAGATTTTAATATAAATATTGAAATGATTACCATTAATGGTCACTTTTATTTATTATACATTATTTAACAAAGACCATTCAATAAATCATATAACAACAACATTACTCAAATGAATACCCTATTGATAACATAATAGATACATTATCCCATCAATTACAACACCAAATTGATTATTTACCCACATTGTCAACCAATGACTACTTTAATCTTATGTTCACTCACCCCAAATGACTACATACACTAATGACAACATCCATTATAATTATATAAATAAATCTAAGAATTATTACTCAAAATAACTATTTTTTTATAATTTTCTAGTATTTTTATTATATTATTTTCGAATTCATAAACCAATAAATATAGTTTCCATGTTATTCAATAAACTTCTCTTTGACTTAAACCCGTTATAAGATATACACTACCAAAATTTCAAGTTTTTAGTCACTTTTTTGTTATTTTTAGATGTATATATATATATTAAAAATTTGAATACTAAGTTCAACACACATATTATTCAATTATTTAATAGAATAATGGTATTTTACTTTTTTTAGTTAAAGAAACATGAATAAAAATTAAATATTATTATATATAATTTATTTAATAATAAATTAAATGTCAAGTCAATATAACTGAATCCAAAATCAATTATCTAACAACATTATCATTTGTAACTATCCTTAATGAACCATACCCATATATTTTAATAGAAGGGGAGTAATATAATCCTTATAATAAACCCTATACCTACCTTTAATAAATAAATAAACTATATATTTATGGTATTCCCATGAAAATTACACCTTCATAAACAAGAAAGTATATTCTCACCAGTCACTATTACCCAAATCTCCTATCAATCACCATACTTCAATAATGATCACTCAAACTGAACTAATATTTATGACATGAATAAATCATTTTTAAATTTAAAAAAACCCAGATATATATAGGGGAGAGAATAAATAAATATGGTAATATAACATCATTTTATTTAATGATAAAAAAATAAAAATATTATACATTCATACTAAATAATAAAAATAAGATATAATTTTTTTTTCATGAAACAGATTTCTATATCTCATCAATATTCATATTTTAAAAGAATCATTCATAAAAATGATATTAGAAAGTATGAAATATATTACCCTTAATATATATATCTATAGAATATAGGTAAAACCAAATTTAGTGTGATTTTGGAGAATTTGTTAAAAGGGATTTAAATTAATTCAATAAATCAAAATAACCGTGAGAAGATAATTTGAGAGGTGTAGAGTATATAATATATAATAATTGATAAATCATTTTTAATACGTGATATTTGGAAGAGGAATATATAAATGGGAGTAGTAACAAGAATAAACATTAATTTAAGAGAGTAACTACCTCTTCATTCAGTATAATGATATTACATGAAGTGTATATTTAGTATCATATAAAATTGGAAAGTTCACTATTTTTTTCCTATAAAAAACTAATACAAAAAATAAAAAATAAAACATCATTTCAATAATATATGAGATACGTTTAAGCTGTTTAAGATCACTATGTGGTCCATGTGGCCATTGTTTATTAATTAAAGTCATAAAATTTTTCAAATTTAAAAAATGGTATATTATGTTATAATAATATAATCTATATTTGGGACATAGGGTGATATTTATGTGTAAAATAATTAGATAACGAAAAAATTTCAACAAAATTTTGGATGTTTTATGAAAATTATATTTTCATTTAAATGTTAAATTTATAATAATTAAAATTTTAGTTTGATGAACGATTTATTCAAATTCATTTTAAGTATACTAAAATTATTTAAGGGGTAAAACATATCAACTCTTTTGAAAAAATTAAAATATAGTTAAAAGTGAAATTAGTTTGAATACATTATATATCACATATCTCAATATATAATCATAACTGCTATTCATTATAAATATTTCTCCAAGAAAATATATCTAAAAATTATTTTTATGACTTAAATAGTATGGTGTAACACTTAAGATAGTGAAATAATAATTTATTCCACTCTTTTTTCCAAAAAATACAATTTACAACAGCTAGCAATACCCATACAAAAATACATTTCTAATAACAGAAACTACAATTTAATAATTATGATTTGTCTTAAAACATATATCTCTTACTTACTTCTCATTCTTGGAGGTTTTTCAATTATTTATTTATTAGTTTTAATAGTAGGATTGATATATGGTTAAGGGTTTTCTCTTCCATATATTAGTAAATATTTACTCAAATTTATTTCCTTTTTTATATCATTTAAACCTCATTTTACTTTGAACCAGTAAATTTTCTTTTTTCATTTAATTATTATCTACATTTTGTCTAGTCTATGGTTTGAAATTTATTAAAATTATAATGAGCCCTCATTCAAAAAATGATATAATGTATACCTAGTTTAAACCCTATCCAAACCATTAAAATTAGTCTTTATATTGAAAAAGTGATACTTTGGTTTTATAAATACCTGTTATAGGTACAATACCTTTATAATTTTTGTATATATCATGTTTCTATTATATATGAGGATAATTAATATTTATATTTAATGGTTTATCCATGACTTGATAAAAAATTTATCTTAACCCTTAAAAACAATACCTTTTTATGAAATTATATTCTTTCTTAATTTATTCCATTGCAATTAGTTTGCTTATTAAAAATTACTATGGAAAACATTATTTCATCCCTTTTTTTGGGATTATATAACCATATATAATGGTTATACTAGATTATTTAATACATATTATGAAATATTTACACTATACATTAATATATGTGCTTACATTCATGTTTTTATTAATATATATACTTGTAGAATTAATCATATAATTGTAACATGACTAAATCATTAAATAAGGGAAAAGTGAAACATAATAATCCACACTATTACTCATAATGAGAATAGTTGAAGTAGACCCCCAACATAAATATGTGCAATAATTCCTCTCTTCCCACCCTTTACCAGGTTAGGTAACAAACATCTTAGAAAAATAGTTATACAACCACCTAAAACCAATAAATCACCCTCATGATGGCCAAGGAATGACATCCTTAACATATTAGTCCACTGATTAGTATAATCACCAATTTATCAACACTAGGGTTGCCAAGTAGGACATACTAGCATAGAATTTTACCTAAAATAAATCAATATTCCTTGAAACCTATCTAAATAAATATCAAGGAGAAACCCACATCAAATATACGAGTAATTTTGAGGAATTTTACATCAATGCGGATTTAAAAATCAATTGAAGTTGTAACAACTGATTAGATGGGGAACCCACACCATATCTTCAGGGGAGTTCCCTACCCCATTTCTCATAAGTGAAAACCATCTCCATTGATATCTTAATGACCATGGGAGTCACTAAATGTTAATTAAAATGTTTTTTACCATTACCTATCCCTTAGGAGAAAGATAAAAACATAAATATATAGGAAAATTATACCTTAATAATGATAGAATGACTGAGAGAGTATCTTACCATGAGTTCACACTTCCCCTTATCTCATGGTCACAAAGTTTTAGGAATAAACAGAGGGATAATACTAGGAAGACTCTTAGTATAACAACCCTGCTCTTTATTACACACTTAAACATGATTTATTACATAAAAATATTAACCTGATACAACCTATAAGATCAAGAGGTCTAGTGTCTTTGGGTGTTAAGAACATTATATAACAACTAAGAACATAAAACACATCATCTTTATTGAAAACAACCTTTACATGACCACTACATTCCTTCATACTTAGAATTTCATAGGATAACCTAAGGACATGCATAAGAAAAGGGATAGCTATAAAGCCTATTAAGGGATTAAAAAAGGAATAACATGAAGAATAAAATACATTTTAGGAAATAGGCTTATCAACAGAGCATAAGAGAAACATGAACATAAAGGCATGATATGACATGATTAAGATAACATGGAAATGTGACAACAACATTTAACATGACATTAGCATGAGCCAAGGCTCATTGCACATGGAGCATGAGTAAACCCTAATTTCACTTGAATTATCATGAGTAAACACTCAATGCACTTGATGTATCATGATACTAATCTTTACCTAATGAATTGGAGCACTACCAGGATGCACCCATCTTAAACATTTAATTTAATGCATAAGTGTGCCACATGGATCCTATAAAATGGAATCATTAAACATCATAAGTTATTAAATGATTAAGGAATTTGGAATACATACATGTAATTAAAATTCAATATGTATATATGCTTAATGGTTAATACCCTTGATAGATATATGAGTATGGTATTCACTACACAATGATTTTGGCTTGGAAAATTGTGGTGCAATTTTGTCAGTATAACAGCGTGACATACGAATTCCAAAAAATGGTTGATGAGAGATAAATGGTTTTATAATCATATTTACATGAAATGGAAGGTATGGGGGTCATATAGATACATTTCCCAACAAATTTAATGAAATTTAGATTCATAATACAAATAATTTCTTCAATGTAAATGAGAAGAGAGAAATTTCTTACCAAATTTCGGCATGGTAACTGGTGTATAAGGGAGAAATTAATTAGAGATAATGAGACCTATTATAATTTCAAAAATAAGTAGGGTGGTATGGGGGAAGTTAAAAATCATACCCCAATATTAATAATTGAAAATAAAAGGGCATAACAATATTAATAAACATGGATAAAAGGAGAAAAGAATGAATCCCTTACTTGGAATTGTGATCCCAAAGGCCTGGGAGAGGCTTGAGAGAGGCTTATTGGGATCTTGGGGAACCTTGGGAGTATTCTAGAGAGTGTAGGGTAGGGGTTTATCGAGCTCCAAAGGCTTTTAGTGAAGAAGAAGTGGGAGATTTGGGGGTTTTATATAGGAAAGGAGAAAGAATTATTTATTATTTAGGTTTTGGAACCTACACCTTAAACTAATCAAAACCACAAACCATCCCTTAGTCCTTGCCCAAGGTTTTTTCCAAAGGGGAGTGGAAAAAAATATTTTATAAGGTAAATAGACAAAGTTATTAAAATATTTGTCTTGCTTATGTTGAGATGAGTCACACTCTAAAGGAAATCAATTTAAAAAGATAAAACGTTTTATAAGTCTTGGAGGGTCCACTAAAGGTTTTTAAAATGAATAAAACAAATATAAAATAACATTATTTTAATCTTAAAACATATAATTTCAACAAAATTCATTTATAGTATTTTATTACATCATTATTGGGTCATTATGATGTCATGAAACACATTATATATTTAAACAATATTTAATTTTTACCCAAAAATTTGACTGTCTCAGAATATTATGAAAACTTTAACATTGGATAATTCCAATTTTCTGATTCCAAAAGTAATATTCATTTTCTCCAAATAATTTTCTAAATATGTGAATTTTCAATTTTAAAATTAAAATAGACATATATCAAAAATTCATGGGTTTTGAAAAAAACAGCATTCAAACCTTAATAAAAATTATATTCATAAAAATCATATAATATTTTATATTTAAAATTTAATTTAATAATAATAATATTTTTTTAAAATATTATTTAATTCAAAAATCCATTAATTTATCAAAATATACTTCTTAGTTGAATATTAACTAAAAATAATATTTCTACTTTAAAAACTATTTACAAAGTAACAATAATTAAATGAATGTATATTCTTTATAAAAGAATAATATACATAGTAATAGTGCTAGGGTCTTGTTACATAACCCATTAAAACACCCACATAAGACCTTAGGGTAAGGCGCACGATGGTGAGAGACTCTTTGGGTGGCTCAGATAACATCTCTCGAGTGGTAATCTATATCAACATCCACTTCTTCTATAAGAGGTTCCACTCAAGATTAACATATTCAAGATTAGCTTGGGTTTGGTCAAGAGAGAAGCCCAAAGATTCCACCACATTTCTGAGCTCTGACAAATGGGCCTCGTATGGAGCAATTCTATTGGATGAGTCCATCGCTTCATTTTTCTGAGTAAATTGGATTGGTTAAAGCCCTATATTTATACTAATCATGTGATCACTATTCAATGACAATATTATAAATGGTCACAATTCATAATGCTATTTTTATATCCAAAAACATAAAACCAATGAAGTCCAAATGTTTTATATGATCATTCTATATAATAACACATTTAATTTGATCAAGATGGATTTTCATTAATAAAAGTTTCGGTCATTACAATCTTCCCCCCTTAAGAAATTACACCCTCGAAATTTCCTTTTCCCACACTAAAACAGATGTGGGTAACTCTACCTAATTACTTCCTCTGATACCAATATTTCTTCGTCAAACTTATGGTTTCTCCACAGCACTTTAATGAGGGGCATTATCTTATTTTTTAACTTTTTCCCTACGATATAAGATCTTCCCCATCTTCTCTTCATAGGATAGGTCATTCTCCAAAGGTAGCACTTTTGGATTCAGTACATGCGATGGGTCGGGTATGTACTTCCTCAAGTGTGATACATGGAATACATCATGAACTTGAGACAGGTTCGGTGGGAGTTCTAGTCGATATGCCACTGCTCCAATGCAATCAAGGATCTCAAAAGGGCCAATGTACCTTGGACTAAGCTTTCCCTTCTTCCCAAATCTCATAACTCTCTACCATAGTGATATGTGGAGGAATACCGTGTCTCTGACATCAAACTCTAGGCCTTATCAATGATTATCAGCATAGATATTTTGTCAACTCTGAGCAGCTTTAATATACTCCTGGATGGTCTTATCCTTCTACACCATTTATTCGACCATATCTGGACCTAGGATATTTCCCTCCCCAACTTCATCCCAGCATACTGGTGTTCTGCACCTCTTCCCATAAAGGGCTTCATAAAGATCCATTTGGATTTTTGAGTGGAAATTGTTGTTGTAAAAGAACACAATAAGGGGAATATGTTGATCCCATCATCCTTTGAATTCCATTGATAATTCTCTCAACATGTCCTCAAGTGTTTGGATTGTCCTCTCATATTTACCATCAGTTTTAGGATGATAAGCAGTACCGAAATTCAGCTTGGTATTCAGAGCATATTGAAGACTCTTCCAAAACACAGTGGTGAATCTTGGATCTCAATCATATACAATTGATAGTGGTAATCCATACAGCCTTACCACATATCTGATGTATATTAGTTTCAGTTGATCTAGTGAGAAATCCTCCCAAATTTCAATGAAGTGTTTAGTCTTTGTAAGATGATCTATAACAAACCAGATATCGTTGTTGGCTTTGGATGTCTTCAGATGTCCGGTGAAAAATTCCATGGTGATGTTCTCCCATTTAAATGTTGGTATGGGTAATGGTTGCATCATCCCCTTAGACTTCTGACTCTCAACCTTCACTTGATAACATACCAGTCACTTTGATGTATACTTAGCAGTATCCTTTTTCATGTTATCCCACCAATAAAGCTCTGGGAGATCTCAGTACATCTTTGTGTTTCCTGAGTGGATGGAGAAATTTGAACTATGTGCATTATCCAAACGTTCCTTCTTTAACTTTGGATTTTATAGAACACATAGTCTTGACCCAAATATCACAATTAATTATTTATTTACATTGAAATATAAGGATTTCCCTTTTCTGATAGATTCCACCTTCTTATGAATTCCCACATCATCCTATTGAGCATCCTTTAACCTTTCTAAAATAGATGGTTTAGAAATCATTTGTGAAAGGATTGATGATGTTCCATTCATTATGATTCACATGTCCATATTCATCAAATCTAAGAAGATTACATCATTTTCAATTCTCATCAATGATAGAATTGTTGGGTCCTTTCTACTTAGAGCATCTTCCACCTTGTTCGCTTTCCTAGGGTGGTAACGGATTGAGAAATCATAGTCTTTGATCAGATCTAACCATCTTTGTTGGTGCATGTTCAACTCTTTCTATGTGAATATATACTTGAGGCTTTTTTGGTCCCTATATATTTATAACTTCTTCGCAAAGAGGTAATGTTTCCAATTTTTTAAAGAGAAGATCACTACAGCCAACTCCTGATCATGTGTTGGATAGTTATTTTTATGAAATTTGAATTTCCTTGAAGCATAGGTAATGTATTTTTAATTTTTCATCAACACACAACCCATTTCCTTCTTCAAAACATCACTAAATACCACAAAAAGTTCTCCACTTGTGGGTAGGGTGATCCAAGTCACAGTGATAAGCCCCCCTTTCAACTCCATGAAGCTTTCTTCGCATTCATTTCTCCAAGAAAACATTACTCCCTTCTGAGTTAGCTTGGTAATAGGGTAGTAAAATCGTGATAAATTTCTCAAAAACCATCGATAATATCTAGCTACCCCCAAGAATCTACAGATATCCATTACCAATGTTGGCCTCGACCATCCCTCTATTACAGCTTTCTTCTAGGGATCCATAGATATCCCATTTCTTTTGATGTTATGACCCATGAATGAGGCATCCTTCAACCAAAAATCAAAGTTACTCTACTTTTCATAGAGCTTATCCTTTCGCAAGGTCTCTAGTATAGTTTTTCAATTCTCCTCATGATCCTACATAGATTTGGAGTATATTAGAATATCATCTATAAATACTACCACAAATTTTTCAAGGTAATCTCTAAAGACTCTATCCATCAATTCCATGAATATTACTGGAGCATTAGTGAGTCTGAAAGGCATTACTATGAATTCATAGTGCCCGTACCTTGTACAAAAAGTAGTCTTGGGGATATCCTCCTTCTTCATCATTACTTAGTAATATACCAACCGTAGGTCCACCATGGATAAGTATTATGATCCATAAAGCTGATCAAACATTTCATCAATTTGAGGTAGATTATACTTGTTCTTTATCATGATTTTGTTGAGCTCGTGATAATTAATGAAGAGGTGCATTAACCCATTCTTCTTCTTGATGAAGAGGATTGGTGAACCCCATGGTGAAGCACTTGGGCATACAAACCCTTTTTCCAGATTCTCTTGTAGTTGTTTATTCAGCTCCTCAAGCTCCAAAATATCCATTCTATACAGAATCTTGGATATTGACAACACCCTAGGTATAAGATCAATTGAGAATTCAACATCCATTCTAGGAGGAAGACCATGAAATTCCTTAGGAAACACTTCAACGAATTCCCTCACAATAGGCATGTATTCAAGGACGATTGCTTTCTTGGACTAAATAATCTCAAAAATATACATGTGCTCATAGGGTAGTAATATCTATGCTCGAGATGGTAGAGCTATAGAAGATTCATCCTCCTCCTTGGACTTGTATAGAATCGGGGGTCGATTCTCCATATGAATAGCGATTTCCCTCTTACAGAAATTTATGTTTTCTCTATTGAAGGAAAGTCAATACATGCCATGAATCGCATCAAATTCTACCAGAGGGAGTATGAAGAGGTTCTCTGGGAAGTTCAATCCAAAAACTATGATAGGGGAGGAGTTATATTGATAGGATGCAATGATTTCCCCATTTTACGTACTCACCAACATCTTTACTTCCATGATTTGTGGTGGTGGTGGGATTGTTCTAATAAACTTTTAGGATATAAATGAATGCGTAGAAATAGAATCAAAAATAAAATTCCCTATTCTTGAATGAATAATTAGCGTACCTATCACCACTTCGTTGTCAGGGTTTAAATCAGTAGTAGTGATGGAAACATATCACCCCTGCTAATTTGGAGGTTGTTGGTTGCCTCCAAAAACCCTTGACTTAGGGAACTAATTTGAAAAGTTCCCAAATTTATTACAGTTGAAGTAATGAACAATGCGTTGAGGGTTGAGCAGAGAATTCCTCTCCTCTATCATAGCCATGGGTTTTTCTTTCCGACAGTTCATAGCCAGGTGCCCTTCTCTTCCACACCTAAATCATTTTCTCACCCCCTTCAGGAAATTTCTGGGGTGCTTCTTTCAGTATCTTTAGAAAGTGGGGTGCAAGATTTTTTTAGCTCCCCTGGATTTATCCATAGAACCTCTAGAATTAAATTCCACCTCATTATTCTTTTCCCCATGATACCCCTAGGATTCTCTGATCTCTATTTCGACTTTGAGGGCACATCAGATAATTTTCTCATTGCTCTCATCACGAATCTCTATGGATTTCCATTGGATAGGTTTTAGCCCACCAAATAAGTGTCTGTCCTTTCATTCAGGGGTAATGAAAAAACCAGAGGAATATCATGAAATCCTTGTGAATTTTTCCTCATACGCTCTGATGGATTCATCCTCTTTTTTCTTGAAGGCAAGGAAGTCCCTTTCCATCTTAAGTCGGAGGGTGCGCAAAAAATATTTATCGAAAAACATTTTCCTAAAATCCTTCCAATACAAAGCCTCTATCTCTTCCTTAGGCTTCATATTTTTGATCAATTTCTACCATTGATCAGCGTCACCCTCCATTTGATACGTATCCAAAAGAACCTTATCTTTTTCGGAACATTGAAGGACATGGAAGTTACTTTCAATGGAGTGGATCCATTTTTTGGAAATTGAGGGATAAGATGATCCATTAAATGTAGGAGCCCTTTGAATCATGAATCTCTTTATTGCAACTTGTTCTTTCTTAGGGGGGGTTGAATGTTCCTCTTGACCCATGTTTCTATTCAAAAATTGAGTTAACTGAGAGAGTATCATGAAAAAGTTCACGATTCCTACTCTTATCGGATTGGGCATCCCATTAAAACATTCATCACATTGATCGTCACATAGATTGTTAGCTCAAGTCCTCCTATTACTATACATTGGATGGAATAAAAGTAATGTTAGGGGTAACACATAATGGGTAATCCAAAGACAAAAATAGATAACTTATAAATTAATTTTAATTCCTTAACTTATTAATCTATTGGTTCAATCTATGTTGTCCATGATATACTTCCCAATATATATTTTTAGGGGCAGTTTTTTATTCCCTTACTAATGGTTCATACTAATCTTGTGAATTTACAAATAATACCCCCTAGGAGTGTTGTAACCAAGAGTGTAGAAAGGCACGTTTTCATGTACCAGGATACCTTGGGTCAAGCCTGAAACTCCTTGTTGGAGTTTCCACTTCTAGGTACATCTGTGATAGAGAGGCCTCTACCTACTTGTATCCAGATAGGGATGTATTTTATTGATAAAACACTTAATCAATACTCACCAAAATATAGGGAATTTTTTATTATACTTAGTCGTATCCCTAAGGCTTTCACTGGGGGTTTCTAATCCTAATCCCAAAAATGACTAAACATATACTCTGATACCAACTATAATAACCCTTCTCTTTATTACACACATAAACATGATTTATTAAATAAAAACATTCACTTGATACAACATAGAATACAATAATTCTAGTGTCTTTTGGGCTTATAAACATTACATAATAACTTAGAACATAAAATACAACATCTTTATTGAAAACTTCCTTTATGACCACTAAATTCCTTAGTACTTAGCATTGTATGGGATAACCTAAGGACATGCATAAGATAAGGGTGAGATATAAAGCCCAGTAAGGGATTAAACAAGGAATAACACTAAGAATAAAATACATGTTAGGAAATAGTCTTATCAATAGATCATAAGATAAACATGAACATAAAGGCATGATATGATATGATTAACATAACATGGAAATGTGGCAACAATATTTTAACATGATATTAGCATGATACAAATATCATTGCACATGGAACATGAGTAAAACCTCCTTGAACTTGAATTAGCATGAGAAAAACCCTATTTCACTTAACATATCATGATACTAATCTTTAATCAATGCATTGGAGCACTATCAAGGTACACCCTTCTTAAACATTTCATTTCATGCATAAGTGTGGCACATGGATCATATAACATGGAATCACTCAACATAATAAGTTATTCCACGATAAAGAATGTAGAATACATAAATGTAAGAACCATTCAATATTTATATGTGAAAAGAAGAGAATAACCTTAATAGAGACATGGGTATTGTATTTACTACACAATTATTTTGTCTTGGAACATCGCGGTGCAATTTCAGCTCCATAACAACGTGACATAAGAATTCATAAAAATGGTTGATGAGATAGAAAGGGGTGTCTAATCATATGAACATGAAATGGACAGTAAGGGGATCATATAGATACATGTCCCAATAAATTAAATGGAATTTATATTCATAATACAAAATAATTGCTTGAATGTAAATGAGAAGAGAAAAATTACCTACAGAATTTTGGCATGGTAACAGGTGTACATGGGAGGAATTAATGAGAGAGAAATAGATCTCTTATAATTTCAAAAATAAGGAGGGAATTATGGTGGAGGTCCAAAATCATACCCTAACATTAATAATTCAAAATAAAAGGGCGTAACAATATTAAGAAACTTAGATAAAAAGAGAAAGGAATGAATCCCTTACTTGGAAGTGTGATCCCAAAGTTTGGGAGAGGCTTGAGAGAGGCTTCTCGGGAGATTTGGTAACCTTGTGAGGATTCTAGAGAGATGTGAGTAGGGGTTAGTCATGCTCCAAAATATTTGAGTAAAGATGAAGTGGGATCTTGGTTGGGTTTATATAGGAAAAGAGAGGGAATTATTTATTATTTAGGATTTAGACCCTACACCTTAAACTAATCAAAACCAAAAACCATCCCATGGTTTTTGCCCATGGTTTTTTCCAAAGGGGAGTATAAGAAAATTCAAACCGCTGAAATTATTAAAATATTAGGCTTTCTTATGTGGATATGAGTCACACTCTCAAGGAAATCATTTTAAAAAGATAAAATGTTTTATAACTCTTAGAGGGTCCACTAAAGCTTTGTAAAATAAATAAATCAAATCTAAAATCACATTATTTTAATGGTAAAACATATAATATCTAAAAATATCAATTATAGTATTTCATTACATCACTAATGGGTCATTATTATGTAATAAAAGACATTATATATTTAAACAGTATTTAAATTTTTCCCAAAAATTCGACTATCTCAGCAAATTATGAAAAATTCATCGTTGTATAATTTCGACATCCTAATTGAAAAAATAATATTCATTTCATCCAATTTTTTTTTAAATATGTAAATTTTCACTTTTAAAATGAAACCCAACATTTATTGAAAATTCATGGGTTTTGACAGAAACTGCATTCAAACCTTAATAAAAATTGCATTCATAAAAATCATACAATAATTTATATTTAAAAATTAATTTAATAATAATAACATTTTTTATAAATATTATTTATTTAAAACATCGATTTATTTATCAAAATATATTTCTTAGTAGAATATTAACTAAAAATACTATTTGTGCTTTAAAAATTATTTACAATGTTACAATAATAAAATGAATTTATATTATTTAAACAAATATAATGTACAAAGACCTTGTGCTAGGGTCTTGTTACATAACCCCTTAAAACACCCGTATAAGACCATAGGGTAAGGTGCGTGATGGCGGTAGACTCTTGGGTGGCTCAGATAACATCGCTTGAGTGGTAATCTCAATGAGCTTCCACTTCTCCTGTAGGCGGTTCCACTCAAGCTTAATGCATTAAAACTCAACATGGGATTCGTCAAGAGTGAAGCCCAAAAACACCTCCTCCTTTCAGAGCTCCACAAAATGGCCCTCATTCAGAGAAATTATACTGGATGAGGCCATCACTTCCTTTTTATGAATAAATTAGATTTGTTAAAGCCATATATTTATATTAATTACATTATCACTGTTCAATGACTATATTAGCAATGGTCACAATTCTTAATTTTATTTTGAAATTCAAAAACATAAAACCAAGGAAGTGAATATTTTTAATATAATTATTATACATTATAAGACATTTAATTAGACCAAGAGGGATTTTCATTAGTAAAATTTTGGGTTGTTACACTTAGGCCAAGAATCACACTCTCTTACTTATATAACATTATCATTACCATAAAAAATAGAGGTAAATTCTCGCCTTCAAGTCTCAATATGGTCACTGATACTGGAGCATAAAAATAAAAAATTAATAATATATTATTTCTTAAATCCACATGCATGAATTCAACATCTGTAATAAAAGAATAAGAATAATAAAAAATAAGTTCCAAATCTTTACAAAAAATATCTACAAAGATTATATCTCATAGGAAGGAAAGTATAACTGAAATATATCTAGACCCATAAAACACACACTTTCAAGTTTCACGAAAATCATGTCACATCTGAAAATTTAAATTGGGGAAATCATTCCATGAAAAGAGGGCAGTGATCAAGAGAGTACTTGAAACCATTACCTAAATATATTACCCACACCTTGAGCCCATGGAGGAGTATCAAACATAATTATCTTTATAGGGGCCCATGTCCTGTCATTAGTACATCATTAGGGTAGTACCAAACCCTATACTTCTGATGAACATATTTCTTGAACCTAATAATCTTTCAAATAGAGATAAAATTCATTTAAATCATTATCAAATGGCCTATAATTGAAAATGGGAACCCATTATTGTAAAATAAATGAAAAAATTCACATAATAGAAAACATATTTTTCTAATTTGGATACTCAGGCATAATAATATAAGAAAAATCTCAAATAATTGTGTATCAAGCCACATAGAATCCCTTGGGGCACACCATGTTGAAATAAAATGAAGGGGGAATAGATTAATGGGGTGAATGTCCACCCATGAATGGGTAGGGTTAATAGTGTTTGACACCACATGTGCCCCACTCAGTGGGTTAGGTCGGAGTGAACCCAACCCAAGATCCACAATCATCCCAACCATATGGTGTGGTCCCATGGAGGGTGTTGCTGACTTATTTGTGGATTCATGTGTTACTCAAGATGTGTGGGGAAGTTCAATCAATGATCCAACTCATATACCCCCACAATGTGTTATTTTGACATTGCCAACCCACTCCAGTCACTTAGTTGGTCAAATTGGGGTGAATAAATGCTTTCCTGTAGGGGGGGGGGTAGACAATTAGTGGGGATTAGTTCACCAGTCAACTCCATTGTATCCAATTCATGTTGGGAGGAATAACTATTGGCCCCTAGGTGATCTAAAGGAAGATGTTAAACATAAATCATTATCCACCATAGAAAAATCCTTACCATCATTTTCTTAGAGCCTTCACCAACTTCCACCCACCCTTTAGACACAAAGCCTCGAACCATTCTCCCAATCAACTTATGCCATGCCTATAATTATATCACCCTAAATTACCCATCCATATTGAGATGTAAATTCCACCCCTTATAAAACACTCATTACTAATCCATTATAACCGTCACCACATTATTCAACCTCCCACTACCTAACACCACTTGATACATTCCACCCAGACTAACCATTTACCATTATAATCTCCAAAAATTATTTGTCAACCCTTATCATAATAATAGATGAGTTAGGGGGATATGGGTGATCGTTAGAGACTTGGGGGGTGTGTAGTATCTAGTGAGTCTTAACCACCCATTGATATCAACCTTCATGTTAAGCCAGCTAGTAGTACACTACTACATTAGGAACATGACCCAATGAAGGATAGAGAACATGGATTGTGGGGATTTGGTGATCATAGTGTTCATTCATGTTTATTAGTTAATAAATAACACATATATAAAAAAACTCAAATAATAGTAATAATATTAATAGTAATAATAGTAATAGTAATAATAATTTCAGAATATAATCTCAATTATTAGTTTAAAAAATATAATTTCAGAAAAAAAATGAAATGAAATATTCACCAAGAATGGGGAATGAATTGAAAATAGATCCATAACTCAAAAAAGATATGTTTTCACTACAAGATTTGACATTTATCTAGGAGTTTCATCAACTCATAATTTATGAATATGAAACCCATATCTTCTATGGTATATTCCATTAGTGGTTAATCACATAATTTTCGTTATTAGTGAGTTATTTATAGACTTATGGTTGATAGGATATCGTAAATACCCCAAATGAACTAGGTTTGGGGCCTAAAACCAATATGATAAATTATAAATTCCCTTGCTAAAACTTTCCATCCTGAGAAAAAATGTGGTGAAAATTTTTCAACCTGATTATATATATAGGAGATATCAATATTTAATATTGCTCGTTAATACAAGATTTAATATTTTATTAAATAATTATTAAAAAATCCTTGAAAAGTCAACTTCCATGAAATTTTACCAAACATTATCCCAAGGTTAAAAACAATGCTATGAGATAAACATAAAACAAGAAAAAAAATACTAAGGTGATTTTATATATTAAATTTAATATTTTACCCACTTGGGGATTGAATATACAAAATAGAGTATTTTCATTGAACTTATATTGAACCATAACTAAGGTAAACAAACGAATACTATATCAAAATATAACCTAGATAGTAACTATATAATTTTATGGGTCATCTATGAATCCAATAAAAATTTCAATATGACACACAACCTATGAATAAGATAATTCATTCTTAAGGAAAAAATAGAGTCTCTACATTATCTACACCATTAAACATTTATTCTATAAAATTAAACACATAGGGCATATAGACCAAGAAGATCGTAAAATAACCCCATGTGAATGTATGGTAATCCTTAACCCATTATTCTTTCATCCCATAGAGGTTTATAATATTCACATTCAAATACTCATAAGAAACTCAAAATCAATATCCACTTTCTTTCACTTTCATTTAGACAATCATTCCCAACACCCCTATTACTACATACCAAAAAATCAGGTCAATATCATAATAATGTATTTCTTAACTATATAAAAAGATAATTTTTTTGTGAACCTTATCAGTTATCTTCTTGAAAAAACCTTTTCCATCTAAAGATTTTTTATTTTTAACTCATTAAGTAGAACCATGATCCATCGATATGAAATTTTTAATATTTTCTTAACAATGTAATGTTTGGAAGATATTTTACCGTTTACTACCTTTGATGAGAAACATGAATGACTAGTATGTGATTCACATCTACCCACACCGAGCACTACCATCAATATATCAATAACTATACTATACCTTTCTCATAATTCCTTTATGGCCATATATTCTATAAGATTTTCCACACATTTATGTCACCTAAAAAATAATCCATATATATTAGTACAACCATTCAAAAATACTAGATCAACATCAATATACATATTTTAGCCTTTAAATAATATTTTCAAGGGAAATAAATCAATACCTTCAACCCTGGTCAACTTCACATTCACTATTATAGATTGACTGGTTAGGTCTCTATCACTCCCTAAATAAAGTTAATAATGAGCATATTAATAAATCCTTTAGCCACACCATACCACCATTTTTTGGGTCTCAAATCCTGAAGGAACAAATCCAATATAATTCATAGTGGATGATACTAAAAATTTAAAATTCCCTCATCCCATTGACTCCAGAACCTATGATAGTCCCTATTAAAACTTGAGAGACCATGAACCCAACCTATGGAACCATATACATATTTTTCCCTATATATCAATGAAATAATTCACAATTTCTAAAATTAATAAGGATTATAATTAAAATACTTTCACCCATAACCATGGGTAATTTCCCATCACATTTCCCAAGGAATTGAAAATAATATTTTGCTCATACTCTATCACTTCATTATTATAGTTTCTATATAATGGATACGATAGACTAAAAAGTTAGTTATATACTATAATTGAACAATTCCCTACTAATATAACCTTATATAAATTTTTATTTCATGACACTCAATTAAAAATCATGATAGAATGAAATCTTCATACCCCTCGAGATGCCCCAGACCCATACTCTTGTATGTAGTTATAAAAACATACTCTTTATGTGAAGAAGTTGATATGAAATGAAGTGATCCAAAATGAACTTCAATAATTTTAATGTCAAAAAAACATATTTAATCACTTAAATACCAAATATTTTTTAGGCTGTGAGTATTAAAGATTTAGGATACATATTTACCTAAAATTACCTATAAATGTTTCATTCAAATGGGTATTTTTCTAATTATACCAATAATATATTATTTCATATAAATTATTGAACATATCTAATATAATTTTTCACACATGTTATCCTTATAGACTTATCATGCATAATACATTACTTCATAACCTGGTGAAAAAATATAAGAAGGGTTACCATCAATGATCAGTAAGTGTGAATATAGGCATAAGAAACCCAAGATCATAAGTGAGAATATGATTATCTTATACGTATGGGAAAACAATCAAAGTGTATCGTCAAAAAATAATATAATCTGACCCAAAAAACCATGGATAAAAAACCAAGAGTTATGGAATAAAGGTTTATAAAAACATGATTAATGATTATTAAGAGAATCATCCACCATAATCCATTAGAGCTTAACATAGGAATAATAATATGTCATAAGAGTGAGGAATCCACTTAATCATACAAATCACAACATTATGAACATAGAAATCATGTTCGTGCATTATATATTGAACATAAATAATCAAAATATTTTCCACACAAATTCTTGTTAACAATGCTAATCAAAAAGTTTCCACACCTCATATTGTTAACATAGATTATCTAAATAATGGGAAAAAATTGTGTTGTGAAAAATATAATCACAATCATTTCTACACATATTCTCATCGGCATTGCAAATTGTAATAATTACCACAAAATATGTTATGAAAATAACTCATCATAATCATGTACACACATAATCACATAATATTAAAAACATTAACCAATAAATTAAAGTGATATTTAATTATTATAACACCAATCAAATACTAAAAAATATATTATTTGTTCCCCAATAACATGAAAACATCATAATTGTAGCATCACTTAATCAACCTATGGAAACAAACTAGTTTCATGATAATTTTCTTAAAAAATCATCATAGTCTGGGTAGAGAAATAAATTTTATGGTATCATTAGATCATATCCCAAGTGAAGAAATAAAATCATTTAATGTTCTTGACATAGATTATTTTTTTAAAGTAATAGAAAAATAATTTTCAAAAAAATAAATAAATAACCATTCAATTTAATAACCTTCAAAAATGAAATATTCACAGAATAATGGTAATATGATTTCTCTGGAAAATCATGAAAAAATTTAATGGATTATCAATAATAAAGAATGATCATGAAAATGGGAAAAAAAGTAATTGTTAAATGTAAAAATAAATCCTTTCTGAATTTTGTAAAGAATGTCACATGTGACCAAGCAGAAAATGTAAAAATATTACATTCAATACCATTGTATAGATAATAATCCACAACTGAAAATAAAATTAAATAACCATTGAAATATATATAATAATAGTCTTAAAATCACATAAATAATTTATATATGGAAGATAAATATTTGGTTAAATATCATCAAAACCATTAAAGCGATGATTTAAAATAAATCATATAATATATTATAAAATCAATCCTCCTTTGAAGGAAAGAACTTGTGGAAGAAATTAAAATACCATTATTATAAATTTATTCATGATATATTATATTAAATATATTGAATATATACCATATTAATGAAAATAGGTTTATAATATGAAACATGTCTTAAAGAATGAAATTTGAGATGGAAAATCATAACATGTTTGGTAGCCTTTGAATATAAACTTCATAAAAGGGAGAAAAATATTTTATTTTTTAAAAAATAAATTATTTTTAAAGAAAATTATAATAAAATATATTCATGGGTATTATATAAACCACACTAAATAAAACCAGTGGTTCATACAGATCATATCTCAATAAAGGGAAATTGAGAAGAGATAACCCTTCTAATGTTCGTAACATTTTATGTAAGAATAAATCAATGATGTTATTATGTGAAAATATTTTACTCCATGTCGAACAAGTTGATGTAAAATAAAAAACAACTAGTGGTCGTAACAAAAATAATCTAGGCATATCTCAATCAATAGAGAATTGATATAACCCAATGAATGGAAATTGAGTTAAAAATCCACTTACCTCAGACATTTTATTGGTTGGATGTGCTCTAACCATTTATATAATAAATTTTCATTTATAATAAATCTATATAAAAGACCATATTTATAGTTATATTAATGTATTCCTTTCACTTATCATTTCGTATCAACTAGTAAGTAACAATTCATTATTAAAATCAATATTTTCATGTTAACTATTCTTTTTTCTAGGAAGGGTTCCATTTCTACAATTATAGTCTCTACACATTGGCCATGGGTTCATAATACAAATAAATTCCATGATGTTATAGATTATTTTTTATATATTAATAGATTCCAATTTTCATTTAATGGTACTAATATAGATGATTTATAAGAAAATCTTAAAAATATCATTTTTTATAAATTTTGAATCCTTAAGAAATTAATTTTATTAAAGACTATATATATATGAACATTATAGAGAATTAATAATTTTATAAATATGACATGTATACAATAAATTAATTTTATAACTAGCCATGGTAGGAAGTGATTGAAAGTAAAATATGTCATTTGTGGAGTCGGTACTCCGTGCATACACACATGTAATGATTTCATTTTCTAATGAATGGGAGGTAATGAAGGTATATAATAATTTACCTAAATAGGATCCTAATTATGTAATAGATATCATATTTATTCATTAAAAATAGATTTTATAACTATTTTTTTAATGTTTGTAATGAAATATGAAATATTTAATCCATGGAGGTAGTAGTCCATATGTACACATGAGTAATGTATTCATTTTCCAAAAAATGGAATAGAAGAAGATTATTCTTTTTACATAAACAAAATAATTTTTTTGTAAAGCAATGATACCTATATTATTTTTTAAGAAGGTTATAGAATATTTGGAGGAGGTGAAAGAAGAAAAAAATTAGAATGAACTCAGTTAAGACATTACATGTTCCTTGGGTATCCACATCTGGATCATTCCTCAATCCTTATTAGATAAGTATTTTGTAATGACTCTATTTCTGTGGTTTAGTCCTTTGAATATTTCTATATTTCTTTAGATTGTTTCTTAGAGTTTGTGTGGTGTCTAGGAATCACATGACCTAATAATTAATTTATTATAAATATTAATGTATATTTAAAAATCACGCGTGTGTTTATTTTTAGAATAAACAGTTTTCTCATTGACTGTGAATTAATATAGTAAATCTAAGACCAGGGTTTTTGAAATATTTTGTGTTTATCCTAGGTGTGAAAAAAATTTAGTCAACATCATACATTCTATAGAAGACAACTGTTGGCGGGTGCATTAAGTAAATTTATTTATTTATTTATTTAATTACCTAAAACCCTAACACTCTCTATAAATTCCCTATTATATAAAATCTATAGGTTTATTCATATAACCCAAGATATTATATATTAGGATTAGGCATTGCACATTGGTGTTGGGGAACCGAGAATGTAGTTTGAGGACCATGATTTAGGATAATTTTGAGACGAATTATGAACATATAAATTATTCTTATTCAATGCTAGAAAACATATTTTTCACCAACTATTGCTAAAAAAATTTAGGTATTAAATGTAATTTCATAGATTTCAACCCTTGTTTTATTTTTTTGATCATAAATTGTTTATTTTTTCCCTAATGATTCCCATTATTCTCATGTGCCTGTATATTTAATTTAATTATTTCATCCCAGATTTCACCTTGGTATCACCGTTATCAAATCATTGGAAGTTACCACACTATCCAATGTTTGTATTTAACTTCTTTCTTGTGATTTTACCCCACCATTGTTCACATTATTTATAATTTTCCACAGTTTCATTGCTCGACATTGATATGATGTATTTGAGCATGATGGAACCCTTGGATTCATGAAGGATACATGAATGAAAAAAGAATCAGTGTTCTGTGGATGGATCATGGTGAAATTTGGGTTTTGGAATTTGGAAACATGGATCAGAGGCCCAATTTTGGTTATTCACCCATGGGAGGGGTGACCAAGTAGCGTAGTGAAATAGAAACAAATGAAATGACATTCGAATTTCCATAATATAACCATTGATGATAAATCAAGTGAGTTTAACCATAGATCTACACTCTCCAGCATAATTCAATCTGGGAAATGTGGCAATGGTGGTGTGAGTGAGAGGCGTCGAATGGGGATAAATTTCTATAAAATCCCAACATACATAGTCTATAGTAAAGGAAGACATAATATGTAGTCCCAAGGCTACAATGGCTAGTGTTTTGAGTTGACTTAAATATCACATGTTGTGTACGACCTAATATGTTCCGTGTTACCTGATATTTGTGTATCATCATGTACCCCATGAGTAAAAAGAAACATGTATGACCAAACCCATGAGAATGACCAGAGTCCATGGGCATGGCTATGTACTTGGACAAGATTAGGGTACTCGTACATAGCTAGGTACATTTGTAGGGCTAGACTCAAGGGAATGGGATATAGTACATGGGAAGAGCCTGATGTATAAGGGAAGAACTAGGCATCCAAGACATGCAGTGTATACAATCTACATAGTGCAAACTTTTCTATGAGACTTATACATTTTTTATATCATATGATGGGACTTTTATTTGGTCTTATAAGTAGACTATCAATATCATTTTTCAAATAGAACACAATGGTGGCCTTATTTTTTTTTAATTAGAGATACTACATGAGGTGTCATGAGGGTGATACTTCTTTATGTGATGCTTTTATGGTGGTAGTGATCGAGTGTGATCATCAAAGTTTTACTAGTATTGGAAACACCCTTATCACACTAGGATGTGGTCCCCCATACTATTTACATAGGTAGAGTTAGAAAACTACATATTACATAAGGAAATAGTCCTCTATCTATAGAGTGCCCCCCAATCTTTGAGCTCTAATGGGGAGTGGGCCCTCTACTCAAGATTGATACCCCTCATCTATAGAGTTTAATTGAAATGTGTGGGACCTCTAAATGGATTCTTGTTCAGTTATGTGTGATGATGATAATCAATGATGGACCTTTGGAGCTGTAGGAAGACTCGTCATTCTTAAACAGTTTGTGGAGATGGATATCCCCTTTCTCTTTCTCTTGGGTTTTTTTTGATCATTTACGTTGGGTTTCATTTCCCTCTTTCTTATGGGTTTAGATAACTCTTGTTTATTTCTATTTCTTCATTTTTACTTTTCAAGGAATCCTAATGGATATGTATATACTCTCCCTTTCATGGGCATTGCATGAACTTGTTTTTTCTTATACTGATGATAGATAGATCAATGGTGACTTTAGTGGACTAGGTTTCGAACAAACATAGCTATACATACCAGAGCAGACCATGTTTAGTTGTTGAACTTAGAGATTGTGAGTCAGGAAATCTCGAGTCTCTATTTTTCTAGTTATTTTCTTCTTGGTATATCACTCCTAGTTGAGTGTGTATTTTTTTCATTTTTACTTTCATTCACACTACATTACATTGATGCTTTCCTAGAGGTTTTTGCATGCATGGTTTACACTCCAGATGATCATACTTTTTTTGTATCTCTGTATTGTTTCATGGTGTTGGGTATGTGTGTGTGCATATAGGTACTTAGGCTAAGTCTTCCCATTTCAGTGACATATCTTCTTGATGATAGTCACCGGGACTAGACTATTAGAGGTGGGCTTGTGTGTCTCACATATAACACCACCAACCGGAGGGCCCTAGTGGGTCGTGTCTTGATAGAGTTGTATCAGAGATGGTCTTTAACCTAGGATAATGTTTGAAGTTAGAACTTGTTGTGGGGATCATTTTGGGAACATAGGCAAATGGTGTCAGATGGTCTCAAGTACAGATTTCAAGGTAAGGAAGCCAATGTTGGTGTAGCGGGTGACGTATCCATTCAGTATGATTTTTTCTACCTGCATGTAGAATCAGAATACCAAGACATTGGATGTAGGGAAACAAATGATACATAAAACATATAGAATTGGGTCTCTTAATTTTCATGTCCTTCTTGAGTCATATTCATATATATTCTCATCGAACCATGGAACGTGTTGAAAAATTATATGATTCTATTATGATGACAGTTATCCTAGATGACTATAAAACAATTTCATGATGATCAGTTGAGTGATGATTCCTCATTTCATGCATATAATAATGAGGTGTTTCTCCTAGTGTTCCAATAAGAGGATAAACTACATGTGGGATAAAAAATAGATCCTACAATACTAGATGAAGATGCATAAAGTATTAGTGTGTTATAATAGTTTATGTCATACTGTCTGTTGAGGTTTCACATAAATCTAGACCCTCAAGCAGTGTAGGATTGACTAAAGTCAGTGATTTGTGTCTTTAGACTTATTAATACCATAAATTATCATATGGTTACACTTACCGCTAGTTTTTTTATGAAGTAGAAAGTAATTGATTAGGTCCGGTTACCCATACTAATGGTGAGGTTGCCCTATCATGGTCAGAATTCCTGTAGCTATTAGGTGATGATTATTACCCTTTATTCTTATGATTTTTATATATTATTGAGCTTCTCGAGCTACAGAAGGTTGATATGATTGTTGTTGAGTTTTTGTAAGAACCTGAGACTTCTTTTCAGGTATGTTTTCCTTTTTCTATTGTTTTTGGGAAAAAGAGGAGTTTTGGGAAATTTTTATTGTACATGTCATGCACCTATAAAAACATGCCATGTACTTGGTTTCCGTGGGTGACCATGTATAGGCCGTGTAACGACCGAGTACATGGCCGTGTGTGGTGACCTGGAGAGCGCCTAATGCAGGGCCGATTAAGGCAAGTACACGCCATGTATTCATGAAGTACACACCATGTACTTTTTTTATTAAATGAACCGGGGTCATGTATAATTGACAGAACCATATTCTACTCAACCTAACTCATACAAGAGTGAATGAGACCGCCAGATCTTCACCAACCCCCAAATAGCCTTCCATTCTCCGATTCAAACACTGTTGATTGCATTGGAATCACCTCAGTGAGTTCTCCCTTCTTCTAGAACACCATCTCCAAATTTCTCCTCTTCCAAGAGTTATCCTCAGTTTTTCTTTTTTATAATTTTTGTTGATCTACAGTGTTATAAGGTGATTCAAGGCCTGAGATTTAATTATATCGATCTCACAATGCCATGGTAGGTGGTATGTTCCTTTCTGTAGATAGTATTTGAGTTATATGTGCAAAAGTTCCCAATACCCTTATTCAGGGTATTGTGTGTTTATGGTTTTAGCCTTTTATTTTACCTTATATACATAGTTTTATTTTATATAGGTTAATTTTTTGATAATACGGTTAATTTTTCCATGATATGGAGGTTTTCCCCCTGTTTTCTAGTTTTGACTGTTTGGTCTAGCTTTGTCTCTTAGGCTGTTGCCTTGCATTCCATGCCTAGTATTGTAGTATGGAGTGATTATTTTATCTAACATGATGTGATATGTTATAGAATATTTAACCAAGTAGTTCTTGAGGTTTAACTTGGCCGCTATGAATTTATATTGTTGATTTACTTACACAAGGCCATGAGAACCTGGTGTAGTAGACCATATGGAGAATGGACATTGAGGGATTCTCCAGAGTGTCTGTTTTTCTATTACGATGCGAGACCATAGGGAAAATTGTTGTAAGATCTTCCTTATAGTGTCTGTTTTTCATCGATGTAGGCCAAATGGGGAATTAGATGTTGAGTAATTCCCCAAAGCACCTTTTAGTTACCGATATGGTACTATAGGGGGGAATTGATGGTGAGTGCTTCCTCAGAGAGTCTGTGCTTAAGCTGAACCAGAGAGTTTAGACTGAGAGTACTGCCCAAAGGGATGCTTCTGTTGTTTTGGTTGAGCCAGAGGGGTTAGGCTGTGAGTAATTCCATAGGTTTACCTACTTTTGATTAGATTCTTGCCTGATATATGTGAAATTGAATACTATTGAACTATAGGATTTTAACTGTTGAGTACTTCTTGGTTTTACTGCTTCTTTTACTTATTACCTTCCATATATATTTATTAACTGTTAGGAACAAATCTTTTGGTGGTTGCCTACTGGGATTTGTCTCACACTTTGCTTGGTTCATGATTGTGGGTCCAAACAGATTATATTGTTACATGTATAGATAAGGGAAAGCACCATTCTACTTCAGGTACTTGAGTGCTTTGGATCTGCGGAGCATGGGACCAAGCTGAGGCTTGTGATGATGGAGAGTTTATTTGTATTTATTTTGTACTTTGGTTTAGAACTTTATTTCAGCATTGTGATGTGTTTGGCTTCTTTCCTAGACATATTTATCATGAATCATTTATATATGTGATTCAGTTGTTTTCTTCTTCAGTATTCTACTATTTACTATTGTATGATATTATCAATGCTTCCACTATTGTTCTATAATGTTTTTGCTATGTTACAATGCCAATGAGGGCATAGTTTCCCCATCATCACACCCAAGGCCATAACTACTAGTCAGTAGCCTTTGGTGTTTGGGAAAATGCGTTTGAGGCCATGTGACCAACTAAGTATGGGGCACCTCTGGGTGGCTTCCGGAACTGTGATGTTACAAAGTGGTATAAGAGGAATTATTTTCTTCTTGAATTACTGTTTGGATATTATATCCAGAGATATGATGGAATAGGTACTTGGTAATAAGTTATGTTCTAGAGTAGCTAACCCATGTATAGGGAAAAGCCAATTTACCTCGAGTATTATTATTCCTGTAGTTTTTCAATTTTACAGTTGATATGATTTTCATCATTGGCCGATTCACATGTTTTGTTCAGTTATTGTTGTTGTTATTAAGGTTCTATTTCTGTTTCAACCCAATGAGATGAGAATATTCCATCTCATGCATCATATAGGAACTTTCTAAAGATCACATGTCATGCATTCTTACCATGCCATTTAGGATGCATTAGCAATTTCATGCTATTGTGATTGGTGTTGTGCTAGATATGCATGTTGTTTTGATAGATGTATTGATAAAATAAATTTTGTTTGATACGGTATTATATTGTGTAAGGTTTTGTTTAAATGAACACCAAACTCTAGTTCTTGAAATGTTATGGGCCCTCATGGATCGGAATTTGGTGGATCATTGAATTGTTATGCTTGTTTATGACATGTTGGGGATTCAAATCTTTGATTTGAAGGGAGTATGGGCTCTCATAGATCATAATTTGGCACTTTAATGTTTGTTTAAGTGTTTTTAAGTGTTTTAGTGTAGTTTCTGAGGCTTACTGTCTCGAAAAAACCAGAATACACGGCGTGCAATGATGAATACATGCCATGTGTTCTTCTATTCAGGAAGAAATTGTTTTTCTTAAGTAAATGTCGTGTACTTTATGTACACACCATGTAGTCTCTAACCATGTCACTGGAAGTGTGGGTAGAGACACAGGGTCGGTAAATTTTGGTAGGACATGTCATGTACCAGATGTATATTCTGTGTTGTCGAACCGTGTAACCGGTTGTGTGACTAACAACACAGGTCGATTGAGTTTTTTATAATACATGTTGTGTCTATTTAGAACACGTAGTGTTGTGTAACCTGAGTATCTGTCCGTGTACCAAATAACACAGTTTTTTGAAATCTTCCTTGTAAATTCTGTGTCGGGAACAAACACGCTGTGTAGAGTTAGCCGTGTAACCAGTCATGTAAATAACAACACGGGTCAATGAAGTCCATCTAGTACATGCCGCGTCTTTCACAAACACGCCGTGTTGTCTTGTTCTAGGAGAACCATGTGGGTTAGTCATGTAGAAGAACATGGGAAGTGGAAGAGGATTCAAGTAGACATCGTGTGTTAGGATAACACGTCGCGTGTCTAGGGCGTTACACGATCTGTTTTGAAAGAAGTACACGCCTATCTGATGACATAACAGAACACACTGTGTAGGGATTATACACGTCGTGTAGTCATGTTTTGGAAAAAACTTGATTCTTTCTTTCTCTTGTTCCCTTCTAGTAATTCTAGTTTTCAGTCCTTGATAATATTGATCTAAGGTGTGCGCTTGAACTTTCAGAGTCATGCCACTAAGACGTCCTCCAGTTGTACGTCAGTTACATGGTGGTGATAAGACACCAGACATTTCTAATCAACGACTATCAACAGATCCACCAGTTGTTCCAATCTTGGCACCATCCATCATTCCAGGCACAGGTGTTGATGCAAAGATCCAAGAGGGATTTTTGAGGTTCATACATACCTTCTGTGGAGTATCACATCCTGCGCCTACTATGGCAGAGATGATGCAGGGTTTCCAGTCACAACATCCTCTCACCTTTACAGGGGAAGGAGGACCTCAGGATGCAGATTCATGGTTAGAAGCCATGCTGCCTATCTTCGAGCATCTGGAGACACCTCTAGAGAATAGGGTGAAACTCACTACAAACATGCTACTAAATTCCACCAAGATATGGTGGGATGTGATCTCACATGTGGGACGTCTGCATGTCATGTCTTGGGATGAGTTCCAATGTGCATTCTATGACTACTTCTATCCGGTGACTTTGAGGGCCACACGAGCCATAGAGTTCATGAGTCTGGAGTAGGGTACTCTTTCTGTTATGGAGTATTCTTCTCGCTTCACAGAGCTTCAGTTCTTCATGCCTATCCCATGAGATGATGAGTTATTCTTGGAAAGGAAGTTTGAGGATTGTCTCAGGCATGGCATCCAATCATAGGTGAACATTTTTAGGTTGACCTCTATCACTTCCATAGTCAACCAGGCGGTGATCATAGAGTGAAATCTTGGGGATTCTGGAGCTATGAGCTAGGGCGGTTCAGCATCCGGAGTTGGTATCCCTCTTACTAACAATAAGAAGCACCATAGGGAGTCTACACGTGGGGATCCGAGTAGGAGGATTGCATCTTCTAGTGGCCAGGTGGTATGTTACCAGTGTGGGAAGAGCAGGCTTATGAGCCCACATTTCCCAAGAGACCCAGTGGAGTGCCGATCATGCGGCAAGATGGGTCATCTTCAGCGCTTCTCTCTGATATTCTCACAAGCATCTAGTGACAAGGGTTTTTCTATGACTCTGCATTTAGGAGCAACACCACTATTTTCTCATAAGTCAGGGACCTGGAGTTCTTCTAACCGCTTAGGCCAAGGTGGAGATCGCAACCATGGTATTCAGTCTCCAAGATTTTAGTAACAATAGGGTGGATCATCTCAGAGTGGTTAGGTAGGGTCACAGGGCCGTGGTACAAGACAAACTTTTGCTGTGGAGATAACCCATCAGAAGAAGGATCCTAGATGCTCTACAGTTTGAGGTACGATCCTAGTTGCCTCATTTTTATCTTTTTATCTTTTCGATAATAGGGCTTCCCATATATTTATATCTATTTCTGTTGTGGAGAGCCTTAGGATCTGTATCTTTTCTTATGCTAATGTTTTGATGACAAACACTCTATTGGGGGCTAGATTGGTTAGTGTACTTCAGTGAAAAGAGTACCCTATTGAGGTTGGTGGGTGTCAATTATTATGGGACCTCTATGTCTTAGAGATGAAAGGCTATGATGTCATTCTAAAAATGGACTGGTTAGTTCCCTTCTAGGCTATCGTCGATTGCTATCGTCGTAGGGTGAGTTTCACGTCACCAGAGGGAAGATTCTTTCTACATAAAGGCAAATTGGATGTTCAGGAAAGAAGAGTGGGACCCAAGCATCATTGGATGGGAGAAGTTACAACCCAGATTGATTATCTATATTTGGATGACCAAGGGACTTCACAGATGGACTTCCCCTAGCAATGGATCGTTTTAGGGATGTCTTTCTAGAAGAATTTTCAGGTTTTCCTCTGGAGCGAGTGGTGGACTTTTATGTTGAGCTTGTTCTAGGAGAGGCACTGGTGTCCATTCCTCCTTATAGGATAGCTACACCAGAGTTACCGGAGCTCAAGAAGTAGTTGGAGGAGTTGTAGTCTAAGGGTTTCATCTGAACCATTACATCTCCTTGGGGTTTGCCTGTCATGTTTGCAAAGATGTAAAATAATACCCTCATACTTTGTTTGGATTATCGGATGTTAAACCAGTTAATGGTTATGAACCAATATCCATTACCGAGAATTAATGATATATTTGATCAGCTTTGAGGAGATCGAGTGTTCTCAAAGATTTACTTGAGGTCTGGTTACCATTAGTTACATGTTATACCATCTAATATACCTCTTACAACCTCCATGGGACGGTATTGTCTATACTAGTATGTGGTTATGCCGTTTGGCCTCCTGAACATGCCTGCAGACTTTATGGAACTGATGAACCTAATGTTCCATCCATACCTGGATTCTTTCATGGTTGTCTTCATGGATGATATCTTGGCGTACTCTCACACTCTATATGACCATGCTTCACATCTTGAGAGAACTCTGAGAGAGTATCAGTTATATGCTAATATCTCAAAATGCAACATTTGGATTGACCATATCCACTTCTTTGATCATGTTATCTTAGAGACAAGAGTGTATGTAGACCTAGAGAAAGTGAGGGAAGTAGTTTCCTAGGAGTAGCTAAAGAAAATCTTTGATGTATAGAGTTTTCTAGGGCTAGATGGATACTACAGATGTTTCATACATGACTTCTCACACTTAGCATCACCCCTGAAGGGCCTGACTAAGAAGGTTGAAAAGTTATTATGGTCAGTTTCTTGTGATATATCCTTTCAATAGTTGAAAGGAAGTTTGGCTTTAGCACCGATACTAGTATTTCTAGAGCTGACCAAGAGATATACTATTTACTATGATGCTTCGGGTATCAGGTTTGGAGTTGTGCTTATACAGGGAGAAGGAGTCGTTGCGTACGGGTCTCGGCAGTTGAGGCCACATGAGAGGAATTACCCAATGCATGATCTCAAGTTGGTAGCAGTTGTTCATGCATTACGCTGTTGGAGACACTAGCTTCTTGGAGAGAATTTTGTGGTTTTCACTAATCACAAAAGTATCAAGTATATTTTCACTCAGCATGACTTAAATTTGATACAATGAAGGTGGGTTGAGTATCTTCAGTATTTTGACTTTGATCTTGCCAATACGCCTGTGAAAGGAAACATAGTGGCTGATGCCGTGGGTAGGAGGACTCAGATACAGGAAATTCAGGAGGCCAGTAGTGATTGGTAGCTTATGGATCTGTTCTCTAAAATGTATTTCAAGTTGAAAGATAGATATGGATAGATATTTCTTTCTTCTGCAGTTGTTATATCTAATATTCTTGATCGAGTGCGAAT